>CM055092.1:41590015-41995015 GCA_029204225.1 Diphasiastrum complanatum | reverse complement strand
AAGTCATTCTCGTCATCACACAAGCCTTGACACTCATTTGAATCTAGGTCTAGGTATAATCATAGATTTCCGATCGTGTCTCTTTGATGATGTGATTGTGTTCGTCTTGTAAGCAGGATCTTGAGGAGCTTCCCTTATAATTTGCAATCCTTCTACACACTTGGCAATTCCATGACCAATCGCAGCAAACCTATGTATCAACTTGGACACAAATCACTATCAAATGAAAAACTAACTTAGATTTGACATATATTGATGAAATCTAGCTCAAATGAGGTCTAAAGAACTAAAAAATAGAGGATTGTGCAATTTTTTACACAGCCCCAAAATGCACCAAAAGTCACCTTCCTAGCTGCACCTGTTTGAGCTTGTCTTCAACCTTGCACATAAGTAGAATCACTTCACTAAATGTGAAAGTTTAGAAACCATTAGCTTTGATATCATGTGACTCATTTCAACCATCAAGAAAATCCTAAGATTGTCAAGATTCAAATCAATCTTTAACCTTGAAACTTGTAAGATGCAAAATTAGAAAACTAGCAATTCAGTATGCATCAAGATCTTGCTTCCAAAATTAGAATGGATTCACATAAGATTGAAAACCTGATTTTAGCACATAATGAAAAACTCATTCATGAAGGAGGAGCACTTCATTCATGTGCCAAACCTTGGCTTTGAGAGAGAGAGAGAGAGAGAGAGAGAGAGAGAGAGAGAGAGAGAGAGAGAGAGAGAGAGAGAGAGAGAGAGAGAGAGAGAGAGAGAGAGAGAGAGAGAGAGAGAGAGAGAGAGAGAGAGAGAGAGAGAGAGAGAGAGAGAGAGAGAGAGAGAAAATGTAGCCAAAATATCAGGCTTTTTTCTATCTAATTCATCACAAAAATGAAAGTGTCTTAGGCTATATAGAGTTGTACTAGGTCACATTTAAAAGGATCTAGAAGTAGGTTAAGGCCCTAGATCTCCACCATTAATCAAATCAATGGTCTAGATAAACTATCTTGGCAATGACCACAAAGTTTTATGAAATATGTACATAGAACAATATAAAATGTCATCTGAACCAACTTGGCCCCCTCCACATAATTTGCACACTTGTAGGTTTCACTTCGACCCTTGGTCAAACTATTGAATTTTCCATATTTAAGCCTCCAATTAATATTTGCTTTTCACACTTATGACAGAGCCCGAAATTACTATCATTTGTCTTCAAAGGTCTTTGTAATGGTATTTCGCCATCATTTTTATTGCCTTTTCTTATAATGCATGGACATGAATAGGAAGTCATTTCCATGTCCAATGGTTTTCTTTGGTAAGTGGTACATGTGATCAAAGAATAATTCCACATTTTTTTCAGCTTTGATGGGAGTTGACTTTGTAGTCAATTCTTTATATGTAGCATGGACAACAACAAATTTCTCACGTAGTGATTTCAAACTTTGCTCCTCTTTAATTGTGTGTGTGTGTGTGTGTGTGTGTGTGTGTGTGTGATCGACTACAATATAACTAGAAATTTCAAGTAAGAAATAAGATAAACCTATGTTATTTTCAATATGAACTTACAATGAGCAAATAAAGTGGGACCAACAACAATTTCATCAAACATAATGTCAAGCATTGTGTAAGCACGTTGTACCTAACTCCAACCATCACCATGTGCTCTCCTTTGTCGTTGATCTTCAAATTCACAATCCTTCCTTTTACACAATCAAATGCCATAGGGTCACCTCCTAGAAAATGTGCTTGGGGCTAGAATTGCACATTCATATGATAATTCCTCTTGTGATCAAAAATCAAAGCTAACAAATGTAGTCATTTTTTGAATGTGGGCACTCGTAGATCAATTTGCCAACTTGGTAGCAACTTTAGGATGCTTATAAGCACTTTCTAACTACAACATAATCTAACTCTCAATCAACCTTCTTAATTTGTCAATAGTAAGAACTGTTCTAGTCAAACATGGTCACATAGACCTTCACAACTCTTTGATCAATGCATAACAACACACAAAGAGAGAAAAGATAAGCACATAATGACATATAATAAACTATCACTCATTCATTATAGATGACAATATGTTGATGTAAAGAGGCAAGCTTTCTTCTTCATGATGCATAATCAAAGGGCATGGTCGTATTATGAGAGTGAGAAGTTATATCTTCCACTTCAATTAGTGATGATAAAGTTTGGTGTGGCCCATGGTACAATAGTACTTCAATAATATTGATAGATCATTTGCATCTCAGCAAGATATTGTATTTCCTTCCATTAGTTAAAATACATAAAAGTTAGCTTAAAAATTTGTGCTCTCTCTTTGAGGGGTCATCTAGACTTTCATCAAATGTTTTAAGGTGATAGAATATTTCAAATCCTTTTCTGTACATGCACACAATGCTGTGTTTGTGCATGTGTGTGTTTTTCTCCCTCGTCTGGCGTACTTTTTTGTTGATGCTCGAAGGAAGGCAGATCAGAGAGGAGAGGAGCTGGCCCGCACTTTCTGATCGACCTACAACCGCTGATGGATCCTGCAGGGTCCCAGCGGCAGCACACCTTTGAATTCCTACCACTCCAAGCCTTTCCCTTTCCCACGCCACCTGCTCAGTCCTGGTCTTTGATGAAGATAGAATGGACATTGCCATGACCTTTTACCACTGTGGAGCTATATAGTATTACTGTCCCTGTCTCGTTAACCTAACATATTCCTCTCTCTGTGTGCTGAGTTTTCGTCGAAGCTGCAGCTGGGTGCTGCCTGATTTGTGATAAAGTCGGTATTCATGCAGAAATTGAAACAATAACAACAACAGAAATTCTAGACGAGTGCTTTGATCGTGAAGTGAGCGACTGTCCAGGAAAGAGAGAGGGGATATGGCTCTACAGTCGGGAAGAGGCGGTGCAATGCTCTCTGCGGTGATCCTGAATTTGTTTGCAGGTCTGCAAAGCGTGATTGCAGTCTCGTACACAGTAGGAGATGCCGGAGGATGGAATCTTGGTAACAATTACACTACTTGGGCCGAAAAGTACAAATTCGCTGTCGGAGACACCGTGGGTACGGAGACAGTGTCTCAACAGATCTACAGACCTCACATTTGGCATGATCAAAAATTTGCATACTATGTGTGAAAGCTTGAAATCATTGATGATTTTAAAGTAGAACAGGAGATATTAGAAAGAAAATGGTTTTTTGTAGTAGATGGAGATTGCTAAATGTCATCGATCTGTGCTTGCAGTGTTTAACTACAACCAAGCTTCGCACTCAGTTCTTCAAGTGAGCCAACCCGATTACCAGGCCTGCAACATAAACAACGCGCTCAAATCTTACAGCAGCGGCAAAGACACAGTGACGCTTAAAGATCCCAGCTCCTATTTCGTATGCGGCACTCCAGGCCACTGCCAGACCGGGATGAAGGTGGCAATCACCACATCATCCACTCCTACCACACCAACAACGCCAGCGAATCCCGCTCCATCCAATCCCAGCCCAGGCGGCACACCATCTGTCCATACGCCTCCTTCATCGACAAGCCCCACCTCAAGTGCAACAATGCTACAGCAGTCTGGGACAGCACTTCTCTTGCTATCACCCTTTGCAGTAGCCATCCCGTTGTTGTTGTGAACAGATGATGACATAAATAATAGATCGCCCAGAGAGAGAGAGAGAGGGAGAGAGAGAGAGAGAGATCCTTGGACTACGGGTTCGTATAATACGTATGTAGCTGATTATTAGTTGGACTTTGATTTTGAATACATATTGAGTCGTTTGCCCTTGATATCACAAAACCAAATAAGCAACCTTGCATCTATTTTTTCTTGCTCAAGGGTTTCTCTTGATTCTTAAAACTATTGAGCGAAGCCAAATTTCTACACACTAATTATTGCTCAAGTGTTTGTCTTGGTTCTTGAATGATTGAGTGATTCAGAAGCAAAATTTCTACACATCTAATTTAATCCAAATGGCAACACTAGAAATTCATAATGGCCAAATCTAGAACGAAATCCTGTCTTTTGGACATCTTCTGACTTAATTCTTATTTGATGGTACCCTGTCCTAAGATCTATCTTGGTGAAATACCGTGCTCCACCCAAGCGATCTACAAGGTCATCCATCCTGGGTAATGGATATTTATTCTTTGTAGTCACTTTATTTAGCCCCTTGTAATCCACACACATCCAAAAACCTCCATCTGTCTTCGCTTTAAGAAGAACAGGAGCGCCCCATGGTGATTTACTAGGTTGTATATGTCCCATCCTCAGATAGTTTTCTATTTGATTTGAAATCTCTGTCTCCTCCTTCTGAGAGAACCTATATGGTTGTCTAGAGACAGGTTGACTTCTTGGAATTAACTCAATCATGTGGTCTACTGGCCTAGACAGTGGTAAACCATGAGGTAATTCAGATGGAAAAACATCTTTAAATTTATTTATGATTTGTTCTTTCACTGCTTGTTCATGATCTAAATTTACTGAGTTAAAAATTGCTAAGAATTCACAACCATTTAGATTCATTTCAGAAACATCCACAATTGGCATAGCATAAATTGAAAAAACTTCATACTCTGGATTATCCAATGCTTCCATTTTATTAACTGTAGAAATCTGATCCAACGGACATACAAAATTACTACCAAATAATGTAACTACCTTATCACCCTCCTTGAAAGTGAGAACATGCTTCTCAAAATCAATTTATAGAGAAGGCAATTCACTGAATAACCATTCGTAACCTAAAATTAAATCAGTACGAGCTAGGTCTAAAACATGAAAATTAACTAATTCTATGTGTCCTTGCACCAAAATTGGGAGCTTCATGACTTTTACGTTCCAAGTCTCAAACTTTGCTCCTAAAGCTAGATAAACTTTATATCTATGATTGCTGGGTTCAGTTTCCAAGCTGAGTTTCTGCGCAAGACAAGAATTAATAAAATTATGAGTTGAACTACTGTCCAATAAAATACTTACTTCTTGATCTTTAACTGTGCCAATTAAACGAAAAAATTCATTAGGCAAGAAAGAAGTAGTACTAAAAGAACATTCACACTCACAATCAGTTAGGTTAATTTCCAAAGTCTTACCATTACCTCTTGGGATTTCAATCATGTGAGCAGACCGTTTCTTCCTTTCCGGACAAAATTTCATCATATGTCCAGGCTTCTTACAGACAAAACATAAGTTCTCTCTTTTAGCCTTTTTTCGGGACAAATATTTTTTGAATCTCTTTCTCTTCGGCTTCTTGGGTTTTGATGCTGCTTGATCTAATTCGTCAAAATATTTTGCTTGGTCCGGATCGCGCTTCTTACCCTTCTTGGTTTTCAAAGTGGTTGAAATTTGCGGAAATTGCTTCTTGGATGCCACCACTGTGGAATCATATGCTTTCGCAATCCGAAACGCATCCTCGAGGCTTTGAAGCACATTTCGCCTGCATTCGTTCTAATAGTCGGCTGGCAAACCTAGGACAAACTGCCATAATGCCAACTTCGCATCGAATGATGGAACCCTATTCCATAGGTCCATGAATTCTTGGATATAAGAGTCTAAACTGTTTGTACCCATCTTACAGTTCACGAACTTTAGGTAGTAGTCCACATCATCAGCAACTACGAAAGCTTTTTTGAAAACTTTCGCAAACGCATCCCAAGTAATTGGCTTCATCGGTAAATCTCGCCACCACGATGACGCTTTGCCACGTAAGAATAGCATGATACTTTCAATTTTTTTCTCATTAGGAACACCGTGCAGATTGAAGTAACTACTCCACTTGGCTAGCCAGTCCTCGACGACCTTAGGTTTTTTCTCCTTTTTCTCGTCCGCATAAACCTCCGGTTGAAAACCGAGATTGGGTGAAGACATCAATTTGACTTGATTCAAAAGAACCTCCATTTGTTGATCTCTCATCTGATTACGATTATTCATGTCATTGAGTGTCGTACTCAATTGTTGACAACTCACCATATAAGATAACGCACCTGGATTTGCAGCTTGATTTGAAGTTTCTTCGGCCATCTCAATATATCTATTCTGGAAATTACTAAATTTAGTTAATATCTGATTAACTCATAGTGAAATACTGTTGACCAAAACACTGACTGAAATTGACTCCAATATGGTCAAATCGCTATTTTAGTCAATTTCATAGACATTACAACAAACTAGAAAAAACTAAAAATTTTGAGTTTTTACACTCTTAATTTTTTTTAAAAAAATTTACGTTTTCTAAAAATTCATAAAAAATCAAAGTCAGTTATTAAACAATCAAAATCGAAAATTCAATTCATTGTTGAATTCTTACTTTTACATCATTAATGTCCATTAGGCATGCAAGACATGCGACATTAAACTGATTTTTTACTTTACATAATTTTACGTAAAAACTCAATTTTACGGAAATTGTCAACTATAAAATCCAGTTTTGTATTTGACCGTCAAAGTACATGTGTATGCCCACTCGAAATAAATCTAACCAACTCATGTGTATGCCCCCTTTATGATTCTAGAATTCCTATATTGAAGATAAGATTGGTTTAAAATCTTATTCTTGTACTCAATCAAATGGTTGTTTAATTTCTCACTGATCCTACTAACTAATGTATATGTAGATCATGAGTTACCTTCTAAAGTAACTTAAGAAATTTAGTGTCAAAATTATAAAATTTCACTTGTAACAATCATCTCTTTTGTTTAGATATGACTTAGTTTAACGAACAATTTGAGCTCATGTAAAATTTGCATCCATTCAAACAAGAGGTTAATTCTTAGCAATTCATTCTTGCGAGATTGTCAACAACTCACCATTGTCTTAATTACCCATCTCAATAATAGTAACCTCCATGCACGGGTGCCTAGCAACATCAGTGGAGAAATCTGAAAGATCGAAATGTTTATGTTTAGAACACTATCTCAATTGATTTTAGACTTTCCTAAAATCCAGTTTTCCAAATGGACTTAAGAAATTTGGGTTGTAATTTTATCAAATAATATGGTAAAAAATGGTGCACATCATTGAAGCATTTGTTTTCTTATGGACTATAATCAATAAAAAGATACTTGACAAAGCTAAATGCAATAATTTTAATTTCACACAACATTCATCATACACAAATAAATAAATTTCATCTATTATTCAAATTTGTATTCCAATACAAAATAGGCGGTAAAGAATGCCTTAAATAAAAAATGTTTATATTTTGTATTCCAATATAAAAAGGGCGGTAACAACCACTACCGCCTGAGGTATATAATTCTATGTATTCGAAAAACGATGGTAACAACTCCTACCACTTGAGGTGACAACAAAAAGTTTGTCTTTTTGGTTTGGGCATAACGCCTGTTTCGTCTGTTTTTCTCCATCACCAAAGCAAAGGGTCAAGAATTTCAATTTGTTGTGCACACAGGGGGACACATCACTTGGTACATCTTCATTGTACAGAACAAAAAGAACAGGTTGTAAATTTTGCACACGAATGCCACCTTGTTTTACAGGGGCAACCAACTCGTAATTACCTTCAAATATAGAGAACCTAATGTCGTGCGTTGACTTTAGGCTCCCTTTTACCCCCTCTTTGATATTTTGCTCCAAAAATAATACAATGACACAAACTTTATGTTTGTCCATTAGGGTCTTTAGACAGTGGCGCACCATTGATGTGATGTAGTTGGAGCTCAAAGGATCAATATTGTCAAATATATACAATGTTGGACTATCCCAAGCGGATGTAGGAACGGCCATAAAATTGGACTCATCGACTCCACAACAAATCGCTTCATTGCCCTGTGAGGTCTTCACTGTACAAAAAATCCACCATCCAGCGCCAGCGATGCTAGTGGCACTCCCAATGTCTGTCAATGCTTTGCATATGCTTTTCTTTTATTTTTTCAACACATTGTCTCAAAGCAGGCGGTATTTCAGTTTGAAGTTTAGATGAAATACTTCTTGTACTACTTGTCACCGCTCTGATCCAATCAAAGGCAAATTTTTTATTAATGGTTGTGGACAGCCATTTTATTATATCTTTATCATAAACCATATTTTGTGGCAATTCAACATCCAAAGAAATCAAAAATTTTACAACATGCAAGGAAGACATTTCCTTCACGATATTAGCTACTCCCACCTCGATATTTTTTTCTTTGTTTCTTTTATTGAAGTACAACTCGCCTTCCAAAAGTTTCTTGAGAACACGATTACATATCGAATCTGGAAGGAACCACAATACTCTGAACCATTGAATAACCAATGGCATGTTCTTCACTTTATGCACGATGAAGTCTGGTTCATCATATGGCAAGTACCTGACTACATAACGTTTCATAACCTCCAAGAAGTTACTAAATATCTCATTGGAACGAAATAAGATTGAAGTATACTCATAATTTTTTTTGTAAAAACCTTTTATTGGCAATTTTCCAATTAGGGCTCTAACATTTACACTCCCCACAATGCCATGGAGACCTTGGTAGAACAAGGCCATACGTCTACTTGTTTCATTGTCCATCTTCACTCTTTTGATGTAAGTGGGTCATCCCAAGGAGATGCATATCTCGCATGCACGTTCCATAATCTCAAGTAGGGTTGTTTTCTTCTGCATGGCATGTGGTTGAAAATTCAAGTGGTCTGATTCCAAAATGTAATGAGCCTTGTCTTTGAATATGCATATAAAACATTGCACATAGTCCAACCAATATGGAGAGGCTAGTCAATACCCTAACCAATCCACCCCCAAGCCATAGTGAAGAACACAAGAGAGGAGAGGAGAAACTGGCTCAAGAATCACAATTACAATAGGAGGATGGGCGAGTTTCCACTAGACTTATTCTCCTCAAGAGAGAGAGAATATTCCCTTTAGGATCCCCATGCAACCTAAGCTATTGACCTCCTATTCTTGTATTAAAGCAGTCTTCACTATGCATGTGCTCCTATGTCCATTTATAGGTCTGGACCCTCATATGATTATTAATTATTTAATATTACATTGTCTGGAATGACGTAGCATAACTAATAACCACAACTGGAGTGACCGGCTATCCACGTCAGGAATTATTCCAATTCTCATGTACAGGACATGGACATAACATTTTCCCCCCTTAAACCATTTCTATCTCTAAATGAAAACTAGGAAAATTCTTCTTTATGCTTTTGACCCTCTCCCATGAATCATCATCCTTAGTCCGTCCCTTCCACCTAATCAAGCACTCAGAGATAGAACGATTTCTCAATTGTTTATCTCTGGTTCTAAGTACCTTTTCAGGTTCCAAAGGAACACTAAGCGATGAGTCCTCCAAATGGGTAAGATCTTCCTCTGAACCAACTACGTCACCTTCATGTAAAGCTAATTTTAAACGGCTTACATGAAACACATGGTGAGCTGTAGTCTTGTTCTGAAGATCTAGTTCGTAAGCTAAAGAACCAATTTTCTTTATAATTCGAAAAGCTCCACAATATCTCATAGACAGTTTATAATGCTTCCCTGTACTCATAGTCTTAAAATCCTTAGGTATTCTAAGATATACCCAGTCATCAACTTTAAAATCTCTGGGAGACCTCTTAAGATCAGCATAGTGCTTAGCTCTATCCTGAGCACTCCGGATACAATCACGGGCCACTTGCAACATTTCACACATATCATGCAAGAAATCTGCAACTTTTTGGATCTTAACTAACTTTGTCTCCACATTTATTGGAGATCTAGGTTGAAAACCGTACATCAGCATAAACGGACTATAACTAGTAGCAGAATGTTTTCTACTATTATAAGCAAGATCAAAGGAATGTAATCTTCCCACTGAGATTGCTTGTGAGACACATAGGTTCTCAACATATCCTCCATAGTCTGATTAGTTCTCTCAGTCTGGCCATCTGGTTCAAGATGTTCAGAAGAACTAAAACTAAGCGAGGTTTCAAGCTTATAAAATACAACTGACCTGTAAATTTAGGATCTCTATCACTAACTATATCACTTGGCAGTCCATAAAGCCTAAATAATCTTTCCACAAAGATCTGGGCTAAATTTATATCCTTAACAGTTGACTTGACTGGTATAAAAGTAGCTAACTTTGTCAACATGTCCACCACAACTTAAATAGAATTATTTTGGCAAATCCATAGATATACTTTCCCATCGCTTCTGAGGAATATCTAGGGGATGTACCAACCCTCCAATCTTTAAGCATTCAGCTTTGGCTAGCTGGCAAGGTCTACACTTAACCACATAAGGCTCAACAAATGGCTTGAGTTTCAGCCAATAAAACTCTCTTCTGACCAAGTCCAAAGTCCTGTGTATACCCGGATGACCTGCACATGGAACGTCATGACACTCATAAAGAATCTTCTTCTTTAACTCATCATCCACTGGTACACAAATTTTCCCATTCCGAAATAGTAACCCACCTCGGATAGAGAACTGTTCTGCTATCTTCTTATCTTTCTTAGGAACCTAAGACCCCTGTGAGTAAATCTCTATTCCATTCTCATTTTTTCCTATCTCCACCATCTTTCAGATAGGACCAAAATGAGTTCATAACCTTCATAGATTGTGATTAGCTTTGTGAAGCACACGGTTACGTTCACTATTGTTTATACTTAATCTGATTACAGCTATGTCTGGTTCTATGCTGGAATGAGAGAAGAAGCAAGGCTGGCTTTTTGTATGTATTTGCCACATCGGTGCTGCAAGTCTCTATCTTGGATAGAATGATGAAGTCTCTGGAATTTGATCTAGGCTGCATGTTGCTCTTTTTGTCAAGATAGTCTAACTTTGTAGATCATTGAGATCTAAACTTCTGATTTTTCAACTGTGATTATAAGTCCATTTGTTGGATTAGAAATCAAATTTGAGTGAAACGCTACAAGTGTGAGACCTTTGTGAGTTTCAAGTCAATCAAATCTATTTCTTATGTGTGGAATTCACTAGTAAGATGGGATCTATTGGAGCATACCTTCTAGAAACTAGTGAGAGATTGAATTCTACTAATTATGCTATTTGGAAGGTTAGGATGGAGTCACTCATAGTGCTCCAAGACCTTTATGAGTTTTTTATTGAAGATGAAGATGAACCTCTAGGTGAATAGGAGTTAGCTAGATACAAGAAAAGATCTAGGCTTGCACTTCACTGTGTGAAAATGAATGTAAGCAATGATTTGTTGAGAGAAGTATCAGAATGTACTAGTGCTAAAGAGGCTTGAAACTCTTTAAAATCAATCTATGAATCTAGTAACACTTCGAGAATACTCATGCTTAGAAATCAGATTTTGAAAAGCATGAAGAGAAGTGATGAGAGTGCATAGGATTATGTGCTTAGAATCAAGTCTCTAAATAGGGAGTTGGCTTCCCTTGGAGAGAAGATTTAAGATGGAGAGCTTGTACATGATTGATGGTTTAGGAAGTGGTTTTTCAAATTTTGTCCAAAGCTTTGCATTCCAAGACACTTTGCCCACTATAGAGAAGTTTCATAGTGTATTAGTGGCTAAAGAGTGTAGGATGATGCACACCAATGCTAGATTGAACTCAATGTCTTTGCAAGATGGTGATGAGAAAACCAATTTCTCATTCAAAGGCAAGAAGAAGACCAATGGAAAGAAGCATTCCAAGGAGGCCAAAGAAGAGGATGATGCATCAAGCTCAAAAGGCAAGATCAAGGACAAGTCCAAATTCAAGTGCTTTTTTAGTGGGAAGAAAGGGCATTTTGCATCAGAATGTCTCAACAAGAAGAGGCCACAAGAGAACAAACAAAGCAGCATTGCACATCAAGAGGAGGAGGAGGATGAAGAAGAATCATCCTTGATGGATTCCAACAAACCTCCATCATCCAAGTGCAACACCAATGATTCTTGGTGGATAGATAGTGGGGCTAGCTCCACATGACATTTCAAAAGGACTACTTCTCCACTTTACTCTCTTACAATGATGTACATAGATCTATCTATATAGCTAGTAGTCAAGAGTGTAAGATAAGTGGTATTGGAACCATTCCATTGTATGTTGGATCATCCAAAAGGATGAATCTTGAAAATGTCCTTTATGTTCCTAAGTTAACCAAGAATCTGTTTAGTGTTGGCCAATTAATGGATAATGGCCTTGATATACAATTTAAGCATGGAGTTTGTTCCATCCTTAGAAATGATGAATGCATAGCTAAAGGCTTTAAGTAAGGTAGATTGTTTAAGCTTGATGCTAATGTTGCAGTGGAGAGTGTGAATTTGGCAAAGGTGGAGATATCAAAGGTGGAGCTATGGCACAAAAGGTTGGGCCACCCCAACTTCAAAGCCATGGAAACAATGTGTGCAAAGGAACTTGCACTCGGCCTCCCCAAGCATTTGTCAAAGTGTGGAAGGATGTGTGAAGCATGTAGCCTCTCAAAGGCTCATAAACTACCTTTCTCAACATCCAAAACAAGATCTAGCACTCCTTTTGAATCATCCATCGGATGTTCATAGTTTTTCACATGATTCTAATGGTGGTGCATGTTTCTCTTATGCAGGTTGAAGCTGAAGAGCAGCCAGAGCTTTCAGAACTTTATGGAGTATCTGCAGTTTCTTGTTTTGTTTTTATCAAGGTGTGATGAAAATTCTCTGAGCTGTTAGATTGATGGTTTACTTTCTTTTCAAGTGATCATTTTTTTGAAAAACTATTATTGTTAAGATTGTAGAGTACCTATATCTGTGAATCATATGTCTGCAACTTTGATGTGAATGCGGTAGTCGCCACTCCGATTGCTATTGACTGTCTTCTCTTTGACCTTGGGACACTGCATAGTTTCATGTTGAGAAAATTAGGAAAATGATATTTCCTTGTTCAAATAGCCCCCAAAGATAAATACAAGACAACCTTTGCAATAGAAAATGGGGTCTATGCTTATAATGTCATGCCTTTTGGCTTATGCAATGCCCCTTCAACGTTTCAAAGGGTCATGCAACTGGCCTTCCAAGACCTGTTACACTGGATCGTCAAGATTTATCTCGATGATTTGGGTGTACATTCTTCAGCCGACAAGCACCTCGAGGCATTAGAAAAAATCTTCATTCGTTGCCGTAGGTTTGGAATATCACTCCTCGATGGACCGAAGAACGCATTAAAGCCTTTGAGGAGTTAAAAACAGCCCTTACCACAATACCCATACTCCATTCAATACTATACTTGGATCCATTGGAGTATCAACTGGTTTGCAATCAGACATAAAAGAATTTTTCTAAAATGCCTTTAACATATGCTTGCTGACTAAGATAGTTCTTCTTCTAAAGCCTATTTCTAGTAATGTGAATTCCTAGCAAAGAATGGACAGCTCCTAAATCAGTCATGTCAAATACCTTTGACAAATCACTCTTAGTAGTGTGCAGTAGAGAAGTGTCGTTAGACAGAATAAATGCATCATCTACGTAAAGAGCTATGTGAACTGAATTGGTGTCTATATGCTTTGAATAAACATTGCAGTCAGCTGAATTTTTTGCAAATCCCAATTGAATGAGATAAGAGTTGATTCTATCGAACCATGCTCTTGCGGCCTATTTCGGACCGTAGATTGCTTTTTGCAGCTTGCACACTTTGTGCTCTTGGTCTTTGACTTCGAATCCTTCTGGTTGGAAGGTATACAACTCCTCTTCAATGTTGTCATTGAGAAATGTTGTTTTGACATCCATTTGGTACATTTCGAGGTCTTCCGCGACTGCTAACACAATCAAAGTCCTGATTGACTGCATCTTGATGACATGACTGAAATATTTTTGATAATCCACTCCTTGGACTTGAGTGAATCCTTTAGCCACTAGCCGTGCTTTCCATTTAGCAATGGAACCATCAGAGTTGATCTTATTCTTGAAGATCCACTTGTTGTCGATAACTCTCTTGTGAGTGGAGAAGTCGACCAGTGTCCAAGTCTAATTCGTCAAAAGTGAGTTGTACTCGCTTTCCATAGCTTCTTGCCACTTCACAACATCCTTGGAGTTAATTGCTTCGGCTAGGCTCTTTGGTTCTTCTGATGAAGTCCAAAATGATTGAGGTGTATACCTCTCAGGAACTGTCCGAGTCCGTGAGTGTCTGCTCACGTTTGGTTGACCATAATGCGATGATGCTTCTTCTTGAATTTCTCCATATCTGTTTGAGCTAGCTTGGTTTGGTCTGATGACGGGTACTATTGGCTGCTTGACTTCTGTAGCTGTAGCTGCAAGTTCTGTAGAAGGAACATCAACATTGGAAAAATTCATGCATCATCCGCTCCAACAAGACCTGCTAATAGCCCAATAGCATGAGCAAGCAGAGAAGTAAAAGGTGCTAAAACTCAAAAATCACAAAGAAGATCTCCAAGGGTACATCAAGGCCCTCGCCAGATCCACCATGGATGCTCAACTCAAGGTCCAAGAGATCTAGCAGCTGACAACACAATGCCTAGCCCCACTCCAAACACAACTTTCGGTGCTTGAAACAGAGAATACACGCTTGGGAGCGGAGGTGATGGCCCTACAAGCTGAGAAGTCAGTCTAGTTAGCTCAACCGACACCTGCCCATAGACCATCAACCAAGCCAAGATAGATATCCTCATGGAGCAAGTGAAGGTCTACCGCGACACCTTCGACAGACAACTCTCGAAGAAGCATCTTAAAGGCAACCCTCAAGGCATGCCAACGGCACATGGAGCAGCAACCCTAACTAGCTCCCGTGGTAATTCCAATGCCGCCCACACTTGAAGCTGCCATGGCTAGTTCTAGCCGACAAGAGAAAGAAAAACAGACAGCATGGATGGAGTATCAATCAAAAGCATCAGACACAATCGAGACCAACGTGCAAGATTATGACCCAGATCTCAGCCAACCAATAGATCTGAGTCAAAGCCAAGAGGAGCACTAAGCCTCCACATCTAAAGGCTCGAGATCAATCTCTGCCAGTCGCGCCTTTCGCCGATCCAAATCCGTGGAGGATAAGATCAATGAATTCTTGGCCAAGCATCCTCACGAGTCCTCGCGCGATGGTTGGTAGATATTTTTTTTTGCCCAAACAATCAAGGGCAACGAGCTCAATGCACTCCCCGCACTCCAACCCCAACCGGACTGGCACAATCAACTATTTGAGAGAGACCTTGCGGCCATCAGGGCCTACGTGACGAGTCCACGACAACTAAGGAGCAATGCACACTTCCTCCCCTACACGAGATGATCTAAATGGGCGGAGTGTGGCACTCCTTTGGACCAGATCATGCTCCATAATATGAATTGGCCAGTCATCTCTTCAGAGCATGGTTGAGAAATGGATGTAGATGCCAAGAGGGCTCTGACCTAGTTTTTTAAAAAATATCTCAATTGTCTTGACCCCACAGTCCGCGCGGACACACAATTCACTCGAGACTTGGAATTATTGATGGGAATAGAGACAAAATGGGACGACTTCTTGCCTCCCATATTTTTTTGATTTCAATAGGATTCGAAAAAAGTCGAAGACCAGTTACCAGTGGCGTTAGTGTACTATAGAGCGGCATTCATTGGCGATCCATGGACCAGACGATTCCAAACTTGGATCGATCAATTTTGGTTAACCGGAGTCCACAAGTCCTTTCACAACCCAAAGGACCAGAAAAGCACAAAAATAATTCAATTTATGGAGGAAGTGACCGGTTATCTGATTCAACAACGACATGCTAAACGAGGGCTCTACTAAGCACCTTAGTGCCGATGGACCGACACTACTTCAGGTCGGAGGCCCTATTGAGGGTATTACAGAGTAAATAAATAAATTAGTCGAAAATAGTTGCGAGGGTTGTTCATCCTGTGTGCATAAGCCCATGGCCCAATGATCACTTGTAAATAATCTTTTTGGAATAAACTAGACTTTGGGCCATGTAATTAAAAATAATATTAGGGGCCAAAGTTTAAGATAAGTTTAAGTTACTAAGTTTTTTGGTTTAGTCAAAAGTCAAATGGTGGCAGGTGTACTTCTTCCTACACCATAGATTCATTTGTGTTTCTTGGAATGGTGTGGATTTCAATCCCACCTTCTTGCAAGTAGCCAATAAGAAGCAAGGGGCAAGGGCCACCCCAAAGATAAAAAGGCACTATTTGTGACTAATTTCTATGCTTAATGAGAAGGAGAAAACTCTATCATTTTGGAGAGCAAGCATCCTCATTTGCTATTCAATCATTGCTAATGCTATTGTGTGCTATTCTCTTTTGCTCTCTATTTTTCATTGTTCTTGGTTTCCTTAGTTAAAGCTTTTCCATTAGCTTGCATAAGGAGCAAATGAGCTAACCTCCATCTCACTATCTCTCCCCCTCTTCCTCTACTCTTTCTACCCCTCTCTCTTTCTCTCTCTCTTTTCACTCTCAATCATGGAATGTTGATGTGCTCAGTGTTAGAAAAGGTTGTGTTAGAGTGGGGTAGTGTTAGAAGAAAGTAGAAGGCATCTAAATCTTGCAACTAGGCTTAGTCAGGATTCTATCTTAGTGTTCTAACCCTTTTGACGGGTGGAGGGTTGTTCACCACCTACTTGCTACCCCCTACAGTCATATAATCAGTTGCAATGATGATGTATCTGGCTTGAGATCCTCTTGCCGTAGGATGAATAGGACCGGGCCTTGGCATTTTGCATGTTTTGCGAGTTTCTTTCCTGCCATCATTCAACAAAAAGATAGCACATGGTGTGCCACCCTTTTTATGCTACTACTTCAATGTTTATTATTAAGAATGTGGTCTGGTGCATAGTTAAATGTCCCACTAAGTAAAAAAAATATTCAAATTAATTTTTTTTTTTGCAGCCAACCCAGATAGCGCGTCGGCTTGCTAAGCGGCATGCCAGAAAAAAAAAAATTGTGTGCAGCCAACCCAGATAGCATGCCGGCGTGCTATCTGGGTTGGTTGCAAAAAAAATTTCTCATTTCATATAGCACGCCGGCGTGCTATCTTGTTTGGTTGCAAAAAAACAAATTCTCATTTCATATAGCACGCCGTCATGCTATCTTTAAAGGCTGTAAAAAAAAAATTAGTTGTTTACTTAGCACGTCGGCTTACTATGTTGGGTGGTTTAAATAAATATTCTAAAATAATGTTTTTACTCGAAATTGGTTCTCAAATGTGTCAAAAGGGCTTTTCTATTTATAATTTACTTGGCTAGCACACCAGCATGCTAGTCGAATCAGCTCCGAAAAATAATCTATTTTTCAAAAAGTTCTTCAAAAAAACTGCATGTTTTTTAAATAAAAAATTTGCAGGCTAGCACGCCGGCATGCTAACTTTTACAACTTCAAGGACAATTTTTTCAAAAAAATAAAAGTGAACTTGTATTTGTAGAGGAACAAAGTATGCTGTGATGGACCTATTTAGAGTTTGATGGATAGTCACATTTTTGAGTATGCATCAAACCATCAATCTTGTTCTTAAAAAATCATGTAGTGGCATAGAAAGAGTAGCACACCATGTGCTACCATTT
Organism: Diphasiastrum complanatum; assembly: GCA_029204225.1. NCBI lineage: Eukaryota > Viridiplantae > Streptophyta > Lycopodiopsida > Lycopodiales > Lycopodiaceae > Diphasiastrum > Diphasiastrum complanatum. The sequence goes on along the minus strand of CM055092.1, from coordinate 41,977,628 downwards.
TGTTGGAGCATGTCATAGAAGAAACTCGCAAATTATTTACTCGCAGACTGTCAAAACCCAATAGGACCAACATGGTCAAGGCCCCATTCTCAAACAGTTGCGATAAAACTGGATGTAAAGGTTCATAATTCTGCTTTGTAGGACGTTGTGCTCGTTGGCAAACATCGCATGACTGAACATACTTTTATGCATCTTTATGAAGTATAGGCCACCAACATTATCAAACAGTCATATCTATGGAAAAATGCCCTCCGCCCATTCCATCATGGGAAAACATGATAAGTTCAGGTACTTCGTGCAACAAAAGACATCTTCGTAAAATATCATCCATTCCTCGGCGATATAATTGGCCCGCAATCAATTGATAAGGTTGTGCCTTATGAATCAATTGTCTCTTTTGTACTTTTGTCAAGGAGTCATTGGTTTGGTCAAGCATAAGATAGTCAACGATATTGGCTGCCCACTAGGATATTTGTTTTAACATAGAACAAAGGAGCATCTGGTAGTTTATCATCCTCTTCAGTAGTAACTCGTGCTGATTCGATTCTGGATACATGGTCGGCCAGATAATGCTGTTTGCCTTTTCGAATTACAACTCAAAAATCAAATTCGGTCAATAGAAGTAGCCATCTTGCAACACGCCCCATATTACACGTCTTGTTCACTAAATAAAGTAAGGGCTGGTGATCAATATAAATTGCAAAATGTGTTGCTAGTAGATAATTTCGAAACTTCTTTACAGAAAACACCATGGCCAATGCTTCTCTTTCTGTTGAATAATTCTTCTTTGGATCTATAAGCTGTCTGCTTGCAAATATGATGGGATAATCTTTCTTATATTCACCTGGCTACGTCAGAACTGATCCAAGTGTATATTTTAATACATCGGTGTGAACATGAAACTCAATTGTCCAATTTGGAGCTCATAGTATTGGTGCAGAAGCTAAAGCTTTCTTCAATTTTTCAAATGCTGCCAACGCTTCAACTGTCCAAATCGGTACAACAGTCAAGTTGTAAATGGGTCTTGCTAGATCCGCAAAGAATAAAATGAATATTCGATAATAACTTGGGATGACCCATGAAAACATAGACTCCTCGAATTGTTCCTGGCGGCGGTAGCTCGACGATGACTTTGATCTTGGAATAATCCATAGCAATGCCATGTCTTGATATCACATGTCCAAGGACAACTCCATGAGTGACCCAAATTTGACACTTTTCTGGATTTAAAGAGATAGTAACCTTTGTAGTTCTTTCTTTATAAGGTCTGTAACATTTGGATTATAGCGGTAGAATTTTGTGACCTTTAGAACTGCATCAGACATCAAAGGAATTGTATGCTCAATAACTGATGTAGGAATCCCTTTGAGATCCTTATACGTCCAGGCAAAACAATCTTGGTACTTGATCAATAACTTTCGTAACGCTTGAAATTGTTCGGGAGTAAGTTGTGCTCCAACTTGAACAATTTTTTCGGATTCTCCTGGTTCAACAAGATTCATTGGCTAGCTGGTCCATCGTAAACATCTTCCATGTCTAGCTCTTGCTCTTCTGGTTCACGATGAGCTTTTGGTACTTTTGTCAAGGATTCATTAGGTTGGCCTAGCATCAGATATTCAACAATATATGCTGCCCACTCAGGTACTGCTTCAATATAAAATAATGCAGCATCTGATAGTTCATCATCAACTTCGGTATTAACTGGTGTTGATTCAATCCTTGAGACATGGTCGGCCAGATAATGTTGTTTACCCTTTCAAACTACAATGCAAAAATCAAATTTGGTCAATAAAAGTAGCCATCTTGCAATACCCCCAGTGTTACATGTCTTGTTCACCAAATAAAGTAACGCTTGATGATCAGTATAAAATGCAAAATGCCTTGCCAATAGATAATGTCAGAACTTCTTACCAGAAAAAATCATGGCCAACGCTTCTCATTCGGTTGTCGAATAATTCTTCTCAATGCCTTGTGCAAATAACAAAGTACTCTATTTTGTATGTACAATAGTTTAATAGTCTGTAAGTTGTCGACTTGCAAACTTGATAAGATAATCCTTCTTGTATTCACCTGGCTGTGTCAAAACTGATCCAATGACATATTTGGATGCATCGATATGAACATGAAACTCAATTGTCCAAATTGGAGCTCGTACTATCGGTGCAAAAGCTAAAGCTTTCTTCAATTCTTCCAATGCCTCTATTGTCCAAATTGGTACAATAGTCAACTTGTTTATAGGTCTTGCTAACTCCGCAAAGAATAGAATAAATATCCGATAGTAATTTACACGACCCATAAAAATGTAGACTCCTTGAATTGTTCCTGGTGGTGGTAACTCCACGATGACTTTGATTTTGGAATAATTCGTAGCAATACCATGTCTTGATATCACATGTCCAAGGACAACTTCGTGAGTGACCCAAATTTGACACTTTTCTGGATTTAAGGAGATTTGGTAGTCTTTGTAGCTCTTTTTTAATAAGATCCATAACATTTGGATTGTAGCAATAAAATCTTGTGACCTTTGGAATAGCATCAGACATCAAGGGTATCATATGCTCAATACAGCTTTATTGTCAATTCATTTGAAATTTTTCGAACTCCAAATCTCGTAGGATCCATGTGATTGAGAATCTGCTCATCCGTAAGTTTTGCATCTCCATCGTAAGTCAAGGCATGACTAACATGTATTAGACCATCTTCAATCGGATCTAGAATTGGATCAGTTGATATCCAAGCTAAGTTCATCATATTCAATGAAAAAGTGATCGGGGTATTTAAAGTTCGATCAAGTAAATTTTTTTTGCTCAATTCAGATTGGTTATCTCGTTGACACATGTAGCCTACTATACAGTCCACTGTTGCAAGAGCTTCATTCCAATTGACAATGTCGGTTTGAGAGTAATAGTGGACTCCCAAAGTCTTCACTTGTCGATCATGGGTATGATCCGTTGTTGATGAATCATCATCCTCTTTTTGGAATACTGGCTTGATAGTCCAAGTGATTGGATCAACTTTGACTGCACGCTCATGATTCTCAAAAGTAAATTTTCCGGTGCCCTAGTTATGAACTACTTGCGCAACTCGTAACCATGGGCATCCCAATAAGACATAATATACATTTGGTGCATTAGGTAAGTCCATTACTACAAAAGTAATGACAAACTGAATTTCGGCAATCTTGACATGTACGTCTTCAACCATTCCTCTAGGTTTGACCAGCTAGCCTAATGGCAAAATTTGCGCATTTTAGCTTTGTAAGTCCCATCTTGCACATAGCTTTGTTGATATCAGATTAACTCTTGAATCTAACCAGTGGTGGTTTTTGATCCTTATAAGTAATATACATATCCGCATTCTCGACAGAACGAAAAAAACTTTCTCTTGTTTCAAGAGAGTTATTGACAACAAGCGGATATTCAAGAAGAAGATCAACTATGATGGTTCCATTGCAAAGTGGAAAGCATGGCTCGCAGCTAAAGGATTCACTCAAGTCCAAGGAGTGGATTATCAAGAGATTTTTAGTCATGTTGTCAGAATGCAGTCAATCGGGACTCTAATTGCATTAGCAGTGGTGAAAGACCTCGAAATACACCAAATGGATGTCAAGACAATGTTTCTCACTGACAATGTTGAAGAGGAGCTGTATACCTTCCAACCGGAAGGATTTGAAGTCAAAGGCCAAGAGCACAAAGTGTGCAAGCTACACAAAGCAATCTATGGTCTAAAATAGGCCGCAAGAGCATGGTTCGATAGAATTATCTCATTCAATTGGGTTTTGCAAACAATTCAGTTGACTGTAATGTTTATTCCAAGCATATAGGCACCAATTCAGTTCACATAGCTCTTTACGTAGATGATGCATTTATTTTGTCTAATGACACTTTCCTACTGCACACTACTAAGAGTGATCTGTCAAAGGAATTTGACATGATTGATCTAGGCGCTATCCATTCTTTGCTAGAAATTCACATTACTATAAATAGACTTCAGAAAAAGTTCAATCTTAGCCAATATACATATCTAAAAGGCATTTTAGAAACATATGTCTGATTGCAAACCAATTGATACACCAATGGATCCAAGTATTGTATTGACTAAACCTTAATGTTTTGAGAACGATAGTGAAGTACTCGACTTAGCGAAGTACCCTTATCATTCACTAATCAGATCTTTGATGTATGCAATGATGTGTACTAGACCAGATTTAGCATACATTGTTAGCACGTTAAGTCAATTCATGTCTAATCCTAGGATCTCTCATTGGAAAGCATTAAAGAGAGTGATGAGATATATTCAGAGAAGTTTAGATCACATTTTGTGTTATGATGGAAATGCTATCGGGCCAGTCGTCCTGCAAGGCTACTCCGACTTAGATTGGGGAGGAATAGTTTCCACCAGAAAATCTACCTCCGGGTCCTGTTTCTATCTGGCAAGGGGACCAGGAAATCAAAGAAGCAAAAATCAGTCGCGCTTTCTTCGACAGAGGCAGAGTACATTGCAACATGTCAAGCTTCAAAAGAAGCTGTATGGATCAGGTTATTACTTCATGATCTAAATCACACTCAGTTCAATGCTACCACCATTTTGTATGACAACTTGAGTTGTATTTCACTGTCACTAAATCCTAGATTTCATGGCAAGTCTAAGCATATAGAAATCCAGTATCATTTCATTCGGGAGAAAGTTTTTTCATGGCAAGTGATCCTTCAATACTTCCAAAACAGAAATGGTTGCAGACATCTTCACCAAAGCGCTTCCCAGGATCAAGCATCAGAAGTTTTTAACATGCTAAACCTGACGAAGATACCAAGGCACCAACCGTGACCTTAAGGGGGACTGTTGGAAATTAAGTCCGCAATTGTCTCCTTGAATAATACTTGGTAAAATACATGGGTTTTTGCTAGCAGTTCGACAACCTGCAATTTTACATAGAGTCAAATGGGCTGAAGTCAACTTCATCGACTTTTTGGCTGAACTACATCAAAGGGTATTCATTCTCGTCTAATTCTACATTTGAATGTCAAAGAATCATGAAGAACATCAAAGGCCTGATCACCCTCGATTTCTTCAAGAATCAAGTCACTCGACATCGAAGTCTTTGAAGTCTCCGACTTCCTCAACAACTTCGTTAATCAATATATATATTCGACTTCTTTCAGTCATTCGAGTTTGACTTATTCAAAAATCAAGTCACTCGACTTCTTCCATCACTCGAAGTCTCCGAAGTCATTGACCTCTTCAACAATCAAGTCACTCGACTTCTTCCATCACTCAAAGTCTTCGGCTTCTTCAACAATCAAGTCACTCGACTTCTTCCATCATCCAAAGTCACCGAAGTCTCCGACTTCTTTGACAACTTCGTTCATCAATCGAAGTGTCTGACTTCGTTCATCAACCGAAGTGTCCGAAGTCACCTAACCAAGTACAGTTGTCATTCTGTCATTTTGTCATAGTAGTTCAACTACTCCCTGAGTGCGACAAAGCACTTAGTAAGATGACAAACATTTATTGTAGTTAGATACATAAATCCGATGTATAAATACACCTTCATCACACACTCTATGTATGCTCCGTCATGAGGACAAATTTGAGCCTCCAAGTTACATTGCCATACTGGTTATAATTTATTGTTGTGCTTCAATGTAATATAACATCCACACGCTTGTCTATCTGTGTATAACGTAGATGAATGCTTATTGTGATGCACTTCGTTTCTGTTTGATCACGCTCGTCTACTCACTTTGATTAGAACACGGATGTCTACGACTCCTCAGTTTTTTATCAGATGATGGCGTTCTTTGATGCCTGAGGAACTTGCATTATCACACTGCTTTATCACTTCAATATTCTGATCCGAGCTTCTTATTAAGATTCATTTGCAGTAATACCTCACGCCATTTTTAATCTCTCCGGTGGACTGTACTCATCCATTTGTTTTTTAGTATGAATATATTTTCTTAAGATCCTGTTGGAGAGCGATTGAGCTATGATTGTAATTTAGCATTTAAATTCTTTCAGATTGTTCTTGCACGTAGCAGCCCCCCATAACAATGGGGAGAGTCATTCCGCAAGTATTTCCTTCTCCCTTGTCTGTTTACATTCTATCGCCCTATTAGTTCCAAGACTAAAATACACGTTCAATGCATTCTTTAACATTACAAAGTTGAAATATGACATTTCCTTATCACTTTCCTAAGCAATAACAACAAGTTTAAGGCTCAATATAGTTCCTCTTTCACTTCCAATTTGCATCCCCTATAACTTCAAATTAGAAGTGGAATTTAGGTTGCATCCATATTGGAGCTTTAATAAAAGCTTATTTAAGTTGAACAAAGCTCTTCTAAGTCTCATTGTACCATTCAAATTTACATTTTCTTAATAATTGTGTTAGTGGTGCTGCTATCTTTGAAAATTTAAAGATGAATCGATGATAATAAGATGTGAATCCCAATGATCATCTTATTTGTTGCAAGTTTTTAGGGTTGTTCGAATCCTTTACCACTACAACTTTGTATTGATCTATCTTGACGCCGTCTTTTGTCACTATATGCCATAAGTACTCAATCTCCTAACATTTTTGACATATTGGCAAACAGCTTGTATTCTCATAACATTTCCAAACCCCCTGCAGAATGATGACCATAATCTTTTAAATTTTGACTGTAAACTAAAATATTAGCGAACAACAAAATAAGAATTTATATAGATATGGTTCAAAATTTTTGCTCATGAATGCTAGGAAAGTAGTCGGAGTGTTGGTTAAAACCAAGTGGCATAACATTGAATCAATAATGCCATATATCTGTTTGAAAATGATCATGATAATCTGATCGAAGATCAATCTTAGGAAACACTTGTGATCCCTTAAGTGCATCCAATAGAACATCTACACAAGGAATTGGTAGGTAATAAAATTTGTATAAACAATATGAGCATGTAATATGTTAGGATTTTTGCAATTGATATCCTAATTGAACGGGTCCAATTAGTGGATGCATTTTTGGTTGTATGATGATTTGCAAACTGTATTTAAATGTGCAAGTGTTAGCTAAATAGAAGTTGCTTGATTTATTGTATTGAGTCTTGTGAGGATAGAGGCTTGATAGTTTTCATAGGTACAAAAAGATGTATAATCGTACAAATAGCAACGCTTGTGGCCAATTTAGCAAAATCTTTTTTTTTTTTTGGGAAAAGCTACTAATGGACCATTGCCAAGCATATTTTATTGTGATGAGGATTACTACGACATCAATTTGGCAACCTAGCTTTGTTTAAGTAGACTTTTCATATAAGTAGATTAGTTACTAGAGGTGAAATGGAAATATTGATTAGTAAACATTGTAGTTTTCCAATGTAAGAAGCAATATGGAAAAACAATTCTATCGAAGAAGGGAAGAATGTCATGAGAGTGACTTGGGATTGGGGTTAGTAGCTAGTGAGTGCACAGAGTTTCTTTCTTTCAGAAATTGGAAAGGTTGTAAGTTGAAAATTATGAATAGGGTGCCATTAAATGCTCAAATGATTTAGAATGAATATTAAGAAAAAGCTTATTCTTGTTTTTACATAGAAAGATGAGGCATATCTACTTGCAAATGGAGTTTTATGAAGCAATAAAACCCTAGTGCCAAAAATTTACACAATAGGAATTTATTTGGTAGAAGAATGAGCTTTATGATTTTATGGATTGTGATTCTGATTTCAACAAGGTTCACATGTGTTTTGATGAACTTAAATATTTTCATATTTTTGTCTTTTAATGGCTCTTTATCATTTGAGTATTTTTCTCATTACTGGGAGCATGCAACAATCAGTTTAATTTTTTATAGACATATTCGCATTTTAATGAAAAACAATTCTTTCATGAGTGGAGTGGTGGAGCTTGCTAATTCAAATTGAGGGATTAGCTCTCACAACTTCTTTATGATAAAAAGTGATTTTCCCTTGCCACATTCATGTAAGTGTCACATTGTTTAAGAGCTTGGTATATCGCATGAAATAATGTTGGACAACTCAATAGGATACTCACTATACTTTATGAAACATTCCAAGCTTTTGTCATTTTAGTAGCTTTTCAGCATTAAAACAAGACAAATAAAATCTTGCAATGTGTCTTTTTCTTTACATGCATGTCAATTTTGGCCCACATAATTTGAGGATCTCAATATAACATACCAAACCTTTGCTTGCTACCACACCTTGCATTTGTTGTCCCTCCTTTTTCAGCATTGCTCACATGCAAACTGCAAGCAAAGGTCACAAGTTTTGGTCATCAACCCAAAAACAACACCACCTCAAAAACAAATTGTATGATCTACACACGAGTCTAATACAAAATTACAAGAATATAACCTATATAGATATAAATTTCTACCTCCATTTCCACACAAGTTTCATTCAAAATAGATCTACACACAAGTTTCATATAATATGACAAGAAAGAAACCAAAATAACTTGTAAAATTCGTACCTAGAATGACACATAAAAACTTGTAAAATCCGTACCTAGATCTATCTACACAAGATTTCCATACAAAATGACAAGAATGAAACATGTTAGACGAAGAACACATATACGAGAGCTAAGGTAAGAAGCAAAGAGATTGAGGAATTAGAGATTTACATTAATATCACTTATGATAAAAGGATGAATTCACTTTGAAAGCATTATTTATGATGATTGATGGTGTTATTTTAAGTGAGAATGTTTTTCTTTGGGACCAAAAGTAAATGGACCTACAAAACAACTACCATCCATCATCAATTAACTTACTTCCCTTCCTCTGGGCATGGCTTTGGCCTTGGCTTCTGCTTCTGCTTCTGGCTTTGTAGTGGTAGTAGTAGTAGGTCTTCAATTTTTGTTCTGATAACTTGTGCTAATAATACTTCGTGTGTCTACTCCTGCTGTTGATTTTATGAGCTTCCTTCGTTCCTTGTACGAGGAAGAACAAAAACAAAAGAGGAGGAGAAGAAGAAGAGGAGGAGGACGAAGACAAAGACGAAGACGAGGAAGAATAGCGAGGAGGAGGATTGCATGGATAGATGATGCAGGTATGGAGTATGTAGTAGCATCATCAATTGCAGGCGGGGCTGCTGCTGCTGCTGAGAAGCGCATACACACGACATGTCTCAGCGGACACCATCATTCTCACTCTCCAATTTCGTGTAGCCTCCCCCGTCGTCAATGAGCGGAGGAGCTGCTGCTCCTCATTGCCAGGTAAAATCCAAGAAAAAGAAGCGAGAGAGAGAGAGCGCGAGAACATGAGCATTTGATCCGAAGTATAAGATCTTCGCACTTTTCTGCTGCTGTTATATTTAGATGGAGGACATTGAATTGGGAGAACGATTGTGAGTGAGCTGTGTATTTGGTTATTTTTATTGTTGCTGCAAGCTTTGCGATAACAAAAGTTCAATGAAAGCCCGTAAATCTCCGTTAGCTTGAGACAATCGATTTTATCAATGTAAAAGTTAGGGTTAGGGGTGTAAATGGTTGAATTCGCATAGCTATGCCCAAGCAGCAAGTCGAATTATTTCTAGGTCTGCTATTGTAGTCGCGCGCGCGCGCGCGCGCGAGAGAGAGAGAGAGAGAGAGAGAGAGAGAGAGAGAGAGAGAGAGAGAGAGAGCGTTTCTCCCTGTTCTCATTTCTTCAAATGTGTCTACCGACTTACGTGTTATCCAAAGTCAAATTTTTTTGCATTCAAACCCGTAGTAAGAAAATCTTGATTTTAAAATCTGATTTTTAAGAAAGGCAGAAGGCTTTAGCTATTTGTGCTTTTTCTGCAATTCTGGAATCGGTCTTGTGTCATAACAGTACGCTGAAAAATTCCATGTGTCTGACAGTTTTGTATGTCAACTACGAGCTGTGGAAACAATTTTTTTACTCTTAAGTTTTCTTATGATTCCATAATTGCTTGGTGATAATTCAGCTGTTCCTTTCGAGCTGACAGCTGGTGGAACAATGACTGCAGAAGGTGGAAATTTAGGCCAGGTTAATAATCAAGCGTGACATTTGATGGTTGCCATATAATTCTTAGACAATGCAGGGTCTATGCTCTCATGGTGATGCTATTACCTTAGGGCTTACCGTGATGGTACATGATATTCCTTCCCCTTTAAGAATTTTCTTCTCAAGATAGGAATGTCTCACCTCTTTCTCCCAAGTATCCTCTTCATCTGACTTACCTTTCCAACGGATCAGGTGCCAGAAGTCAAACGATTTCTCAACGGATGACATTGTGTATCTATGACCTTTTCAGGTTCCATGGGTAGAAAGGCAGTCAAGTCTTCCAACTGAACTAGTTTGTCATTTGAAATAAGGTTATCCTTTCCACCAAGTTGCCCTTTTAAGTGGCTAACATGGAATACAAAATATACCTTAGTTTCAAGCACAAGATATAGTCAATAAAAAGCGGACCAATTAAGTTTTTTCACAATCTGGTAAGGGTTGCTAAATCTAGGAGATGGCCTTAGGCATTTTCTAGTTTGAAGTGTCTTAGAATCTTCAATCTAGAATCTTAGGATCCCAATCTTTGACCTAAAACTCTTGAGGTGAGTGGTTTCAGTTGGCATAGAATTGAAAGGGGGTCTCGAGCTAATATAATACTTTCCTTAGCCACTTGCAAGATTTCCTACATATCTTGCAAAAAATCAGTTGCAGCGTGGTTGAGTCTGATGAATATTGATGAGCAAGGCTGAAAGCCAAATGTGAAAGGACTAAATTCGATAGTAGAATGCTCTTCAATATTGTATGCTAATTCAACCATTGGAAGGTACATTTTCAAATATTATTGTAGCCTGGAGACATACTTGAAACATATCTTCTGTTGACTGGTTTGTATGTTCAATCTACCTATCAAATTTAGGGTGATTAGAAGATGCTAGACTAATATAGTAGTTTCTGATTTTTCAAAGACTGATAGCCAGAAGTTGTTGGTGGGCTTGGAATCACAATCACCAACAATATTATTTGGCAATCCAAATAGCCTAATCAACTTCTCAACGAAAAGTTGAGCAAGTTTCGAAGCCTCGACAATAGTCTTTGATGGAATAAAGTTTGGCATCTTGGTTAGCCCTTGAATTTTAAACACCATCGAGTTTGACGTTAAGCATTGAAAGGGTGCGTCGAACTGTGTCATTGATACTTTGAGTGGGTTTGGAGAGGTCTTTACTGAGATTTATCCGATTTTATCTCTTCAGGATCTTTGTTGGACTGATGTGTTTATCAATCATTTTTCACAAGAAGTCCTACTAGAAAATTTTAGATCATTGAAGACCTTGGCGAGCAAGACAACAAGATATCTCGAACTGGAATGATGCAATTAGAATATTCCATTAGGAATGGTTTGCTTTTTTTGGAATGAAGTGCCTAGATAAAGACCGAGGGCCCAAATCGTGCATGAATGCCATGACAACACTAGTGTGGGACACCACGACTTATATAGGACAATTGATCTTGTTAGAAGGACATTCTATTGGCAAAATATGAAGGGTCACTTGGAGGCATACGTTAAAAAATGTCAAAATGACAAGTTAATAAAGCAAAAAAACTTAAAAAAAGCTGGTTTTTCACATTCGTCAAATTTTTTTGATAAGAACGTGATCTTGTAGTCGATCTTCTATCTTCTGCATTTCCTGCCCAGTCAGCATCAACAAAACCCTCAAGTTTTATCTTTGTTCCTTTACCATAATAAATGGCATACCTGAGTGTCCCTTTGACATAACGCAAAATCCTTTTTACCGCTTTCCAATGACAAACTTTTGGTTCTCTTTAGTTCCTCTTCGAGATCCTTTGGGAAGAAATTTCTCCCTCGAGCACCTCCACCCCGGATTATAGATCTTAGCACTTGGGTAACTTATGCCACATCCTTGTACATTGTCTCTAATGTGCCTCCACTTCCCACGCCCTTATCCACGGACACTTTTGATATATTCTCCCCAAACATGGTAGAAGAGGCCATCAAACGAATACACTCCCATACAGCTATAGACATTGATGAATTAGAGGCTGAAGTTATGAAGTATGTTGCTAACATCCTCTCACCTTTCCTCTTTGTTATTTAATCGCGCTATCACATCTAGTTTCCGCTCCCCGTGGTACACAAACCTTATTCATCCTATCCATAAAGGTGGTGATCCTATGAAAGTCAACAACTATCGCACCATCAGGATTAGCCAACTCTTTGCCAAAGTTTATGGATCTATCCTTCAATCAGAGATCAACGCAGAGATGGATACTAGAGCAGTTTATGCCATTGGCCAAGCCAGTTTCAGACGAGGATATACTACATTGGATCATATTTTTACCCCGAGATCTATCATTAGAGCCAGGAGAGAGGGTGTATTCTGCTGCTTTGTGGATTTCTGCAAAGCCTTTGATTCTATGCCTAGACATTTATTGGTATAGAGGCTTCGGGACCGTGGCTTCCCTTCCAGGAGGATATCATACGAGCAGTTGTGGCATTGTATAGGCAAGTTATTGGCCAGATCCGAGTATCAGAGGTCATATCGCCAGAGGTGGATAGTACAATTGGGGTTAAGCAAGGATGTCCACTTTCACCTACACTCTTTGGTTTATACATAGATGAGATTGAGCAAGTTATACAGAGTGCTGGAGGGGAGGGATGTACATTGGGTGACCTCATTATTGCTATTTTGTTATATGCGGATGATGTGGTTTTACTTTCATAACTTGCATGTGTATTTTTGAAATTGAACCTCAATAAACAATCGTCTATGGATCTGAAAAATTTCAGTTACGTTCTTTTGTGCTTTGGAATCTGATTCGGACCTGAAATTATATTGTTTTCCTAGCCAGCAGATCAATATGATCCACCGAACAGTAGTTAATAATTTCTGAGAATTTCAGCAACTCGTTTTCTTCAATATCCTCAATCTACTTGTCTTGGTCTGGCGCTTATCCTGCACCTAGATTTTCAGAATACAACGACGATTTTCAGTGACCTCGAATCCAAGATACAATGATTCTTTCTACGATCGGTCTTGGACTCAAAAATCAATCATTGAAAGTAAATTGAGTTTCAGTTTTTTGGTAATTCTCCAGCGATCTGGTTCCAGCAACCTGCCTTCAGTAATCTGCCTCTTGTTGACTTGCAAAATTTCTAAGAAAAAAGAACTGTCCTTTGGAACTGTCAAAGATTTTTTGAAGAACCAACGAATATAAAAGAATTTTACGACAAAAATTCATAGGAACCGGCAAAGATTATTTTTTTAAACGACAAAAAAAAAAGTTGTTGACTCCTAAGTGTCATACAATGGCAAGTTTAAATGATGCGGTATTATCCGAGACAAGTAAATTTGATGGCACAAATTTTAGCATCTAGAAATTCAAGATGCAAAATATTCTCATGTATCGAGAATATTGGGATATTATTGCAGGTGCCAAAATTCCTCCTACAATTGATAGAGTTGAGAGAGTATATGAAACGGCGAAGAAAAGCTTATCATATTATCACTTATCAGTTAAGGATATCATTACTCTGCATATCAGAGATTTTATTGGACCCAAGGAAGCTTGGGATATTCTCAAGAATTTGTATGAGAATGTAATTCAATCTAGGGTTTTGTTCTAAACCAATAAGTTACACACTTTGAAATGGGATATAGGAGAATCAATTACAGATTAGTTTACACGTGTAAAAGATCTTAGAGGACATACAACAATTGATTCAGTTTTGGTGTCCATGATGCTTAATAGCTTACCACTAGCATATCAAAATTTTGTTATGATGTATCTTTACGAGGAACCAGGCCTACTTTTGTTGAATTGAATGCTATCTTGTTACAAGAGAAAATGAGATGCCATAATCTCATCAACAGGGATTTAAAAACAAGCATTCATAGCAAAGAAGCAGGGGAAAAATTCGAAGAAAGGAGAAAAGTGGAAGAAGAACAAAGGGAAGCAAAAGCAGCAAGGAAATTGCAAGAAAAGGAATTAGTCGAACCAACAAGAAGATGATGGCAAATTCCAACAAGAAAGGAAAGTGTTTCATTTGTGATAAGCATGGTCATTACGTAAAAAACTTGTTGGAATAACAAGTTCAACAAGAAGAAATAGGCTAAATTTTGCTAAAGAAGAAGGACTTCATACGTAGTTGAGTGCTTTGGATCTTGGCAATTGTGAATTATTTTTGGCATCAACATCATGTAATTTCTCAAGGGAAGAAGAATGTTGGTTTATCGATTCAGGTGCATTAAAGCATGTGACACCTCGACGAGATTGGTTACCTAGTTTTCAACAACTAGATGATGGTACAAATGTCAAGTTAGGAGACAATTATAATCACAACTTAATGGTGTCGAGAAGATACATATTAAATTACCTTCATGAAAGGTTGTTGATATGAAGGATGTTCTTTATGTAACTGGCATAAAGAAAAACTTACTCTCAATTTCAGCAATAGCAACGCAACATATGGTTGTACAATTTGATGAAGAATGAAGAATAATGAAGTGGTAGCTGAAGGGATTTTTGTAGGAAGGTTGTAACTTTAGTCTCAAGTGATAAGTCATCAAGCGGGAATTGCTGATATTGAAGTGATGAGTAAGTTATGGCATGAGAGGTTTGGACATTTGAATTCTAATAGTTTACAAGTTTTGAGGAAATTTAATATGGTTACAAGTTTATTTCAAGTTATTTTACATCACAAGTTCTGTGAAGGTTGTGTCTTTGGAAAACATTATAGACAACAATTTTCTTCTAAATCAACCGGAGCAAGAAATACTCTAGAACTTGTTCATACAAATTTGTCTGGTCCCATGAAAACACAGTTTCATGGTGGAGCAAGTTATTTTATGGTGTTTGTGGATGATAATCCTAGGAAGGGTGAGGCATTCAGATGCTTTATATAGTTTTAAGGCACAAGTGGAAAAAGAAACAAGTAGACAGATAGAGATACTTTGTTCAGATAAAGGGGGAAAGACTCTTTCTACAAAAGTTCAAATGTTTTGCAAGGACAATGGTATAAAGAGACAATTTGCAAGTACGGAAATGCCTCAACAAAATGGAGTTGAAGTACCGTTCTATTGTGGAAACTGCTAGGAGCATGCTTAAGAGTAAGAATCTTCCAAATTCTTTTCAGGTGAACAAGTAAAAAGAACAATTTACTTTTTGAGTAGGAGTCCTACTAAAGGAGTAGAGAATCGAACTCTATAAGACGCCTATACAAGTAAGAAACCTAGTTTAAGTCATTTGAGAGTGTTTGGTAGTTTTGCGTATGCTCATATAACTAAGGACATGAGAAGTAAGTTGGATTCAAAGGCAACAAAGTACTTGATGCTTGGATATGATGATCAAGAAAAAGGATACAGGCCTTATGACATTGAAGAAAAGAAAGTCATTATTAGCGAGGATGCAATCTTTGATGAGTCGGGAAAGATGCTGAAATATCTTGTGAAAAGGAGCAAGACATTAGTATTCCTTTACAAGAATCTAAGTCAACACACGAATCGCTTACACCTAATCTTTTGTCTAGAGAAACGTTAATAGAGATAGGGAAAAGGAAAGAAGGTCAAGTACATGGGATACTTATTCACCTCCAACTTCACTAGGCAAGAAGCATCCTACATCGTTTACTATAAAGTTACTTAGGTGGTGCTATGTGTTAGAAATCGACTCGCTCATACAAGTAACCCAAAGACAAGATTCCTATTGTTGTTAGACAATAGCCATACACATGACAGAGAACACAAACAATAATTATGAAGCATAATCAGAGTTAAGGGAGAGTGTTAGAAATTAATGCTAATATATCCCTAATGTTAAATCCATGCTTGTGAGCTATATTTAGGGGTCCATGTTATTTAGTTTAGCCATAGAATAATTTTGCATGTAGTAGGGCACTATAGATCAATTTTAGGATTTATATTTTTGATTTAGTAATAAACTTGGGAAATTACCAGTATAGGATCTAGATTTAGGTCAAGTTTTTAGCTTTTAGCATTTGCTAAGGCTATTAAAGTCTATATGAGGAGGATTGGCGCCCCACCTCCCTCATTCCGCTGTAGTCAACTTCAGACTTATGATTAATCTAAGTAATCTCCTTTGCTCAATAATCTTGTTGTTGTAGGTGTGAGTACTAATAAGATTAGTCTACTCCTCTTTTGGATTATTCTCATAATTCTAACACATGGTCACCATCTTCATCATCTCCCCCTTCAAAGAGTATACCAAGGTGGTATTGGCAAACAGTGAAAGAAGGAGAGATGATAGAAGAAGGTGAGTATATCAACCAAGATGCGAGGTCTTATAAGAAACCTATGCAACGTGAGAGTCAGGGCACAGACTTTGCACTTTGGCTTTTGTCTTAACTTTTCACGAACCACATTCATTTGTTGAGGCAACAAAGGAGAAGGTATGGCATCAAACCATCAAGAAAAGTATAACTCTATTTTCAAGAATGATATGTGGGATCTTGTGAAATTGCCAAAGGAAAGCGTCCCATTGGGTGCGGTCCATAGGACCAAATACAAGGTGAATGGGAGCATTGATAAGCATATGGCAATGCTGGTTGCGAAGGGTTGCAGCAGGAAGGACTGGATTTTGACGAGACTTTCGCACCTATGGTGAAGATGACATCTGAATAAATCACTAAGACCAAACACAGAGCCCAATAATGGCCCTTCGGCACCCTATTACATGCATAGAATGTTGACTAGACTAAGACCTTTAACTTTGACCATGTGAAACAGTATAGGCCCTTAAAACAGTCCGCAAGCATTGTCTAGAAACAATAGGGGTATTTCTAAGTAAGTATATTATCTCAAAGCTACAATTTTTTCTACAAAGTCTGTAAGTGAATACTATGTTCTTCTTCTCAAGCAGAAATCGGTAGTAATGCTAGGAGCACCTTTGTACTCCGAGCTCTCCCTTGCAAGCTTTGCATTCTTTTTAAGGAACTCTGAATTTCTCAGCTGGAGAGCAAGAGAGACTCTTCTCTATAGGCATGTGTGTCCTTATGCCCAACTTGTGCTCGATTGTGTATTTTTTATTCTTCCATGACTACTGTAGGTAATGCATTGTAAAAGGTATCAATATGGTTGGGCACCAATTTCTTGTGTTGTAACATGCTTTTTAGAATAGATATCAGTTATTTGTCCTTTTGCTTTGAAATGGCCTGGATTGCGCATATGTGAACAATGCATGGCATCTAAAATTTCCATGCAACTGGGAGTGTTTTTGTATGGTCACATGCGTGCTGTATGCATACCAGTGTCATTAGGTTGGACAATGAATTTTTGTTTGCAGTAACAATTTTTGTCGGATCTTGTATTGGAGTTTGCTGTGGATGGGATCTCACTATGTGTGGGTCCTTGAACAATTTCGTCTGTTCAATGCAGTTTTGGCTCAAGAGGATGACGTTTGTCTTCCAATATGGCTCATCTACAAAGTAGAACATAAGTTTTTGTGCATTCCTTCGGTGGTTTAACAAGATCCCCTTCTTGAAGTGCAATGGCATGACAGGTAATATCAATCACAGAATAAATGGCTGTTTTGTTGAGAGCTACCATCTCTCAAGTGGGAAGAAGAAAGCATATGATATAGTGTGCCCTATTTGAACCTGCACAGACCCTGGAGCAAATTCAGGGTCGAAATTCTTAGTCAATGCCGAGCAAGGTTCCATGGGCGCAGGAACTGGTGGTAAAACGAATGTAGACTCCAAATGCTTATCTTGGCAAGCAGCTTTCCAGCAAGCTGAAGCAGAGTTTAGGTGAACTAGCCCCTCCTGATCTCAAAAAGAGTGGATTCTATCGAAGACATTTTTCTTGTAGATGTTGGAAGGATCTGAAGAATATGTTTCTTGGCATTTCTTAGGTTGGAGGTGGCTGCTCAAGAAGACTTCAAAGAGCAGTTGTCTTATCTTGAAGAGGTATGCCTGAAATCTTTGCTGGTCACTTCTGTTGCTATACATATCATAGATACTGCTTCATTGTCAATGTCATCATCAGTCTGCAAATAGATTTTCTCAGGAATGCTGTTGGGCTTGCTGTGTAATGTCAACACTTGATTGATTGCAATCACGATGATTTATTGTAGATGCCAGTCTTTGCGGTCTTATCTTCTTCCAATCTTTCATATGCATGACGCTTCAGGAGGTATAGTTTAAGTTTTCTTCTCCAGATATGCGATAAAGAAGAAAGATATCTTGTGGATGCAGGGTAGGAATTACCTTGACTTAAGATCTGGTGAAGGATTTTCTATAGGTATCCAGTCTACGTCACCAACGGATCCACTGGCTGATCAATTATTGCCAAGGTTATTAACTAGGTTGAATGAATTTTAAGATTTATTTCTTCTATTTCTGTTTCTTCTTATGTCCCAGTTTGCTGACACAGTATCAAGAAAACTGAATGTGTTCCTGTTCAACTTTACTTTATTTGTATTTCAAACATCTGAGAATATAGGACCATACCAAATGTGTGCTACAGTATGCTAAGCTTTAGTTTTACAGGAGGATCCCAAACCTTTTACTGTAATTTAATTTTCCTTTCCTTGCAGCAAGGGGGAGGGGGTGGTTGATAACGTGCTGGTTACTTTGGAATATGGTGATCATGTGGAAGATAGCATGGTAACAGGTACCTTTGTAGCAAAATGGTCTGAAGCTAGAGATCATTCTGTGCTCAGTTTAAGTACTGTTATTGTAAGTCTAAAGGAAAGGATTGGTCCAGTTATTAACATCAAAAGCCAAAATAACTGGGCGAGCTTAATCTCTTTTTGGGTGGCAGGTCAGCATGATCCTGTAAGAAAAGAGAGTGATAGCTCTGGAGTTCATGTAGGATCTAAAGGTCAATCATATTCGAGAAGGAATAGACTTAGGAGTAACAGATATGGCAACGGTCACATTTCTCCAAAGGCTATGGAGAAGGTATTGGGAGGTGTGGATCCTGCAATCATGTACACTTCGCTTCAAGAATGTGCATTTTCTTCGGATGTTCAAGACATGCACGAAAATGAGGCATGCATCAGTACTAGATTCCATATAGTGTCCACAAAAGATCAGCATGTTAGTTCTCAATACGAAAATGGGTCAGGTGACGTGACCAAAGAAGAGAAAAGTGGGAGTCTTAATGGACTTCACATAGCTACAGAGTATCAAACCTCAAAGAACATGTCCCTAGCAGAAGTCTCGTTTGAGCTAGGAAGTGATTTAAAGAATGTGAGACATAATACAGCTTGTGCCCCTCTTCTACAAGGGCCTGAAGGCAGAAATATTTCCTCTGGTGACATCAATGCAGTCCATTGTGCATCAATAAATTCCTCCAATTCAGATTATTTCCCTTATACAGGCATTCACACATTTAATGCTAATCAAGCCACTGTGGAGACCAGAAAAATGGACCAAGACAAGCTAGAAAAGCTTCCTGTAAGCACTATTTGTGCAAAAAGGGCGTGTGAGCAAAGCATAATTCATTCAGGATGCAAAGCATCAACCGAAAACACTACTGTGGAAAAGCTCTCTGTTAATGCCGATGGAACTGATGGATGTTTGATCACACCCCAGGGCAACGTTGAAAATATGAAAGCCATTCCAGATCCTAAAGTTCCAAACTTTGATGAAAATTCTAGAGTTATGGCTTTATCAAACTCATACTCTGAAACTGCAGAACTTTTACAGGTGGTAAAAACCATAAAGGACGTGGCTGTAGATCACAATGAATCGTTGTCAAGGAATGGAGTTCAGGCCTCACAGGATGATTTGCAATTTGGGGCTGAAATTGTCCAAGTAAAGCTTGAAGACAATCCAAGCAATGACAACATGTCAGATTTGTCAGCCAGTGGTGAAACTTGTAGGTTGAAAGACACAAATGGCTTACTCAAATCTGTAGGTCAGGAGGCAGGCACACTTCAAGCTAGTTTGCAAAGCACTAGTACGATTCACAGAGGCGCTTCCAGGAGGTTATCAAGTACTGCTTCATCAACAATTAATAAGTTTCATGGAGTTATCCTTCCATGGCAAAAAGAAAAGAATCCAAAAGTAGCTTCTGAAGCAGAAAAGCTAAAAGTAAGCATATCTTTAGCTGCAAGGAAGGCACATAAAGACATTATTCTCGAGGATGCTGAAGCTATAAAGGTTGGAGTTCCACCTGCCCTACCAATCATATTTCTGTTCACATGTGCATAAAATCAAGGGACTAATTGATCAATTGGTGAAGTATTGTCAACCCAATGGTTCTGCTCATTTATCTCTGCTGCTTGTAGGTCTCACAAAAGCATACTGCTGAGTGGGGAAGTAGAAAGGCAGCTCCTGAACATTCGAGGAGAAAAACCCATTGGGACCTTGTGCTTGAAGAGATGGCTTGGATGGCAAACGATTTTATGCAGGTAACTTACAGATCATCAGCAGTCTTTGAAAGCTTGGTGTGCTTCTGTAGTCTTTGTTACACAAAGAGAGAATGATGGAATATTTCAATGATTGATCTTATTGCTTGAAGTCTCCATTGAATCATACTGGAAAGACACCAGGTGATTTAGAACCAATTTTTCATATTTTTGTACTTAGAACAGTCTGTTGGTCATCGAAGCAGAGTAGATTGTGATGACCTTCTGTTATGCAGGAGAGGTTGTGGAAGACTGCTGCAGCAGTGCAGGTCTGCCAACGGGTTGCTCAGGACAGATGTCTTGTACATTATGACACAACTGCATTGGAGAAGCAGCAGAGGATAATTTCCAGTGGTTTAGCCAAGTGCGTGATGAAATACTGGCAACTAGCTGAGTCCATGCTACTGAGAGAAAGTTGTGAAGAGTCACATAGGCTTAATGATGCAGACACTGGAGGCACCAGTGAGGCAGTCCCAATGGATGTGGACAATCTAACTTTACGAATGGTAATTCTAGAAGCCGAAAGTCTATCCACCTTAATAGTCGCACCAGTTTAGAGGACCTGGAAGATGCAGGATATTCTGGTTTGCATAAATAACAATTAACTTTCACTTTTTTACATTTCTGTAGCCATTGCTATCAGTTCAATCTGGCGTTACATATACTCAAAGTTGTTCAACATTTACCGATGGTGGGAGTGCAATGCATCTTTTGAACCTACTGCTACTAGGGATGACAAACTAACCCTAGGACTTCAACTGCTGTAATGGCTTGTTGATGAAGAATTATGCTTTTTTGAATACAAAAAACTTCCACATTTTTATCAGCATGCAAGCCGTCTCAAACATTCCTGAAATAATCTGCAGACTGCCCTGCAATCTTTGTGGGTCAAAGTTGCTTTGCCAAATAACGTTCTCAGAGCATAGGTATTGCAAAGTGGGGACTGTTTGGCTCATAGTGATTTTTGTCTTGCCATTGGAGCGGTATGAATGTTTTTCAGCAATAACGCATTTTCAATATTAGAAGAGGCAGGCTGCAGCTCTAGATATTGGAAACAAGATTCTGAAAGTCACGAATTAATGCATATAGTTCATTGCTAGCTCATTGTGCAGGAAGCTGTTCAATTGTAGTCTTTCCTGACCTATGTGGCACCACATGTTAGCATTCAGGAAGCAGAAATGCTTTTAGTTTAATTGACATTATAGTGTTTGCTTAGATTCCAGGAGTTCCTGGAACCCAGAGAGGACATGATTTCTGTTGGCATGTAGATGAATGGTACATAGTCTTGCAATACATGCCACTATCAAAAATAGCATGCTTCCTGTATTTCCATCATGTGATCTTCCAGCATCATGGCTTGCCCTGGTCTGTTCTGATGATTGAGATTCTTAAGCACATACTTGATACTAAGTTATTGATGGGCACTCTGTATTACTTGAAGTTCAATCTCCCCTTTGTAAGTTCCTAAATCAGGATCGAAGAACTACTTTCTGCAGTTTGTTTCCCCTTCTTGGAAGGATTGGGACCTACATCTCTTTCCAGTAGAAGACAATTAGTATTTTATCACTACAAGTATTTGTTTGGCTCCTTTTCGTTTGGCAGAGGGCTATTCTTCTACGTTACTCTCGTATTCCAGTATTTCCAGATTATGTTCCTGTTTTAGTGGCCCCTAAACAATCTACAAGGGAAAGTCAGAAAGTGTATGTATGTATGCCTTGGTTTGTCCCGATGTAGATTGTTCAAAGGACAATCTCAGACTGAGAAGGTGGTCCCTCGACATTATGGTCCTTGATTACTTCTGGAGAAGTTAAGTCCAAGGCCATAGTTGTAACAATTTCTGCTTCCATGAAAACTTGTAACATTTTCTGTGTTGGAATTCATTAGACTCAATGAGGCCTGCAATGCTGGACGGCCTATACGGACCAATATTTACTTCAATTTTTATCTCCTCCCATTTTGCAAACAAGGCTTTGGCATGGCCCCTTGAGACGTCGAGTGTAACGTTCTCTTCCATTGAGAACGCCATCCTCTTGAAGAAGCTACATGGGAACACTTGACAGTCCATGCTTCTGCTATTCTATTGCATATTCAGCAAGTTGGCAACCATTTTTGACCATATTGTTGTTAGTAAGATAGTAGTGTAGACGTTCACCACATTTGGATCCTTAATATGCTTTATTGTGGCTTGGGGCATCGTTTCTTATAACTGGATCCCTTAAACTTTACGGATTACATTAGAGCCAAAATTTGCCTTTTAGTTATTGGTGAGGCACTTGGCCATTTAATTGGCAAAGTGGCGTTTATGGCAGGGCATGGAGCCTCAAGAAGCCTCTGAGAATCTTACTGTCTTTTACTAGCTTTTGTTAGGGTTTGACAGTTGCTGTAGGGAGGCCTCAAGACAGTTTATTGATATTTATATGTTGATTCTTTCTTGAAAAATCATCATAGTTTTGCTGGTTGCTCTTCTATGCTTATTTTTATTTATCTCATGGATGTGCTGCTAATATTTGGGCTTGATTTCTAGAATCGAAATTACACAGTGAGACTTACAAAGACTAACAATTTCTGACGTTTGCAACTTATGGCCAGAGCTGACAACTTCTTTTCAGACTTTGCAATTGTACAGAACTGTTGAAGTTTTTATGTTTATTGAAGTGTTCGAAATGCAAGACGTTGAGATCTTATTGCAAATCGTAGTTGAAATAGAATATTGTTCCGAGGTCTAAGCTGATGGATATAATACTAAAGTCTTTCTATGTACCATATGCGCATTAGGATTTAGTATGCTAAATACTGATATTATGTAATATCTATATGCACTATGTTTAACCCTCAGTTATTGCCAAAAAAACTTTGAGACATTTAAATAGATTTCTCCATCTCTCTAGTTGGATCAAACTCTTATCTACGATTAGACAAAACACATAATAAAACACATATAACATGCTCAACTACATTTTTAAAATCATAATATAGACAACAATGGTTTGTATCATTTGCCAGTGCCACATACAACAATATTCAAAGTATAGCTAAACTTGCTCCTTATCGGAGATGAGGGAACAATGTGAAGCTTTTTCTCCCTTCTCAAGATAAGTAGCTTGACCTCAAAATCACAATTTGCTATCTTAGCAACCTATATAAGATACCTTGTACTGAGGCCTCACTGCAATTGAATCCAAGCTTTACCTCCTAGGTATAGCCCTTTTGACCCACTTGGTCAGGCTACTAAAAGACTAGACACTCGACACAATTAGTGCCTTGCAATTCCTACACAACCATGTTTTGGATGTGATATAGATAGTTATGCTTGCTTTTAACTACTTGTGGTTAATTTACCAAAGTTCAAAATGCTATAGTGAAATGTGTATGGTTATTTTTCTAGGCTAACTGATAGCAAATTGCTAAAAGTAAAATTTGAAATAGTTTCAAGCTTTGGCACTGCAAGAAGAAGGGACATTCTGCATACGACTGCAGATTCAACCCGAAAAGAAAAAACAAAGCTGACAAGGCGAATGTTGCAAAGTCGTCAAGGGATGCAGACAAAAGCGATGAGGCCTTCACGATATTCGATGAAGCCTCGACAAGCTACACTGAACAAGACTGTGATGTAGTCATTGATTCAGGAGCAACCTCACACATCACTTGCAACAAAAGAATCTTGATCAACTACAGAGAACTCGAAAACAACAGAGCAGTGATTCTAGGCGATGGGAGCCGACACGATGTCAAGGGCGTCGGAACTCTACAACTACGAACACTGTCGGGACAAGCAGAGCTGCCAGGAGCACTCTAGGTACCCTCATTAAGAAAAGACCTACTCTCAGTCTCCAAGATGGCAGATCTTGGAATTCAAGTTCTATTTGATGGCAATGTGTGCCGGATGATCGAGAAAACAACGAACAAGTTGCTGACAGTTGGATGCAGAGAAGGCAATCTCTATCAAGCCAAGATAATCAGCAATTCTGATAGCATACTAAATGCATAAGAAAACGAAGATCAACTCTGGCACAGAAGAATGTATCATCTAAACATGTGGAGCCTCTACGACATGAGCAAAAAGGACATAGTCACAGGTCTGAAAATATGCAGACCCGATACTGAGTTCTGCGAGGCCTGTCAAAAAGGGAAACAATATCGGAATCCATTCGTGCACAAGGGAAGAAGAGCTGAAGAAGTTCTTGAGCTCGTCCACTCAGATGTCTGTGGACCGATGAAAGTTGATTCGCTCTCAGGATCGAGGTATTTCCTTACCTTTATTGATGACTACAGCCGGATGACAACGATCTATTACTTGAAGAAAAAATCTGAAGTGTTCGACTCTTTCAAGAAGTTCGTGGCATTCGCAGAAAGACACACCTCAAAGAGGATTCAGATCATCAGGTCTGATAATGGAGGTGAGTACAAGAGCACAGAATTTTCAAGATTCTGCCAAGAACAAGGAATACATCATCAATTTACTCCCGAGTACACACCCGAATATAATGGTGTCGTAGAAAGAAGAAACAGGACACTAGTCGAAGGAGCCAGATGCATGATGGCACAGGCTCGGTTGCCAAGTCAATTTTGGGTTGAGTGCAGCGGTACACTTGCGGAACAGATCAACAACGACAACCCTGGAAAACAAAACACCGTACGAAATGTGGACAGGTAGAAAGCCTGATCTGTCATACGTGCATGTATTCGGATGTGCAACATACAAGCACATACCAAAGGAACAAATAAGCAAGCTCGACGAAAAGTCAGAGCAAACAATCACGGTGGGATACTCGAACGGATCACAAGTCTACAGACTCTACAACCCAACCACGAAGAAAGTCGTGTCGAGTAGAGAAATGAAGTTCGACGAGTCCACATTCTCTGGATTGAAGGACGAAAAGGGGCATGAGATCTTCACACTACTGCCGATTCAAGAGGGAGATCAAGGGCAAACATCAAATCAAAATGTCGAGCCCCATACCCCAGAGCAGTAGGAAGTTGAAGATCAACCCGACGAAGAAGAAACATTCCAGCAGTGACGAATCGAACCCAGAAGGTCGACAAGACAAAGAAGACCTCCAGAATGATACACTAACAACCTTCAATGGAGCGAAGAAACAGAGTTCGAATACTGCAGCTTCACTGAAGAGCCAGCAACATATCAAGAAGCTATCTAGAGTCCAGAAGGTGAATTCTGGAAGCAGGCAATGTCAGAAGAAATCGATTCAATGAGGCAAAACGAGGCATGGACACTAGAGCCTGCCCGAAAATAAAAAGATCGTCGACTGTAAATGGGTCTACAAAAGGAAAATCAAATCAGATGGCACTGTCGGACAATACAAAGCAAGGCTTGTCGTGAAAGGCTACACACAAAGGTACGGCGTCGATTACTTCGATACGTATTCACCAATGGTGAAAATGACAAGCATTCGACTGCTCCTTGCATACGCAACTCAATACAATCTGGAAATTCACCAGATTGATGTATTTTTCATTGGATCGGTAATGAGGGACGACAACCTTTCTCCACGGAGATCTAGAAGAAGAAATCTTCATGAAGCAACCTGAAGGATTCGAAGACCCTGACAATCGACAATATGTTTGTGGTTTGCAACGATGCATTTATGGTCTGGAGGCATCACGATCTTGGTATAAGAAGATCGATGGTCTTCTGAAGTCTCTAGATTACATTCCTACACAACCAGACTGTAATGTCTATATAAAGGAAGTAGGAAGAAATTTTGTGATTTTGACTATATTTGTAGATGATTCCCTAATGATAGGAAATTTCTTGATGCTAATCAAGGAAACGAAGAGTCAAATTTCTAAAAGTTATGAAATCACAGATCTAGGAGAACCAACAAAATGCCTTGGGCTGGAAATCAGAAGAAATCGAATCAGAAGAGAAATACATTTGAGTCAGTCAGAATAGATGAGGAGAGACAGAAAATGGAAGGTATACCCTACCAAAACCTGATCGATAGTCTGATGTACCTCACAATCTGTACTAGACCCGATTTGGCCTTCTCTGTCTATGCTTTAAGCCAATTCTCTTCGAATCCTGGCATGGCACATTGGCAAATGGCGAAGCGAATTCTGCAATATCTGAAGGGTACCCAAAACATGGGCTGCAACACTACAGTGATGCAAATTGGGCGAGTTGCAAAGACGACAACAAGTCCGTGACAGGAGCTGAAATTGCCTCCTCAATGTCACCATTGCACGAATCGTGAGCTTTCGCAATTCGTACAACATCGTCGAAAATCTGAAGCACATTTCTTTCACATTCACTATGATTGTCTGCTGACAAAACTGGGATCAATTGCCAAAGCACCAACTTAGAATTGAACAATGGAACTTCAATCCACAAATCCATGAATTCTTGGAGGCAAGAGTCCAAACTTGTAGTCACCATCTTGCAGTTTATGAACTTCTGATAATATTCAAATTCATCTGCAACCACAAATGATTTTATAAAAACTTCCTTGAATACGTCCCATGTGGTGGGTTTCGGCTACAAATCGCGCCACCAAGATGATGCATTGCCATGAAGAAATAAGACCACGTTCTCAATTTTCTTTTCTTCTGGAATATTGTTAAACTTTCTCTCAAGTGTCCCTCATCAACAACAAACTGAAGAAGGGAACACCCCTGTCATGGCTCAAGCTTGTCTTGTTGGTGGAGAGGCTGTTTTTGAATGACAAGTAGCACTTTCAGGGCAATCAAGAAGACTTCCTTGAACTATCAGGTCAAGTGCATGGGTTGGATGCCACGAGAAAAAGAGTGTGGTCATTTCATGCCGAATCCATCTACGGGGCATCTACTCCAAGTTTCTATCCTGCAAGAACCCATTGAAATAGACAGACCCAGCAAATGATGTGGTTTCGCAACAATGATTGCACCCACATGTGGAATCATGAAAAGAACACATTACCCACACTTGCAAGGATATCAAACGTCTGCTTGTTGCTGAAGGCACCAACTTGACACAATTAGAAGCAGACATGCTTGTCCAAGTAGGATTTCAACTAGTGACAAAGTCACTCATTGCGGGGGACCCTAGAAGTCGGTGGCACAAAACATAGGGGGAAGGCCCCAATCTCTATGATCGGTGGAGAGGTTCGACGTTCAAGGCATATACTGGGAGTTATTACATTGTTTAAACCAGTAATAGTTGTGCAGGATGTAAATGAAAGAGTTTAGGCCTTTTTTATTTCTTTCACATTCAGACATCTGTTTGTGCCTCCCAAGCTTAGGAACTCTCTTCTAAAGTATGTAGTATGTGCATGTATGCTGTCAGAAAGCTGTTCTGCTTGCTTGTCATGGTTTGAAAACTCCTCTAAGCACAATGGATTGAGTGCTATAAATATGTGGAAAGGAAATGTGAACTCGTTGATCAAATGAGAAGTATTATGAGAATGCTAATAAAGGAATTGACACATTAGAAAATGGAACTCGTTGAGAACTAGAAGTGAAAATAATTCTACTTAATCCATATGAGACCCTACTTGTACAGAGGCCTGAATAACAGCTAGATGTGCGAGTCACTAATTAGGGCCCAAAAGGTGCCTAATAGTGAATAAATGTCATAACAAATGCTACCTAATAATTTATGGGTCCCCAAAGATATATACCACATTCCAAGATGTGTCCTAAACAGATTGCTCTAAATTTTAAACCTTGAATATCTATATCCGAGAAGTCTTGGAAATACAGTCAATACTCAAGTGGCTTGTGAACTTTTGGATTGTCCAATGTAATTTGTCTAAGAAACCATGTTTTCCACATGAAAGTAAGTTCATTAGGCACTTTGAATGAGAACCTTGTCCAGATCACGTTTTGTAACAAATGTTTCATTTGCGTCATCATCGCTAGCTTTAATGGTGCATTGTTTCTTGACCACCTGATTTTGTGACTTGAGATAGCTAGACATGGATTCAAACAAGTTGGAATGGTTTTTTTGAGAATTGTTTGCATGAAATCGTAAGATGTTAAGTATGGATTTTATTTCACTTTCTTTCACATGAATATTTTCTTTATCTCAGTAGCTACACTCGTCAATCTTTATATTGAGTTTTTTGAAGTCTACATTATAGATTTACTGTTACTTGGGAATCTGATCTAGTAAGCAAAAGTGATGGATGCGGAATCCTTAAATTAGGTGGAGTACTTAGGTACGTCTCTTCATTGGCTTTATAATTTTTGCTAGCTTTAAGTATGAATAACCTTCCTCATTACTTGAGAAAAAGTTGCAAAAATACACCTTGTATGTTTGTTATAACTTATAAGTGAGGAAAACCTCCTGACCTGATAAGGGAATTGCTTTTCCTTAAGTCTAGACATATAAAATGTTGACAATTTAAAACTTTGGTCCTCACAATGTTAAAAGATCACATTTTGTTTGCTGATTTTCCAGTGTTTTTATCATTCCCAATCCAACCATTTTTCAATTTTGTTTTGGACAGGCAGCGACAATTGAGCAGAATGATAAGTATAAGACATCTTCGTCACTTCAAGACTATGCTCACCGGTTTTTGCTTAGTTCATTGGGTAAGGATCTCATATCAAAAGCGACTGGGCCATTGACACCAAGACGAGTCTCCGGAGATGTTGTGCTTCATAATAGCTGTGAAAGGCTGTGTCCAAAGGTGCTAGTTCTTACTTTTTTGGTCATAAGAAGTGTTTGTTTGTTTCTGATGGGCATTCTATTCTTCCATGTCACTGTAGCATTCAAAAGAATGTTTCGCTTGATGAGGTACACATGAGCCACATTTTACCACACTCCACACGAACTTGGAGATACCAGACATTTGTTTGAGCGTACCCCAAGAATGTAACTTTATTCTCATACTACTACCATGATTTCGGAAGGTATGCTAGGCTGAAGGACTTCTAGCTCTATGCATTCAACATTGATCATCCAAGTACTACACACGAATGTTCAATCCATCTCTCAGGTAGAATAATCCCTTACTCCACAACAATCCAAGTCTTAGCATAGACGAGTAGTTGATCATTTTAAGTTTAGGCTCCAAGATGATAAATACTGGAATCCCATACTGCAAGTAATTAGCACAAATTCAATGCTCTATTCTTATCAACTAACTCTAGTCCTTAAAAGCCCGTTCCGAGCAAAAAGGGTCGGAACGTTCCATTCCGTCCGTTCCGTACGTTCCAGAACGAGTGACTGTTAATGTAAATTCTAAAAAAAATGATGTACGACGATGAGAAAATAGCGGTTGAAATCCTGGGGCGTCTACAGTTTGTGTGTTGGAGAAACCCCAAATTAGGAGTCTTGAATACGAAACTTAACTGAACAATGAACAGCATAAAAATTTATGGTGCGAATCAGAAGAGTGGAAGTTTTTTCATCTTACCCACGGACAAAAGATGAGCATGAGATCCTAACTCAACTGACAATTTATTGCTTTGTTACTTGGAGTATGCTGCTGAGGATATAACTTTCAAATAGTGCACATCAGTCGCTAAGTACTGGGAACTATCATCTTTGAGAAATTTCAAGTGCCCTTGATCTTGATAGACTTAGAGCGGAGCCCCCTTGCTCTTAGTGCTGTTACCTTTGAATTTTTCAACCCTGGGGCGTCTACAGTTTGTGTTGGAGAATGAGAAAGAAAAAATGATATACGACAATGAGAAAATAGCGGTGCCTCTCTGTATTAGGGGGAATGAGGAAGAAAACTTTCCTTGGCAGTCGTAACAATTTTTTTTGATCAAACTATTAGGGAGAATACCTTTTGAAAACAAAACAACATTTTCTTTTTTCTTTGTAGTGCAGTTGCAAAGAAATAATCGTGTTGTGGAAATGAGCACTGCGTAGCAGTTCCTCTATTTTACGGAAGTGATAATTAACCCTTCGTAAAAAAATACGTTTTTGTTTTTTCAAGGGCCCATGGAACGGGCAACTAAGCTCTAGTCATACATGTGACACGGATTGTTCAAGCACTTCACATGCTGTAAAAATCAACTTTCTAATAATATGATTATTGTAAGGTCTCCTACTCCACATATCCTTGGAGTGATTGGCATATAAAGAATAAAGGTAATTCTTAAACAAATCATAGATTATGCCAGGTTAGGAACTCCAGTGTAATTGTAGTTCCACTAAAAGTCAACAAAAATATATCCGAAACTTTCAAACATTTCGAGTTTCAAACCTCTTTGTCATGCTTGAGTTAACAAGAAGCTTCTAAGATTTGTTAAGAAGTTGACTAGAAAATCAACTAGGTCATATGCACATTGCAAACCTATAATGTCTTTTATGTCCATGCAAGTTGTAAGCATTTTCTAATATATAAAAGGCAAAACCGCTTCACAATGACCAATAGAAAAGGTAAAAAACAATGACCTTTTCAAAAACTTTAGAAGTGTTTGAAATGTTCCAACTGTTTAAAACCTTGTTACATTACAAAGCATCTTGAAAACTTTTGGCACGTTGTAACGGTTTGATTCTTGAATTTGGTTTACTGTTATGTGTCTTGATTGTTAGACTTTAACCTGTCCTCTCCAACAAGAATTTGCAACCTTGAAGATAATTTTTCGGCCACTGTCTGTTGACCCACATCTCAAGTATCAATCCTTTAGTCTACTTTTGTAAGGAGCCAAATGTCTAGGAACTTTACTGCTCTAAGCTTGCAATTGTGGACCAGAGCTGCTTTTGGTTCCTGAAAAATGAAAATATATAAATATCAGCTAGCTCTTGTCCAGAGACCAAGTTTTGCGTTCCATCAGTATGAGTCCCTTCTTAGCCATGTTTAGGTTCAATAAATATTGGAGATAGTCAAATGAATTACTGGTTCATAATCTTTTGGAATTCCTAGGTATACTCAACCATTGACTTGAATTTCTCTTAGTAATTACTTTTTGTTTCAAAGTCAACACTGCATAGAGCAATATGCATTCCGGAATTTAGGGTTAGGGTTTTCTGGAACACATAAAAATAAGAGAATTTATTTATTTAACGCTTTTTGCTTTTTCTGAGTTGTTTTGAGGGGAACTACCAAAAAAATTGGCTTTAACCATAGTTGCCTGTTGAGCTTGTCAATGAGAGATTTGTTTGGCACAGTATCCATCTTGGAAATGACACTTTGATAAAAATCAGAGATAGAGCTAGTTAGGGTTCTACTGACAAATAAGATGTCTCTAGTAAATATCTTGAAATATCAAAGTTAAGATATAAGTTTCTGCCAAGGATCAGTGACTTACACATGAAAGAGAGTCAAGAGTTTCACTTCTTGATCATTGAAAGAATGTGTGCTTACCAACAAATTATGGAGAACCCAACAAAGAAGTTGCACTAGCCATCTCAACTATCAAAAGCTGCCTGGAAAACAAAACAATGTTGCTTCGAAAATCGCAAACAGTATCACATGACACCCATCTGAAGGTCATACAACAATTCATCTTTTGTCAATAGTGCTCATGTACGTAACTACTTGTTGAAGCTCAAGAAATGTACTGTATCAACAAAGAACTGGAACTAGAAGAATTGACATCGCAAGAGCTACTTACATAATTCATGTCTAATCTGGACGAGGTGAAGATAAAGACTGAGAAGATGGTTGAAGTACTTACATGCAAATGTCGTCATTATAGAGACGCCTAATTTTCTGGAAAGGTCAAGAGACTTTTGACCTAGGGAATACGTTATTGAAATCCAATTGTATGTCACCAATAATACATTTGTTCTCTATCTTGGTTGTAAATATCAATGTTTTTGGGGGCAGTTTGAAGCAGGTGATTCATCCGATTCGATTGGGAAGAAATCAGGCCTGTTTGGGATCTAACCATCACATTGTTTATCGTTCACTTCTAAAATGAACACAGCTATCACAATTTCAAAGTTTTATGTTCCACATGGCCATGTCATGCATGATAGCATAATAATCTGGAGGCGTGTGAAAATTTGGGATCTAACCGTCACATTGTTTATTGCTCACTTCTAAAATGAACACAGCTATCGCAATTTCAAATTTTTATGTAGCATAATAATCTCGAGGCGTGTGAAAATGGCCCAGTCCACCAAACTAAGTCCTGTGCACCAAATCTTTGCTGCGTACATGGTTGCAGGAGTGCCTAGTGCCTCAAAAAGACATACTCTGGTTGTCCTGTATATGTTGTCTGAAACAAAACGTTTCAAATTTGACCAAGGAGGCATGACCTTCCCAAGTCTGCTAGTTGCTGCTTGTCTCATGCAGAATATAGGGCCCATGAATATTCATACCTTTCAGTACGGAACAATATTTTATGATATCAAGCTTCAACTCACACATCATCATTGACAGTTGAGGACTGTTCTTGTAGATCATAATTTATAGCTTATATCAGATGTCATTCATGAAATTGACAAAATTATTTGAAAAAACGTATGAAAGTTTTAAAAGAGTTCCGGAACTCTCGTTTTGGAAATGCATTGGTGAATGCCAAGGTCTTCCTCTAATATCAACCATGTACCAATAGTTTTTCCAACCTTGCCTATTTTGTATTTATGTGTTAGCTAGGAACCCCTTTCAGGCAATGTGATGCAACCTGATTTTTCAAGCCTGTAAAAGCTGGTTTACTCAGTTAAAAACGGATATGCACTCTAACTTGAGTACAGGTGTCTGTTTTGCATCAGATAGTTTGCAGATGTAATTGACCAATGCATCAATAATCATATAATGAGGCAATCAGATGGCTTACAATGTCTTGTAATAGAACTCCTTCTTACACCCTCAAAAAGCACTGCAGTAGTTTGCTGATGCCGGTCACAATTCTCTTTTCAAAAGCTTTTGCCACAATGATGCCCAGAACTTCGTGTATTTGGAACAAAATTTATTCAAGCATGTAATTTTTTTATGTTGGATATGCACTGGGACTTGCAAAAGGGGGACTCTGATAAAGCTGTGCTATCATTTCAATTGAACTTGTTATGAACTTGAGTCATGCATGACGTCAGTCTGGGCCCTAAATTTGAAGTGCTCTTTCTAACAGGAAAATTTGTTCTACATTGCACCTCAAGGAGCTTCTGAACTTTACCGCATTTCTGCAGAGAGTGACTGGGCAGCAATTGAGGCTGTAAGCATTTTTTGCCTTTGCTTTCTATGTTTGTGTTGTTGCTTGCTGCATTGAGCTACTTTAACACCACTGCTGTTGATCCTTTTTTAGGTACACTGGAATATGACACCGTGTTGGAAAAGATGTTGAAATTGTCTGTTAGAAAATCTTGAATTCTTTTTCTGTATGCTACTTCATGCTTATTGTGCCAAATTGACAGGAATTTATGTAATTATGTGCCATGTTGTATGATTTATCACTATATGGCAACTCTTTTTAGTGCATATGATGTTGAAAATATGTTCTTTATGTTCATACAGGAGCATGAGCAAACAATGCAGGAGCAAGCAGCAGCATTTGCTGAAGCAGAGGCTCAGGCAACTATTATGGGAAGTGGCTCAGGATTGCCATCTTTTGTTGACGAGATTAGATCCTTTATTATTCAGTCATCAACAAGGACAGGATTGACAGGGGAGGGTGATGAACTTGAATTTCAATGTCTCTCAGGGAATCTAAATACCAGTGTTGGTGCTAATATGTTGATTTCAAAGAAAAAACGACAACAAATGCCAAAGGTAGGCATGCCAAGTGAAGGTTCATCTTTAGCAGCTCCCGATACATTCACCAGTTTGCCATCGCTACATGTCAATGGAAAGAGGTCATTTAATAGCAGCTTTGATCCAAATACTATGAGTGTGGGAAATATACCTACCAAGCGGATGCGTACAGCTGCAATTACAGCTCGACAACGTGCAAGTGGTAGTGCAACCCCCCCTATAAGCAATGCTGGCATCACAGATGTTGTGTACAGGGAAAAGACTTTAACACGAACCTTCAACTCTCAGAAGGAAGACTTTCTGGGTGTTTTTGATGATTCTGTGCTCGTGAGGACTGCAGAAGCTGAGATTTCTCCTAATAGTAGTATCTTGGGATCTAGCAGTTATGGAACTTACAATGCACCAAAGCTTAAGAAGAAAAAAAAGATAAAACAGCTTCATGCAGGGTTGCCTTTAAGTTCGATAGTTGATGGAGCTGCACATTTGTATTCTGCTGAAAAAGTACATACTACCGTTAAGGTCTCAGATACGATGCACTGCTTAGTATACAAAACTCTGTGAAGCTGTTTTGATTTCCAGCATTTATTTGATTCAGTGATGTTAAATAATATATAATTGTCCTGTTAACTTGTCTATTGCAGGCGATGAATTCAGATTATACCTGGCAACAGGAAGTGCATCAAGAGCATGAGCAGGTTTGTTTGAAAAAATAGAGTTAACAAAGTTGACTCTTTCACAAAAAATGCTCACAACTAATGTGAGCATAATGCTAGTCATTTTTTCTCATTTGCTTGGTTCCTCTTGTCAGAATGAGCAGTTAAAGAGAAAAGGTGACCAGATTTTACAAATGAGTTCAAACAATTCAATGTCTGATGGCGGATTTGGTACGTCAGATTGAGTTCTTTTTCTGTGCCACTTACACCAAATATCTTCAGGCATACCATGATGTTATGTTGTTCTGATTTGTACTGTGCCTTGATTTGAAGAATCTGTCATAGAGATGCCCGGAACTCCAGGATCACAAGGTGCAGCAGTTGGACAGCAGCCTTCAAAAAAAGTTAGACTAGCAAAACAATGCTCTGATGGAAATCCTGATGGTGTTTCGACGATAAGAGCAGCACAAACTTCTCCCAATAATATTCTTAGACAAAATTTTGTTCGTGATCAGCTAAGGAAAACCAAGGCCAGCAAGGTACAGAAACTACTTAAAATTTGTGAGATCGACTCTGTTCTCAAGACCTTGGACTTCATTTTAACAAACTTTCGTGTGTCTCTTGACAGGCTCCTCTATTGCAAGCTTCTACTACCCAAGCAGGAGCAGGCATTCCATGGTCTATGATTGAAGATCAGGTTTGTGAACTGGAAGTAGCTGGTCATTCTATTGTAACTAGTTTTGGGTATGTTAGACTTTGAGAAATTGTAGTCCTTTAATACTTTTCTAAGTATGATACATTCTTCGCCAGGCTATTATAGCTCTTGTACATGACCTTGGCCCAAACTGGGAGCTTGTCAGTGATGTATTGAGCATGAGTTCTCAACTTAAGGTATTTTTCAGACGTGAGGATCTCTTCAAGTAGTTTTTCTATTTGGAAGTACTTCAAAAGCAATAAGACTTTGAGTTTGTGAGCACTAACCAAGTGAAATTGCAACCTAGGGGGTTTTTCGTAAACCGAAGGACTGTAAGGAACGACATAAAGTATTACTTGAGCATTTATCTACAGATGATGGTGATAGTCCAGATGACTTCACTAGTCCTCAGGGCCACCCGTCAGCATTGTCAGGAATACCAAAGGTAAACGAAACACCTGAAGTGGTCCGTGTTCAGGGCCTGATCATTCTTGATGTCAACTTGCAATCTCCTTGGGTGGCGATAGAATTATGTTTATCAAGATTTTTGTCAATGATACTTTGAACATCTGAACATTCATAGAGTCATCTTGGTTTTAATTTTTCTGGCTTTCATATCAAATAACATCAATGCTACACCCTTTCATTCCTGACTGCTCTAGCTAATAAATGAAGACAAGTATGGACCATCAGTGCTGTCATCTTATATCTTGGTCATGCTATTGTGGAGTATGTGGTCCATTTTTTCCATGAAGGGAAGCTTCAAAGTCAACTGGTCATAGGATTTGTCATATATGAGTATTTGTCCGCGTTCTACTCTCTTGTCTTTTGAGCTTTGGTAAAGATTGTTTTGTAGTGCTTATTGTCTATGTTTTTTATGTCAGTCCAATTCCAGGATGCTCCTACAACGCCTGCAGGGCCCAATGGAGGAACACAGTTTAAAAATACATTTAGAACAAATTGTGCATCTTGTGCTGCAAGATCGTGCACGAAAGCATCAAATCAAGGTTGTTTCAACTGGTTGGAAGGGCTTCTTGTTGTCTTAGCTCAACCTTTTAGCGTATCTGCAGTGCTTGGCTTTCTTGGTCGTTCATACTTTAAGCAGCAAAGATTGTACTTCCAAGTTGATGAGACACACTGAAAGTTCCAGCTTCGTTTGAAACATAGACTCATTGAATAAATCTGTTCTTGTATTGCAGGAAGTTTGTGATATCCAGTGAAGTTTATTTGCTATGCTCTAAAAGCATTAGGGCCTGCATTGAGATGCAAATATGTCTGATTCATATCTTTGTATGCAGCATGATTCACAAGAAATGCAGGAGATTTTATCGGTGCACATTTCACATGCAAATGCAGTGTCTCAGTTTAATGCTAGCAGCTTGACTGGGGGTTGTTTTACGTAAGTTCTGTTTCACCTAGAAGTTGGAGCTTTAACTGATTTACTTGTTTGGTGGACTTTTTGCTGACATACTAACTGGCAAGCTGATGAAGCTGTTTGAGATTGTATATCAATTTTACAAAGGTAGTAATTGATGGAAGCTTTTAATGGGGATTAGTAATACTCAATATGCTAGTCCTTCAGCTTAGAACCGTGTCTTTATTGCTGAGCTCTTACTTGGCTTGTAGCCAATGGTGTTTTGTGTGAGATTATCAACAGTAAGTTCTTATGCATCTTCAATTCTTTCTGAAGGCCTCTTGACCTATGTGAACGAACTCCATTGAATGGAGATATTCCCACAAATGCATTTGCAGTACAGCCAGCCAACATGAGTGGAATAGGGTTTCCTGCTTTATTAGCTGCAGGCTCTGATTTGCGACCTTCCTCAGCTGGTTTGCCTTTCTTGCCAAGCCTTCACATGGGGCCTACACTGTCAGCTTCATCAATGGCTATGAATGCTGCAAGGTGACGTTTATTATGCACCTGCAAGTAACAGTTGTATGATATCAAAAGCAGCTGATGTTATAAGTATTGATCCCTGCAATAATAAGAATTGAGGCACTGCTTTCATTCTTATGCTTTCATGTGCGTATTCCAATGAGATATTCATCATATGTCTGATATATCTGAGCTTTACAGAGATGCTCAACGAATGGCTACTGCAACACGTCCTCTTTCAGCTGAGGAGCAACGGCTTAGGTATACACAAATGGTAACAGGACGTGGATTTCCACAGGGAACATCCTCTCCTGGTAATTTTTCGTTGATGAATTTACCCCATTTAAGTGACTGTCCTGTACCTATTCTACCAACCCCAAACAATGGGAGTATGATAGGTGGACGTAGCAGAGCAATGACTTTGCCAAGACCAGGAATGCAAAGTATGTTTCCGCCTGGAGTATCTGGCATGTCTTCAACTGGAATGAATGATGTACTACCATCTGGGGGAGTTGCTATGGCTGGTACAGCAGGCTCATTGATGGTTGGCTCAATCGCTGGGCAATTCAATCTTCTGAGACAATCCGGAGACGCACTTCAAATGGTTCAGGTAAGCTTTTGATGTACTGAATGCTGAAGCATTTCCTCAGCAGAATGGGTTTTTTCAGAAAGTTTGTCAAAGTTTCTTTCAAGGGATTCCAAGTCCTGTCATGCAGCTTTTTCTTGTCTACAGTACTTATATGATATATATACATACATATATATATGTATTTATATGACTTATGCAATTTGCAGTCTGGACAGTGCACAGAAGAGCAGAGGCAAATGTTGATACAAGAGCTTCAACATCATGCTGCTCAGGGCAACACTAATGCTGCTGCTGCTTTAAACAGTCTGAGTGGCAATGTTCCAAGTACTATCGTGTCGTCTCCAAAGCAAGGCTATATGGTTCAGCAACAGCACAATACTCTTGCACAGCACCCTCAGAATGCTAACCAAGCATACATAGCTGCTGTCAGGATGGCTAAAGAACGACAATTGCAGCAACATCAAGAGCAGCAAAAAAGGATTTTACAGCAACAGCAACTTCATCAACCTAATTTGATTCAGCCTCAGCCTCCTCTAGCTCAACAGCAACATGTGGTCACTCAGCAACTACAAATGCAACCTCAATCACAGCAGCTTTTTTTGCAGCAGCAACAGCTTCAGCAACAGTCAGCAGGCCCAGGCATTCCATCTTCGACCTTACAGCAGCAACCACCACAAACATTGGTGCCTCAAACTTTGCATATCGCAGAGCCACAGCAACATTCCATTTCACAGCCGCAGCAACCCCAAACGTTGGGACAAATTGGACAACTTTCTTCTCAACCCAAATTACCACAACAAAAGCAACTGCAAAGACATCAACTGCAGCAACAATTTCTTCCAACTAAAGGGCCAAAAGGGGCGGGGAGAAGTGGAGCCATGGTTTTGCCTGTTCTCCCACCCCAACCTGGGCGATCAAACTTACTCACAGGTCAGGGGATGGCAAACCAGCAAAGCACTCAGATGCCTCAAATACCACATCAAATGCAAGGTCAAAGAGCGCTCTCAGCTGCAGGACCAGTACAGCTACCCAACCAGTTGAACGCATCGCAGCATGGTAATGCCGGACATGCGGTGCAATTGCAAGGACAAGCTCAAGGGCAAGTGCACGCTAATGTTCTTACACCAAATACTGCTGTGGTTGCTCAACAGCCAAAGGGACTGTTGTTGCAACCTCAGCCTCCGTTAAAACAGCAGCAGACTCAGTTGCCACTGCAGCCACCCCCATCAACTTCTGCTATTCAACTGCAGCAGCAACCTCTTCCTTCTTCATTGTTATTGCCACAGCAGCAATCACAGCTTCCTCCTGTTAGTATTCCAATGCTGCCACAATCACCTCCACCTCAATCCCCGCAGTATCAGCTCCGCCGGCAAACTCAGCAACCACAGCCTCCACACCGTAGGTTGCAGCAGCGGCAGATTTCCTCAAGTACAGGCTTACAAATAGCTACAACAATGGGAAAAAATAGCTTTCAACAACCAACACCAGTTTCCTCGCGGGCCGTATCAAACTCTGGACCTCTTCCCTTTAACATGGCAACAGCTGCAACTGGGCCTTCAATCACAGGGTTAACTGCCCCAAGTGTACCACTATCATCGACAATCAGCTCAACAGTTTCGACTCAGTCCACAACATGGAAATCTGGACAAGGTTTCTCTCCCATGTCAGCTTGTGCTGCTGGTGTATATAATCTCACAAGAAGTCACAACCCTTCGACAAATCAATTATCTCCATCGGTAAGTTTGGAAGTTTTTCCTGTGAACAATGGTGATTTGAGAAATCTTCTTTTTAACATATGTGTTGTTATCACTGGGAGAATTTGTTTTTCTAGTTCTAAAAGTTGGTGCTTCTTGAGGTTCAAGTCTAGCAATCACATTAGCAGTAACCTGTTTGTGGCCTTGTATGTTATTCGTGCCAGTACCCAACCACTCTTTTGAATCTTGCTTGCCACATCTGAAGGTGAGCGGGAGGGATATTAGCCCACTGGAAGGGTTGCTTTTTCTTAATGTTTATGGTTCAGGGGATTGTTAATCTTGCGCTGACCTATTTACCATGCATACTTGAAAATCATATTTGACTGAAAAATCTGTAAGATGTTAAATGCAGCCTAATCGGGGAGGGAGGATTAGATGGTATTTCAGAGCCTGATCTTATAAAGAAGTGGGACACATTTAGAATCATTTCCGACAGATCGCCAGTAGAGATCTCTTCCTAGAGTATGCCTGCTGACTACTGTTAACAATGACCTGAAAAAGTTGCTTTTGCTTGTAGTCAACGTACTCAGTATGTTTTATGGGTAGTCATTTAGCATCTGGGCTCTGTTTGAAGTTCCAGTTTCAGTGGACTTAACATATATGACATGTTTTTCCTTCCATTTTGCAGCCCCAATCTCTTGCTGGACATCATGCAGTTCCAAATTCTGCAGCAATTTCTCAAAGGTCTGTCCCTCCAGGTACCATTGTTGGTTCAGTGCCTATTAGTGGTCCAGGCATCATCTCGATACAGGTTCCTGTAGCTAGTGCAGTTGCAGATTCAACAGTTGCAACGTCACCCACTTCGTTGCGGTAAATTTTATGACTGGGATTCTTCAATGTCTTGTTTAATCTGATATATCTCTGACTTTTCCATGGAAAGTTGCACAGGTTGTTCATGTGTTACATTAGATGTGGATAGCTTTCTTGAGAAAGCTTCCTGTGACACAGCTCTGTCAAGAAGGCTATCCCGTTGTATTTTTTTTAGATGATTTTTTCACCATTCTCACTCCCGTTCCTGCATGTGTTTCATTCAACTGCATGCGGTTGAGATTGTATATTCTCTCAGTACTAAAGATGGCTACTAAGCTTGTTTTAAGTCAACAACCCAGTCATTTTTGGAAGAGTCACTTTCTATAGTTTTTCCGATTGGTACATATAACTTAGTAGTCCCCAGGAAGTAAGGTTTACGTTCTTGGAGAGCATAGCTATATGTAGCTCTTCTCAAAAATCCAGTTAGTTCCATGAAGCAATCTTTTGTGTCCCTACAATGTCTCAGATAATCTAGTCCAACATGTTAACTCTAAGTTTCAGCTTTTGTGTTCTGAGTTCTTTGCCCTCATTTTGCATGATGGCTAGTCTCAGTTGCATGATGATGAAGCTCACAGAAAAGATCTTTATTTGAAACTTATGATTATACTTCAAATCTGAGGACTGGATGACAAACAAGTATGTGAACTTTTTGTCTCTTGCATGAGGTAAAGCCATCCAAACTAAAGTTTATTCTAGCTGTAAATTAGTTTTAAATGCGACAACTCGTAGCCTGCATTCATGAAACAACCTGGAGGCTTGATACACAATATAAAATAGAATTCCAGGCTAGCAATGGTAAGCCTGCAATACAAGCAAACATGACATGTTTCAGGAATTTCTTTCTTTGAGCTTGTTGTTACTTCAAAAGTGTTGTCTAAGGTTGCTGTTTAGGTCAACTTTTGAATAAGCTGAATGAACTTGTTCAGAAAAAGCAACATGCTCTGCTGTATGTGAGCACTCTTGCATTCTGGGCAAATTTTATCCAAGTGCTTTTAAAGAACAATTTGAGAAACTAATTCAGTCATCAAGGCTTCATACACTCTAATTTTAATGGTTAATGTTTCAGTGGCTCACATATTTTCATAGTACGCAAAAAGCAGAGTTGCGGCAGCCTGCTTGAGCCTTGAGCTACATAGGAAGAAAATCTCATTGCTTCAATGAAACTTCTTATCGTTGGAGTGCCATCAAGTTTTTGAATAAAATCAGTTCAACCATTAAAATTGGGTATCTTCAAAAGTGTGCATCCTCACTTCTAACGATACCAATGTTACGCCTAGATAAAATTTAACTGCAATTGAGTTTGAAGTGTATTGTTACTGTCCACACTGGAAATCAAGACTTGCTTCTCCTCCAAAAATACAACCTTCCAGAAGACATACTGTATTACAGCAATTCCTTTTTCAGCCAAGGCACTCTCGCTTGGTCTCTTGTTGCTCCATGATACTGACTCCAATATCTCCATAATATCGAACTTTGTGATTCTCAACAAGAAGCATTTTCCATTTTTTCCGGTAGGGAGGACATTTGCAAGTTTGATTTATGGAAACCTACATGTCTAAGAATAGCACTCCACTGGTTTCGACTTTTAAGCAAATGACTAGTATTTGGAGAAAATGCTGGCTGCTAG
Source organism: Diphasiastrum complanatum (assembly GCA_029204225.1). Lineage (NCBI taxonomy): Eukaryota > Viridiplantae > Streptophyta > Lycopodiopsida > Lycopodiales > Lycopodiaceae > Diphasiastrum > Diphasiastrum complanatum. Next base: position 41,935,700 of record CM055092.1, on the reverse strand, counting down.
TTCTGGGACAATGCAGATGATTATGATTGAATCTCAAGGAATTTATACTTTTGGAGAAACCATATAGGTTCGTATTACAGTGGTAGGAATGGTCTTCATGCAAGAGGAAGGACCTTTCCTGTCTTTACAATCAACTGAAGAAGAGGAGCTTGTCTAGCTGTTATCGGGGCAACATATTGACAAGCATCTATGTTTGAGGCAGGCTTTGTCAAGTGTTTCCATGAATGTGGCTTCTTTGGAGCTATCTGATGTAAAACGATTGCAATGCGGTATGGTGGTTAAATTGTAAGCTGTAGCAGATAGCCTAAGTTTGAATCCTGTGCATGTTACCAGACGGTTGCTATTTTCAATTTTTTTTTAGAAGTGAAGCTTGAACATTTTGAGGGCATTTGAAAACGTGTGCTGCTGTTTAATTTTAGAGCTCATTACTTCACTTCATACTTTGTGGATTTGATTGCAACTAATAGTAGAATTGCAGCAGATCCAAGTGATTATACTGGGGAGAGCTTGCAAATTGTAAGTGATAACCTCGATTTTAGCAAAATATTGGAATAGGAATCAATTATTCAACCAATTTGTTGGTTCATGAAAGGCAAATCGCATTTCCTTTTGGTCACATGTCTACTTTTTTTTCGAATGAAGAAAAGCTGTAGTTTTAAGCTTCTCATCTCACCTGTAAGAAGGATTACAATAGGTTTAGTTCATGTTTTAATAAGTATATGACTTTTCAATGGTCATAAACTAGTGATTCTGTACTACATGACCGAATAAACTTTTCTCAAATGTCTAGTTGTTGTCATTCTTGTTGAATTTCATTTGGAATATGCGAACAGTCAATTTGGAAAGGTATGTGGATATGACTGTATAAGTTTTATGTAGGAGTTGACTGCTGAATCAATCACCCCTCTATTAAGCTATTCATGCATATGTAAACTAAATTCATAGGAGGTACAAGGAAGACAGATTAATCAACTTCGGCAAGGAACAAATTCCTTCTAGCCTGTTGAATAGTGATATGGCTACACTTGGGCTAAACTGTTTTTGATAGGAGAGCTATTTACTTATACGTGCTTTGCTTTCAAAAAGGCCTCAGATTTGCCATCAAAGGGTTGTCAGTGTAATTCCTTTTCCTTTTTCAGTCATCGGAGCCTATTCACATGTAACTTGATTGGTTAGAAGACTATTATTTGAAAATGAGGAAAGTTTTGGAATTTTACTTTGATTTCTTCAGTGATGTTTATTTTGGAGGCATTACTAGTATCACCATGCTAATATCCATTCTCCTTATTGTCACTTGCATTACTTGGTGTCAAATTCTTCAAATAAATAACAATCCTAATATCATATCATATCGCCCCTTTCAAGTAGAATAGGCTAAGAATCTGGAGCTGACTAGTCATTAAAGAAACCGGAAGAAAAGAGGATTGAGCATGCAGCTAAAGTTTGAAAGATGAGAACTTGGCATTGAAGATCGCTTTGAGTTCATTTCCAAGTTACTAGAGCCACATGATGCATTTGGTCCCCAGTAAATGGTGTGCTGCTGAAGACTTCCTGTACTATCCCTTGAGCTTGGAAGTTCAACTCGAATCAACAAATTAAAGGCACATATAATAAAATAAGGGGACTTAATATATGTTGTTGTCATCTGAACCTGTAATAGGTTAACAGGGTAGCAGGATGTCTATTTAGCCCTAATAAATATGGGGCAACGCTTTCACAAGTTACAACTATTAGAAGCTCCATCTTCTTTAAGAATACACATGTGACCATGCTGTAAATACAAAGGGTTTGAAATGCAATTTAGCAGGTATATGTAGCTGCTGATTAAAGCTTGTCAGATTACTAAGCTTGGGAGTCAATGTGCGATATAATTTTATCTACAATGAGAAAATGTGCGAATGATCATCCAAGTAATTGTTGCCACTAGTAAGTTAAGAATGTGCTATTGCAAGATCCATCCTCTTTAAGGAATATGAACGGTTTTGAATTGCAATCTAGCAAGTTTATTAGCTGCTGATAAAATCTTATTAGATTATCAAGTGTGGGAGCCAATGTGCAATAATTTTTTTTCACATAACACTCTCCAACCAGCGAGGACAAGCAAGAATAGGCTACTGCAACTCCAGTTGATACCACAACGCTTAGCTATTATTATGCTTAGATATCTCATTCGTCTATGCAAGGTGAGGAAAATATTATTTATGATTTACGGCAAGTGTCTAGTAATGCACTTCTAACTGAAGTGTATTGAGTACTTTTTATGAAGGTCTCAATGTAAGCTTATTGTTTTGCTAAAGAGGATAAATTGCAGGAGGAAGATAGAGGAAACAAGTTTTATATATTCATTTATGATGAGTAATGCAGTCATTTTGGTGGAAGGGGCAACACTGGTTGAGACGAGTATGTGTACAACTTTCTTTTGTGTTGATCTTGCTGACACTTATTTACGATGAATTAATTGCACTTGGTTTTTGCTGTATTATCTAATTTCTTTAGTTTTTTTATTGTTTATCACAATTTACTACTTAGTCCGCACTCGATTTTAGCAAACATATCTGGATGCTTTCAAGCTCAGGTAGCAACTTTCTTAGGTACTGATAAGAGGATAAGTGAAGGACTAAGATTTTGCATTTTCTACGAGTTGGTACAAAATCAGCTTTTTATTTGCTTGCTTGTTTATGTAGCTTTAAGATTTACCTAATGGATTTATCAACGTCTCAAATTGAATTTCCGAAATTGGGTTTCATTTTATTCCTGCTAAGACATCATTTGATATATATTTGCACATATCTTCTTCATTGATTAGTGAAAGTGTTGCTGTTTATGTAGTACCAATGGCTTTTGTTTTAAAATTTGAATTCAATGTTGGAACTTCATCCTTTCAAATGTCCTTCTAGCTATTACTTTCACCTACGACCATTAATGTGTTGATTGGCATACCTTCTTACAAAGCAAAACGGATCTAGAATATTTCAAACTCAAGAACAGATCAACTACCGAAATTCTCTAGAGCAATGCGTATATGTAGTGTCCAATAGACCCCTTAAGGATTCATGCAAGAGGGAGCACCTTGCCAGAAGGTTAGGGCCTTAACATGGATCTTTGTGGAGTGTGACCATTATCTTCATAGTAGGCCCAATGTCCTTGTGCTCGGAGGGCCTGAATGAATTAGTGAGGGCCCCAAATAGAGTAGAATATCAATATAGGCCATATATTTTATATACCCATCATCCCTTCAGCATTAAATGTTGGAGTAGAGTGACAAGTATAGCTCTATTGTGGTTTTGTCTTCTAATGTTGTACTTTGTTTGTCTCATAGTAATAAATGCTCTCATCTCTTATAATTGATTCCTATATCTATATTATATATATTTTGCAATCTATTTGAGTCCCTTTATGAACATCTTCATTCAAAGGTTGGATTTTTATATCTCGAGGACGCTAGTTTTGAAGAATTATGGGAAAGAAGGATTGGTCTGCCTGCCTGCCTAGTCCCGAAGAGAAAGTCTTGGCAACCAAATCTTGGAGGCATACATCACTGCTTGAACCACCCATGTGTGAAACAACTGGCATCTAGTAGCGGGATCAAAAATATGATTCATTGTACAACCACGCTCTAACTGGACCAATGCTGAAAGACCGGAGGAATTATGTGCAAATGCAGCTTGGCGGAAACCAAGAAGGGGCGCAGTAAACAGGACTCCCAAGTAAGTATAAGAGGCAACAATGTCAACTTCCTGGCCGTCATAGAAGAATTGATAATCGTGAAGCCTTTGTCGATTGGTGTTGAATTTCATGATCTTCGTCTTTCTTAAGTTAACAGAGAGATCCCAAGCAACACAAAACCGATGTAAGACCTGTAAGGGACACTGCAACCCTTCTGGTGAGGGAGAAAGCAGGACAATGTCATCAGCATTAAAGTTCATGCTGTCAAACTACTTTTTGATTGAATGAGTATTAAAATTGAACCCAATATGGTTGTAATGATCCAAGTTGAAGTGTTTGAGTAACTCATCAAAATACTAGAATTTACATAGGATGACTTTGGTGATTCAAAACAATAGAATGGTTGAAACACAATTGAAAGTGAATTAATTTCAAGATTTTATGGACTAATTTTTTCGTGAATGCAATAAGTTGATAACATATTATATTGCCCAAGGAACATACATACTCGCTTGGTGATGCATGTAATGCATGCTTGACTCACACATTCTACAACATTGGCAATCTGATTGTTGATAAGGAGTCATAAAGCAGTTCTAGGACTACGACATTGATTATTCATGCTACAAAACCAACAATATTTTTCATGGAATTGTATACCTTTATCGCATTGTTTTCTATATCAAATTTTCATGTCCTTAACTTGTCATTTTGATTACTGGTATCACTTTGACAAGTAATCTTTTTATTGTAGTATCAAAGGAGCACATATTTCTAACTGTTGCAAGATCCTACTAGCAATAAGAGATGCTTCAAAAAAACTTCAAGGGCAATAATGTTGTGGACAATGGTAAAGCCAATTGAAGGAAGAGATTTTTATTTTCATTAATAAAAGATGGGACAACCCTTCAGATTACAAAAGAGTGCATGACATTGTAGAAAGTATAAAGGCCATAAGGTGAATACTTTCTACAAGTAGCACTTCAATGGTGAGCTAAGTTATAGCTCACATCATAAGAGTTCTACATTCAAGCAAAAGCTCCAAAAATATGTAAAAAAGAAAACAATTACAACCTAAACTAATCACTTATGTTCTACTCTCACTCATTGTCCTTCTCTTTTTCTCACACTTTAATGTTCTTCACAAAAAGGGAGGGTAGGGAAGGATTTACAAGCACTACAATAGGAGGCAAGTCAAGGGAACATAGGGAAGAATGAGAATCTCATAAATGAAACTCCAAATGTTGATATGGGCTCTATTACATGTGAAATACATAGCATATAAAGTTTAGTGGTGGGAGCCCTCTATGTGTGGCTCTTGATATGGCTTAATTCCTATCTTAAGTTAATGCCCTTATTTTAAAAATACAATACACTACTCCTATAGCTTGTGAGTTGGTCTTATGTTAGCAAAATGCCAACCTCAAAAACAAGACTAGCTAAGGTGATAAAAAATACTATGTGCTTTATGAATGCAATTAACTTCTCTAGAATCTTGTTGGAAGTTGTTGGCGGCATATCTAAAGGATAACTTTGTTGCAAAACCAATAAATATTAGGAGCATTAACAATGAAACAATATAATAGTGAGAAATTATTTTGAGCATAGATTGACACTCATATATATACATATACTTTTTACTATTTTAAACAAGTTTAGTATGTTGCTTGGTGGACATGTTGTAATCAACAAAGCATTCCAAATATCAGGTGCTCTAGTTTCCTTTGTATCTAGAGGCACGATATGCACTTGGATGACACTCCCTAAATGTCCCAGAGCGAGTTAGGAAGTTAAAGATTGAGCCTCCGACCTGTGGTGAGCCAGCCAAGTAGTCACAAACTCATGAGCTAGCTTTGGAGCTCGAGTCATGGCCTAGTCAGGAGCCAAGTTGATTCTGCAGCCGGGTTGGCTCCCGGGACCCATGTCCGGGAGCCAGACTGATTCTGCTAGGCTTGCCAGGCTTAATCAACAAAATAAAAACTAAGTCCAGAAAAGCATGCTTTACCAGAAAGCACTATATTCCAGGACAGAGAGGCGCGTCGAATCACGCCAGAACTATAGGGGGAGTCCAGCAGACAAAAACTTGGGCAACTCAACCAGCGTCAGGAATCCAGTCACCAGGTCTCAGCTCCCTCTACCAGCGCAGGCCAGATACTATGCCCACCACGTGTTGGTGGCCCCGAGACCAGTCAGTCTATGTATGAATGTAACCTCTTCCAAATTTAATAAAGTTGATCCTTGGGGATGATTATCATTTCGTTAAGAGATCTACATGAGGCAACCCGAGGGATTCATCAAGGCAAAGCATGAAGGAAATGTGTGTTTCTTGAAGAAGAGCCTTTATGGACTCAAGCAAGCACCTAGAGCATGGTACTCTAGGCTAAACCCTTTTCTCATTTCCATCAATTTTGTAATGAGTGCATATGATCCATCATTGTATATAAGGTTTCATGATGAAAATATCATCATTCTTGTTTTGTATGTAGATGACATCATTTTGAGTGGTAATGATCTAGACGGAATTAGAGATGTAAAAATTGCTTTGGCAAAAGAGTCTAAAATGGTAGATCTCGGGCCATTAAGCTTCATTCTAGGAATAGAAGTTACAATAGGATGTGATTTTAGCTTCATTTGTCAATCTAAGTATGCTAAATCCATCCTAGATAGATTAGGAATGAGGAATTGTAAAGGCATTGAGACTCCAATGGAGCAACATGTAAAAGCATCTATTGATGGTGTTGAAGCATCCTTTGAGGATATCACTTTATATAGAGTGCTTATAGGCTACTTGATTCATCTAACTATAACTAGACCTGATCTTAGTTATAGTGTTGGAAAGTTAAGCCAATTCATGCAAAGTCCTCTAGTTTCACATTGGAAGATGGCCAAAAGAGTTCTTAGATATATTTCATCTCTAAGAATATTGGCATAGTGTATAGAGGGACGAATCTTGGCTCAAGAGCCTATACTGACTCGAATTTTGCAGGTGACAAAGTGGATAGGAAATCAACAAGTGCTTTTGCCACCTTTCTATGTGATGGAGTAGTGTCAAGGCTTTCCAAAAAGCAAGATACAATCTCCTTATCTTCTATAGAACCCGAGTCAAGGCCTTGACATCAACATGCAAGGAGGTCTTGTGTTTCAAAAGGCTATTGGTGGAGCTTCATGTCATGGAGGAGGAGATCCCAATCATCTATTGTGACAACCAATAATCCCAATCACTTGCTACTATCCTACATTCCATGCAAGGAGCAAGCACATTGAGATTGCTCATCATTTCGTGAGGGAGAAAGTGCAAGCCAAAGAAATCAAGCTTCAACATGTGCCATCATCAAGTTGTTTGGCTGATTTGTTTACTAAATCTTTACCTAAATATTCATTTGTCAAGCTTAGATATTCAATTGGAGTGATTGATAGAAGCATCATTGTTTCCAAGGCTAGATTTGAGGAGGAGTGTGAAAAATTGCCAACATTGGCAAATCTAGCCATGTAGAATATTGTATATTTTTGTCTATAATTTGATTCTACACTTGTATAGCCAAAGTGCCCAGTGGAAATCTACACCTAATGTAGGTTATCTCGAGTCAAGATGAGTGGTTGTGTCCATTTGGTAGAGATCCCTACTTTATAGGATCTAGACCTTGATTGGTGATGTGATTTTGACCAACCATGCACCTACCAAGCATGACTCTAGAAAATAGACTAGGGTTTCATTTTAGGACAAAAAGAGTGAGTTAACTTCCTTATTACATGCTGGAAATTCACCTAACTTTGCAAAGGAAGTGAGTTTTGCTATGTATTCCAAGCTCTCATAGTGAGAAGATAGATTATTTTTGGAGCTCATTGGCAATCTTGAGTTTCTACTCTCCACGTACATTGATTTTGTGATCCAAATGAAACCATCACTTTGTGGACTTCAAACACTGTTCTAAATTCATACTCTTTACACGTGTGGACTCGGATTTGTGTCTATGATTCATGTTTTCGATTATCAATGTCTGTTGTGTGTCAAATTGCCAATCTAGATCAAGATTTGTTGAGTAGTTTTTTGATGCATTGATTAAGCAAGTATATAATCACTCTTGTGGATCTTCTAAGATCCATTTATGGTCTAAAAAGTATTGTATTTCATATGTTCATACTTCTTTTGTTTTGTACTCTCCTATTACATGTTTCTTGTCTGGCGACGGTGGCAGATGGTGTAAAGGGACATGACATTTTTGGAATCCAAGTAATTTTAGATCCTATACATTGAGAATTAATTCATGTTTATCCTACAAGTTTTATATGAATTACTCATCTTTAAGTGCTAGACATAGTGGTATATCGAAGACATATCAATTCGTTAGCAAGTTTTTAAAAGGGTTTGTATTAAAAGGCTATACATCCTTATGTGCAAGAATATACCTTTTTTGAAGTCATTTAAGTGAAACATTACACCCATTTCAATTACTTTGCAGCATTGGACAAGCATCACTATGGATTTCATACCTTCTTTATCAACAATGTCAAGAAATTACCATGCCATCTACATAGGGGTAGGTAGGCTTACAATCTGTACACATTCATGCCTTACAAGACCATTGACATTGCAACACAAACAACACTTATATTTTGAAATAATGTCTACAAGTTACATGGAATGCCAAAGGTTATGGTAAGCGACATAGATACCAAATTCATTTCTTATTTATGGAAAGTGTTAATGGACAAGCCGGGGGGCACTAGCTTGAACTTAAGTACAACTTCTCATGAAGAAATTCAGATGGACAAGCAGGAAGAGTCAATCAATGGTGGGAGTGCTATTTACAACATTTTGTATCAAATCACCAAACAAAGTGATTATATTGGTGGTATTTGGCTAAATTTGTTATTTTTTTCAAAATTTTAGATGTAATTTCAATGACAACGATAGTACTTTGACTTTTAAATGATCAACTTTAGCCATTTGCCATTGTCTAATTTAACAATGTAAGATTACAATAGGTTTCATCCTTGTCCGAAAGAAGTTCCTTCATACTATTGGATTTGTTTCTCTCTCCATCCCTAATTCTATGGCTAATCTAGATCCATTCATTTGTTGTATATAATCACTAGTATAGTCGCACAGCCTGCAGAAGTATAGAGGTTATTTGACAATTTGCAAAAATACATGAAAATTGCCAAGATGTGTCTCCACAACGAAGTATCAAATCAATAATGATGAACTATCGAATTAAAGCCAATTATCAAAGAAAATTGTTGAGGCAATTCGAACTATCGGCTATATTGATCTGATTCAATTTGATCATCTTTCAACCCTGAGTAATTTCAGCCTTATCTTTCATGACTAGACATAATCTTCAACATAATAAGATTCTATCAGATGGCGATCAAGAACTGATAGTGCCTTAATCCATCTTGTAAATGTATTAATTAAGCATTCTTTTAACTATACCACTACCATTTATATATTCAATAGCACATTGCTAATCGAATGATAATAAAAAATTGTCCCACGACTTTGTGAACCAATATGAAACAGAGCGCTCTATTTGATCTCTCCTTGACTTCCAGAGTATTGTTAGAGAGAGATCATGCATCTGCAAGCATTCAAACATGCATACTCTTTTGAACTAATGATATTCATTCCAGTTTACATTGTCATGTTGTGTTATCTGCACATTTTTTGTATCATTTGAATCGGGTCTGTTGCTGATAGATAATTTGTAGATTGATCTATTTTATGACTGATACTGTATGTCAATTAATGTAATGCTCTTAATCTGATCCGTCTTACACATTTTTGCATTGATTGATTTTGTGTGGGTCTATGAAATTGATTGTTTTCGAAGCTTGGATCAAGTAGATCTACCATCAAATTATCGAAGATAGCACCGAGGAGTCATTCAATTCCCAACATGGTATCAGAGCATACAGTATCAAAACATTTCTTGTTCCGATATAGAGTAGACATTCATTAAATTGTCTAGAAGTCATACAATCTACTGTATGCATAAATCTCTCTTGAATTTCCACATGGATTCTCAATCAAAGTTTAGTCTAATGGTAGACAAGCTCGATGGATTGAGTTACCATTTTTGGAAATTCAAAATCAAAGTCAGGCTAATAGCCAAAGAACTTTGGAAAATAGTCTAAGGTGTCGAACTAATTTCTAGTGTCGATGAGCAAGCCATTTCTAAATGAAGCTCAGAGATGGTAAGGCTTTTACCTTAATCTCTCTTAATATATCAAACACACATATTGGCCATATCAGACAAGCCCAATCTTCTTTAGAAGCTTGAGACATTCTGAGCACACTCTACAAAGTGAGGACGTCATTTCAAAATTGCATTCAAGGAAGAATTTTTTTCTCACTCGGAATGTTAGAAAATGATTCTATTCAGAATCATATTAATCAATTTAAGACTTTACTTGAGCAGATGGCAGCAATAGATTTAGTCATCGAAGATTCAGATATTGTCATGACCTTATAGTATAGCCTATCATCCTCAAATGAGAACTAGGTGATGGTCATTTTGATCCACTTAGAACTTTTTTTTCTAGAGTCATAACTATGCTTCTGCAAGACGAGATTCGAAGGAATGGTGTATCGTCGTCCTCCATCGAAGACTCACAAGCTCTCTATTCCAAGAAAAGCTTGAAGTAGCAACTGAAGAAGAAAAATCAGAAGCAGAAGCAGTCACAGAAGCCAAGCCCAAATCGAAATCAACAACCTGCTAAAAACAAGAAGATGACATTATAGAAATACTACAAAAGGATGAATTACGAGATCTCGGACTGCCGAATACTCAAGTACAACAACAACAAGTAGTTGGGACCAGAAAGCAAATGTAGTAATAAAAATGCAATAGAACCTTAGCAGAATGCATTTATGGCGAGTCATCACCATATCGATCAACAAGAGGAATGGTTCCTCGATTCCAAAGCGACACAACACATGAGAAGCCATCAAGAATGGTTCCATGACTATTCAGCAACCTTCAAAGATTTTGTTATTAGATCAGCCATTGAAATGGTTGGCTTCGTACATGAACCATATACTTCAAAAATGGAAACTACTTTACCATTAACTAAGAAAATCATTTGATGGTTTTCATAATGAACTTCTAATCCATCAAATATTTTTAAACAGCCTTTCGTATAGTAATAACTTCAATTCTACCTAAATGCATAACATGAGGATCTATCTTTTCCTTAACGCCTTGTAGATCCAATTTTACGGATGACACCTGAACATTTCATACCATCAAAATCAATTCTTCTCGCCAAATTTACTTGATACGTGCAGTCATTATTTGCCATCAAAATCTTTAGTCTCTACACAACGAGAAAATCTATAAAGTTATGAGTGGAAGAAATTGTACATCTACTTCATCACCCAAGTTTTAATTTTTAACTCGTGAAAAGTCACGAGGTTCAAGAAATTTGTACTAAAGAGATCCACACAAACAACCATCAATAAAACTAATTGTAGATCCACTACCATGGTATTTGAGACTGGTTTTTTTTTTTTTTTTGGAATAATCCTTGTAAAGATGATCCAATTTCTTGCAAATAAAAAAAAACACTTTCTTTTTTATCCTTGAAGCATCCATTGCCTATCTTTGAACATCCATTGACCCTTTGTTCTTGGATTTCTTGGAAATAGTGTGCACAAGTTCATCTAACTCATCAAAGTATTGTTTGGTCCTCTTTTTGCTCTAAATTTTTATTTTTGCAGGATACTCACTCAAGATTTTCTTGAGGTTGCAATTGACTTGTATATGCATCCACTACTTAGGTGGCATCCTTAAGCACCTACAAAACATTGCATGTGTACTCAGTGTGATAGTCCACTGGCAAACCACATATAGAATGTCGTTGCACCAACTTTTGATAAAATAGAGACACTTTGCTCAATAAGTCAATTTTACATGAGTGAATCATCTACTAACATAAAGAGTTTCAAGAAAAATCTCCTCAAATGCTCCCAAGTTTACAACTTTAGCAAAACATCTCTCTCCATCATAAAGGCATTATAATTACGATCCTTTTTTCTTCTAGGATTTCATGGACACAAAAATAAGCTACCTTCAACTATATTATAATCATATTCCAATAGAGCCATTATGGAATGTATATAAGCCTTGAGTTTTGTATTGAATATTTCATAATTTATACTCCATAATGAGAGGAGCTCTTTTCTTTTATTGACTTTTTCTGCTCGGCAATAGTCTGCTGGTCCTGATGTCTGACCTTATTTTCCAGCACCTGTTGTTGGCTTACCAACCAGTGCATGTGGTAGGTGGCCTCAGACAAGCTGATCATTGAACGTTTGGCCGTTGAGAGCCCTTCAGGGTTAGGGATAGTCGAATATCTATCAGGAGTATGGTGAGATGGGGTCATTCAAAGAAAATGGGTTGATGGGGACATGAAGGTGGCAATGGCGAGAATGGAGAGATGACGTTAGTTGAGATGGTGGTTGTGGAAATGATGGGTAGAGTGGTTAGGGTTGTGGTGGTGACGTTGGCTAGTGGGATCTAAATTCCCCTCGACTGATTTGCTTTGCCATCTTCGCCGTCACTTAACTCCATCAGGTCCGCAGTATCAAAGTCCGTCGAAGTGTCCGTAAGAATGTGGACTTGTTGGGCCTGGTTCTGCTGGTCGGCTACTGTATCCTTAGGAATGATATTCCCATCTCCCCCCCCTCCCAAAGTTTGTGCCTTTGGTGGCATCGTCATTGTAATTAATATGGGGAGAGTTGTCATCGTGACTGGTTGGATAGCTTGGGAGTCCTTGATGGTGTCTGCTACTCCAGAAGTGGCTGCTCCATGACCCCCATCAATGATTTGTGTGGGTGAGGAGTGCTGTTGGGATGCTTTATCTGAGGTGGAGCTGCCATCTTGAGAGTTTGTCAAGCTCGAGGATGTCGAATGAGACTGTGTGGCTTGTCTCGTGGCTCGTGGTTTCCTCTTGAGTGGCTCATCGTCAGATTCAGACTCATCTGTCTCCGTACCATCTGGAGAACGCCTCCTGGCCATCAATTTTGTTCTGATTCACTACTGCCGTGTTTCAGGAAGCTTGGCCTTGGAGGTATCAGTCTATTGTGCCGCAGAAGATCCTTCAGTTGGTGGATCTTATTGGGAACCAGTTGGTGTTGGTTGCTTCTTGACTGTCAACTTCATTATGTTCATGTTTGATCTTTTAGGTGGTGGCCCTTGCGGTGACGATGTTTGGTGTCTGGAATGCTTGGACTTTTTGGATTGAACTGGTATTTTCCAAGCTTTGTCGACCACCTGCAACAACTCTCGGAGTCTCGGTCCGTTGGTCACTTGCTGGAGTGTGATATATGTCATCAAGTAACCCAGCAAGGTGGAGGGTTGCTTGGTCTTTATGCATTCATGAATGCAGTTCGAAGCAAACTGGGCCCAATCATAGAGATTTTGGCCATGTAGTCATGAATCTGCCATCATGTGGAACAAGGACATGGGTATTCTTAGGATCTTGGTTCTAGTACATTGTGTGTACTTGGTTAAGTAGGCACAAGCAGCAGCCAGAGATTGATCATTGATGGCTTCGAATTGATACCCATCCTTGTTCTTCCACTTTGCCACAAATGGATCTATAAATTTGAAATAGGCTATTGTCTTGATCTTCTGCAAAAGTTCTTGTAATTGTATTCGGTCCCCGAAGAAATCCGAAAGTATTGAAATTAGCTCCAGAAATATATATGTTATAAACATAATTTTTGTCAGGAGGCACAATAAACTAACATGACCTTGTAGTTGTGTTGTAGGAGGCATAGGCCATGTGCAATAGGTATGGACTCTGGTATCCAGTGAGAACATGAATCTGGAACTCAATTTGAGTCATAAATTGATTTGCCTGCTGGTACCAAGTTGTCATCTCTTGAATATCTGGCTGACCCATATGGATATAGACTTTGTTGGCCTCTGGGCATTAGAGCTAGAGGACTGGGGTGAAGACATGACTGGAAATAGTTGGAAATGGTCTCTGGAAAATAGGATTCGGTTGAGATTTATAGTAGAGTTTTGTGAGGCTCGGTTCGGTCGAGATGGTGATGGGAACAGTCGGTCAAAATTTTGAGAAAAACAGACAGTCGATATGGTGAAAAAAACAGTCGGTCGAGATGGTGACAAAAAACAATTGGTCAAGATAGTGACGAAAACACTCAGTCGAGATGGTGACAAAAACTGTGAGGCTCAGTTCAAAGCTGATGAGATGGCTCGTTGGAGACGGAAACTATGGTGCTCGGTCGAAAACAGAAGTGGAATGACTCGGCTGAGAACTCAGCATGAGGTTCGGTTGAGAATAGAACAGGTGACTTGGTGGAGAACATTGAGAGTAAAACAATGAGTATGATGAACAAAGTGTTGGAAAATGGTGCGTTGTGAAAACAATGTTTGTGGAAGGGAAATGTGTTTCACAATAGTGAAACTAGAGCCTAATGTGTGCTCCAGCTGCACTACCCCTCAGTGTGGCTATGTGCAAAAAGGTTGGAATGGTTTCCTGATTTCTGGCGGCTTAGGTTTTCTCAAAAATGATGTTTGATGGCGCTCTTCGCGATTTCGAAATGGTAAAGGCTGACTCTAGAGGTTTGTGTGAGCATGGATCGATCAAATGCAAGAGCGCCATAAGCAGTGATGGGAGCTGGAAGATCGCCAGAAATCATTCGCCAGAAGACTCGAAAGCTTGCATGTTGCGGAGGTGAAAATGACTTCGATTTTGATGTCTTTATAGTCGTTTGTCGTGTGTGGGCTCGATCGAGATTTTTTGAAGTGCCCGACTTGGTCGAGATTGCAACAGAATGATTCGGTTGAGCATTTTAACGCAAAGTTAGTATACTATTCAAGCAAATTAAAACCTCTATAGATATTGGGTCCTAGTATCCATTTGATTGTCGCATGGTTATGGCAATTGGCAATTGTCATCAAATTGTAATTGGAAAAGTTTCTTACAAGTCTTGTACAGCCTAATTTATCATGTCAAATAAATTTCCAACATTGATGACTTGATTGGAGAGTGTGGTCCCCACACAAACTAATATACAATGTATTGTAGTAATACTCATAATGTAATGTGGACATTTCTTGTGATGGTAATGATCATTCATGTTTTCAACATAGGGTTAAATCCCCTTTGTCCTTCTCAACAATTTCTTTTTAGTAAAATACTTGCAATACACCCAATTCTCGGGCACCTAATTGGAGCATACACCAGTTTCCATTGAATTTTGGATATTAATGCACTTTCAGGACCCAAGCATTTTGAGAATACAATATTGCTTGCATGTTTGATAGAAAAAAGTAGGGATGCAATTCGTTAAAATCTTGTGTTGATTTTTTAGCTTTCATAGGTATGCGCTTTCATCCTCTCTTAGAATTCACACTCTCTTTTTACACCATCCTTTTTTTACTTTCTCCTCACCGAGGTGGAATAAAGTGTATACATACGATGATCAAAATATTGTGAGAGTTGATAGCTATCCATGTCTACTAGACTATAAGCAATTGTTTACCTCTTCATTCATTTTCTCCTTAGCTTGCTGAAATCCTAAAAATCATACTCGACAACTTGGAATAGAGCTAGAACTTCATATCTTTCTCTTTTTTTCTTTTCAAATATATAAAGGTTTTTTATGTCTATCTATATACACACTTCTCTCTTCATTCACCTCCCCCTAAAATCTTCTTTTCATCCATCCACATACTAACTCGCTTTCCTCCCAAATGCTCCTTGTAACCACATGTCCAACCAAACACAATGCAATTGATGTCCATACATAAGTCTATGCAAAAGAAAGTGAGTATGATCTGCGGTGATTGAGATATGAACCTTTATTCATCAAGGTCTTGAAGCATGTCTACTCAATGTTGTAGAGATTCCCTTATCTCCTAGCCATGGGTCATAGCAAATCTTAGTTACAAAAATTATATCCTATTGCCCACAAAGTAGGAAGAAAGGTGTGTAGTTCATACTCGTTTGTAGGATTTGTAATAATTACATACTCGTTCATACAGTCAATAATTAGATAGTTGTTCACCATGACTTATTTTTTTGCTTGGTCAGTCTCCCAATCATTTCCTTAATATATATATATATATATATAGCCCTTGTAATATAGCTATAGTAAAATTGTTGAAGGTAGTTTATCCAACTCATAAGCAGTGTAGGAGGTTCCAGCATGTTCATTATTAGGTTTAGTGCTTTGTTGTTGGTAAAGAATGTGACTTTATGAGGTGGTAGGTAGTGGCACTATTTTGAGATAGTGTATGATATGTATAAATGAATTTTTTCTACCTTGGTATATTGAGCTCTAAATCATTGATGTGACTTTCTACAAAGATGATGGGATGGTAGAGTTTATCCCATATTTGAACTAGATAGCAATCAATATAGGTTTTCATCACAGTGGTGAACACACATAACTCCCTATCATACATTTTTCCATTTTAGGATAATCGTGCTCTCTAGTTCATTTTTCAACTTTTTGGAGGTGATTTCATAGTTGTCAATCGAGTTGCACTTTTCATATTTTTTGTAGTTCAATTAGCATGTAGCTACATGATGCATAGGCTCTAACATACCTCTTATAGTGTCTAGAAAAGCCTAGCAATGTTTGTATTTGTCCCACTATAGTTTTTGCCCATAGGACTAACAAATTTTTGGTTTTCTTTGAATTGATTGCCATCACATATATTCTAATTGTTGGATTAATCCAAATAATCGATCTTTAATCTACATCCACTCGGCTATCCAGTTATGTAGTTTTACTCACATTTTCACATAGTCTGCAGAGATACATGGAATGGCTAACAGTTGAGTTCAACAACGACAAAAAGTACCAAAGGTGTTCGAACTATCATGACCTAACAAGTACCATGCGCAACACTCCATATATGCATTTTTTGGCATTTAAGATAATACATGCGACATTTTTTTGGAAGCATTTTCCTAGCATAACACCATATTCTTTTATTCTTGAAATCCCACATAGGTCACAGATGAAGCTTTGTAGGCTATCATCTAAGATGTTCTCAAAACTTGTGTTCATGAGTTGTTGGTAGGTTGCTAGAGCATTGGAGAGTTTGAATGGCATAACAAGGTGAAAAAACTCGAATGTGGTCGTGAAGGTGGTTGTAAGCTTATCAAATTTTTCAAGTGCTATTTGATTGTAGCTAACAAAGCAATCTATACACAAATTAAATAACTCCCTCATTGATAATCCAACACTTGGTTTATAAATGGGAGTGGATAATAGTCTTTTACCCTTTGTTTGTTTAGCTTTCTATAGTCTACATAGACTCAAACATAGGTATTGTTCTTTTTGGTCTAGACACTATATGTTACATACCTATGTAACTAGTAGTACTTCAGACCCCTATTTTGCAAAACATGCAAAGAGAGAGAACATTCCCGAAGGTCATCTATTTTCATGCGTTAAACTGTTTTAAAGACATCATCGTCTTTTTGAGAGCACCTTCGGCTTTTTACGAAAAATACGAAGAGAGAGAAAAATCTCGAAGGTCGTCTAAAATAAACGAGGAACGTTCCAGCGACGTCCCCGTCCACGTCAACGATGCTGAATTATTGACCGTATATACTATGTATAGTTGTCACAAAAGCCATATACTTCCAAGTACAACGGCTTTCCTAATTAGGTGACAAGCATTCAATATAATTAATATCTATAAATAGATCGTCCAAGCACAGATTAGCGGTTGCTCCGTCCATGAGACGTATTATTTGAGCCTCCCAATTACATCATCAATTTTTTGTTGTAATTGCTATTTTTATTGTGCTTCAGTGTAATATAGCAGCAACACGTTTTTATCTATGTACAACGTAGACGAATGCTTGTTGTGATTGAATGCACTTTCATTGTTGTTTGATCGCGCTTGTTTACTCACTTTAATCAGAACACGAATGTCTAAGACTCCTCAGTTTCTGATCAGACGATGACAGTTTTTGACGCCTGAGGAACTCACGATATCATACTGCTCTTCCATTTATTTCAGAACTATACTTCACATTGAATCTGATTTCAGTAGTACCACACACAAACCATCTCTAATCTCTTCGGTGGACTGTACTCTTGTTTTAGAGTATGAATTAATTTTTAAGATCCTGTTGGGCAATTAGAACACTTAAAGTTGTGATTACATTTAGCATAAGCTGTCTATTAGACTGTTTTTGCACCTAGCAGCCGATCAAAACGGGAGAGCTGTTCCACAATATTTCTGCTCTCTTCTCCGTTCGCATTCTTCTATCTCCCCTTCCCCATCAAAAAAGTCATTGGATGACTATTTTACTAAACCTTGGGCCTCAACCTTGAACCATATCACTTTAATGGTCTAGGACCAAACTATACATGCATAAGTTGGGCATTGGAACCTAGTAGGAGGGCACACTTCCAATGGGTCCAATGGGTTTCCAACTCCCATAAGAAAGACATTCAAAGAGTCATAGGTTATGGAAGGAGTCTCTTGACTTTCCATAAGCCTATGGAGGTTCTTGGAGGTTCTTTAACTCCCCTAGGTTTCTCTCACAACTAGAAAACTCTGTGTTTATCCACGCAAAGTATCCACGCGAGACCCGACACTTAGTCAATTTTCTGAAATTTTGTTTGCGTGGAACATCCACGCGTGGATTATCCACGCCAAAAAAAGTTTGAACACGCCTCCGGCCAGTCCACCGGTGTTTTTTTGGCACGGCGCCGAAAAATTTATGCACGTGGATTATCCACGCGTGGATAATCCACGCAAAATTGAATTTTGAAAATTCCAGCAACTGTTTGGGAGGGAAGGTTGGCGGTGCCGGAAAGCAGTTTTGGTGTGGATAATCCACGCGTGGATTATCCACACAAATTTCAGTTTGTTCACCGGACTAGACCAGAAGTAAAATATATCCACGCGTGGATATCTTCTGCGTGGACTATCCATGCATTTTTTTTTTTTGTTTTTTGCATGTTGATAATGAAATGAAATTAGTTAAATAAATATATTTCTAAAGTAAATTATGTTATGATTAGGCTATATATATTTTTTTCTAAAGTGAATTATATTATGAGGAGGTCTTTTTTTTTTTGTTTGCATGTTCATAATGAAATGGAATTAGTTAAATAAATATTTTTCTAAAGTGAATTATATCATGGTGTTCCTAGATGATTGGGATTTTTGATGAGGGCGGCCACCTACTTTTATAAGACAGTTGACTTGAGCTACCAAGAGGGTAATTATGCATGATCTAAGGCTTTGATCGCCAGGGGTTTAGGGTCTACCCTAATGGCACTCTACCTAATCTCATATCCGAAATCATTTGATATGGATTGAGAGCTCATTTTGTACATACTTCGAGAGATTATCAAGAGATGGTGATTTTGGTTAGTTTGCTCTTTAATGAGGAATTGATGAATGATGAATGTGATATTTTTTGTGTCTAATGAATAGATCTGAATTTGAACAAAGTATTATACTTTCCACGTGTGTGACAGGACGTGAAGATCAATTATTTCTAGTTTTATTGTGGTGTTCAAAAGCTCTTGCCAATTAGATGCAAAATAGGTTGAATTGTGTGCTAGTTTTCTATCTATTAGATATAAGTGAAACCTTTGATGCTTTTTCAAGGTTTTAGTATCCAAATGAGGGTCATAACCTTTGATTTTAACATGATATCAGAGCCCAAATGCAACCATCAAGGCTCAATTACAAGGAAGAGAAAAGCAATTACAAGTTGATGATTGTTTAATTTTTATTGCCCTTATTACTACCTTAAGTTTGATGATGTTCCTTCAAGTGTGAATGAAATTGTAGCAACAAAAGAGTGATTTGATGTTATGAAAAGTGAGGTGAGTATATGATGCATTGTTTGAGATAGTTGTGAAATTATTGATCCTCCATCAAAGATACAAAATGTTATTGTTTGCAAATGGGTCTTTAAGATCAAGCTTAATCAAGATGGTAGTGTGAACAATTATAAAACAAGACTAGTTGCCAAGGGATATGTTCAATTCAAGGGGATTGACAATGATGAAACACTTGATTTTGTCATAGTTTGTGGTGGTGATTTCATTAACTCACATGCTTTTAGTGATTTATTGCCTTTGCAACATTTGTTAGAAAATGAGAATTTTCTTGGAACATGAAGCCGTACATCAATCTTCATTGACATTATCTCCAAAAAAATGGGATTGAAGTCAAACTATGTCTACACTTACTTGACCATAAATGAGACTCTATTTTGGCTGAATAACAATCATTTGAAAGCATTGCAATAATCAATTTCATTCAGAATTGCAATAATCAATTTTTATTCAGAATTACAAGAATCAATTTCATCAGCGACAGCATCTTGCAATTCATCTCCTCTTAGATGATTTTCATCATCACTCTCACTTTCAAAAATTATTTCATCATCCTGACTATTAGAATTTCTATTCTCAACATCTATGGAAGTGGGTGCTTCAAGTATGGTTCGATGATTTATTACATCTCTAAGTAGCTCAATATCATAGTTAAAATGAAGGTTTTCCATTTCATTCTCAACATTTGCACCCTCAAATACTCGTTGTGAACGTGGTTCAACTTGAGCTACAAACCACCATATCTTGTTTAGTCGATCTGGTTGAAAAAACACTTGCAAAAATCACTATTTTAGAACATATCGAAAACTCAAATACTGAAGTCACTTTCAATAAAATGAAAAACATTATAGCATAGCATGTGCACTTGCTCACAGTGACGAGGCAACACCAATGTGTCAAAGGACTCCATGCTCAATGTTTTTGATGAATCAATCGCAAAAAATCCACTTGGATCCGATTTTACGGTTGCATTTGGCCCTCTACAAACTACCTTGAACCACTTCACATCAAATAAAAGAAAGTGTCCACTTTCACCAAATGACACATCATAAATATTTTGTATAGTTCCTACGTATTCTATATCTCCTGAGATGAGATTTCGATCTCGTGCACTGCTTTGACTTTCTTGTTGGAAATATGCTATTACACCACAATCGTGTGTGTGTCTCTTGTTATCAATCCTTTCAACACGAAAGTGGAAACCAAAAGCCCATATAGCATTATACATTTGGCACTACCACATGACAAACATGAATCTCATAAATAATCATTGTGAATGAACATGGTGTTTCAAAATGATTAAACAAATATTGTTATAAACAAGAATGTTCTAATAATAAAGTATCTAAAGAATAATACCTTCCATTCACATCCTCTTGCAAAGTCCCATTCTGCGTTTGATATTTTTTTGTCCCTCTTTTGTTGCTTTTTGTAGTGTGTCATGCATCCACTCTATAGTGCATTGCTTGGGCAATGGCTCAAGATCATGTGAACTTGAGGCCATGTGTCTACCTTTATTATGTCATTGGCGCTTTCTAGACAAGGCCCTCTCTTTTTTTTTTTCTTCATATAGGTCTAACCATTTATCCATAACTTCACAATTATAAAGCATCTCTCTTTTTGGGATAAAACATGAAGTTTTGATAGTAATTTATAGTTTTTTGATTGCACCCTATTCAAATTCTCTATGTAACAAAGTAATTAATCAACATTTTGAGGCAATCAACTCCTGGAAGCTACCTCGTTGAGATGTTACTTCTATTTTCGGTTTTTTTCTCGATTCTTTCATTACACTTTTGATTTCATTAGTAAAATGAGTGTTTTGATTCCTCAAATTTTTTACTTCTACTTTCATATTTTCTATTTTAAGTATCTTCATTGTTCTATCTTCTATAAGAAATTCAACTATTCTGGGATGACAACCCTTGTTAGGCTCATGACTGATCACATTTGATAATTTATTTTTAGTTTTTCTCTTGAATCTCTTTATGTGTGATAAATTTTCTTTTGATGAAGATGTATACTTTATAGGTTCTATAGGGTTTGATAACTTTGTAGTGTCATTTGCATCCGTCGTAGTAGTGGACCCTGAGTTCATTTTGTCAATGATGTTTACTTTTATATAAAAGTGTAGATGTTGAACACATAGAAAATCTTCTAAGAAAAAAAAATGCTCAATATCTAGAAAAGTACTTAAGATTTAAAAAAATATTTCTCAAAGCAGAAAATTGGTTCCGATTAGTCTAATCATGCTTATTATTCAACCATTTAAATATTATATCAACATATTGATTAACATGCAATTTCTTTTTGATTTACAATTAGAAATACAACATATAATTACAAAACACTACAATCAGAAAGATAGATCAAAGAGAGATAATGAAGCAAGTGTGTGCCTCCTACTAGACCTCCCAACAAAGTAGTAATTCGTGATCTCCATCTCATTGCTACGACATGTGTTACATGCTAAAAATAATAGTACTAGCCCGATATTGAGTGAAAGAACCTACCAACTCCTCCAACACTCTCTCATCAATAATATTTGTGAAAAAAGTGGATCTTGAATGGATCTAAGATCCCAAATGTTCTGGCTAAGATAATTGCACAACAAGCTACAAAAGCTAGAAATGGCAAGGCATCCTAATGCTACCTTTGATGCACAAGAACTTGAACAAGAACTCACGAAACTATTCAAAGGTACTGAGGGCGGCCAAAAACAGTAGCATACTAGCCCTACAACAATAGCCTACCACTTTTGGTAAGCACCTGAGATCATACACAAGAGCTTGAAGACAATACACACAACAATGCTCACAATGGAAGAAGAAACACTGACAATGATCTATTCATCTCAATGAAACAGTACGTAAGATTCTTCAACCTATTTCTCCACGAAATTCAGCCTAATATAGGTGAGAGAGATGACTCTCTCTCCTCTCTCTAGAACTTAGGGCCCAATTTTAGGACACCAGTAGCCTAAAATAGCCAATTTTGGCCTATATGTCCATATAACATGATTTTGGTGTCATTTCCAAGGTCCTGAAGTTTGAGACTTCTTCAATATGAGATGTATACTAAAATAAAAGTATATAGACCTATTCCACATGTGTGAAAGGTTAGATCCAAAACTATGTGCCAAAAATACCAAATTTGGCCTAAAACTAGTCAAGGAAATGTTGACAATTTTCATACTCCCTCTTCAACTTTGCTTGCTAGTTTTACAGCACTACTTTGATCTAACTTAAGAATGATTTCCATCTTAAGGATAAATCTCCTCTCATTGATCCTAATATGTACAAAACAATAAATTTCATAATTGATATAGATAATAGTGTCCATATTGCATCCAGGTTGAAAAGCTTCCCATGCCTCCTTCCTTGAGCAATCAAGGTTCCACATTTACTTATCAAACAAGCATCTCCAATGAACTCAACATCAAGCCCCTTGTCAATCATTTGACTAACACTAAGCAAGTTCTTAGTGATTGAAGGAATGTACAATACATTTTCAAGATTAGCTTTTCTATTTGTTGAAAGAGAAATAGGAAATGTGCTTGTGCCTTTGATGTCACATTGACCATCATTTGCAGTATAGATGATGTTGCTCTCTCCCTCATAAGACAATAAGGATGAAAAGTATTCCTTATGTCTTGTCATGTGAGATGAGGCTCCACTATCAATCCACCAAGGATCATTCGCATCTATATTTGCAAGCAAACTTGAAGTCATAACAAGAGTTTCACAAATGCTATAAATATTTGCCTCCTTAGGGTCAATACCCTAGATGTGGACTTTGGTTCAAAGAGCTTCTTCAAGGCATTCCATGCCTCACTTGCACTTTGACACTTACCAACTTCCTGGAGAAGTTCATTGGTAACATTCATTTTAATGATATGAAGAGCCCTTTTAGCCTTCTTATCAGACCTTTGTTGCTCTTGAACTTTGGGTGGTCTCTCTTCAGTTCCTGCAAGTATGTCCATGAGTTCATTCAACTCAAGTAAGGACTCCATCCTCACTTTCCAGGTAGAGTAGTTTGATGAACTCAACCTATCATTAGTTTCTAACATGATCCCACCATTGGAAGCCATGAATATAGTGATTCTTCAACTTTTAGGTTTTGTCCTAATGCACCTAGTGTTGGATTATTTTCCTTCTTACCAATCATCTAATCGATTTTTAATCTTCCTCCATTGTTTATCCAGTTATGCGAATTTTCACGTGTGTTTACACAGTCTGCAGAATTACAAGTGTTTTTACACAATCTGCAGAATTACACGGAGTTTACGATAGTGCCGCATTTTTCGCCTGACAGAAATCTCGTGAAAAAAATGCGATGTTGCCTTTTTCGCATTTTTGGGCTGTCAGAAATCTCGTGCAAATATGCAGTGTCGCATTTTTTCTTTTTCCAAAGAGCCTCAAATGTTAAGGAAATGACTTTGGCAAAGTGTGGGGCAATCCTAAATGAGATTTAAGGGCACCTTCGCCTTTTTCGCCTTTTTGCGAAAAACCCGACAGTGTCGCCTGTGGCTGTTTTAGTTCATTTATGCAGAGCTATAGTTTTGGTTCATTTATGCAGACAGAACGTTTACGGCCAATTTCACCGCTTATCAACAATCAATGACAAGGACCGGATGGATGACTAGCAGATCACCAACCAACTAGCGATCGTAATTGACGACCTAATTTATTAGTATAAATAACTGTTCATATTCATACAGATTAATTCATTGAAAATCAAAATTATTAGAAGTATTTGAATAGTTAGCTCTCTCTTTCGAGCCTACGAGCTTGAACACTCCTGAGCATTCTAGATCACTTCTTAGAGTTGTTTTAGAGATTGTTATTGCGCTACATTTGTTCATCTTGGTGACAATAGTACTCAGACTATTGAAGGTGAAGGTACTATAAGATTGTGATTCCAACATGATCAATTCAAATTACTATCAAAGATTTTATATGTTCCTAAACTCTCTACAAATCTGTTATCAGTGAGTAGAATTACAGACTTAGGTCATAAGGTAGAATTCAAATCTGATCAATGCAAAATTATTGATAGGAGTGATAAGATCCTTGCACTCAACAAGAGGCAAAGTTACTTATATAGATTGGCACACTATTATTCTGAGTCTAGTCAAGCCTTGAAAACCTTTGTTCTAGTCAATAAAGCATTACTATGGCATCATCGCTTAGGACACGTGAATCATGCATCTATTTTGAACATGACCAAACAATCCATGGTCCTTGATCTTGACTATCCTTCTGGTAAGGTCGATCTCCCTGTCTGTCATAGCTGCATTTTTGGAAAGCAGACTAGGTTTCCTTTTAGATCAAACCATATGCATGCAACAAAAGAGCTGTTAGATGTTGTTCATATAGATATATGTGGACCTATGCAAACTCCTTCAGTGCTAGATGCAAAGTACTTCATTACCTTTATTGACGAATTCTCCAGAAGAACAGTTGTTTATTTCATTAAACAGAAATCAGAGACTTTCATCAAATTTAGACAATTCAAAGAGCATGCTGAGAATCAAACTGGCAAACGAATCAAATCACTGAGGTCAAATAACGGGGGAGAATACATCTCCAACGAATTCAAGGACTACTGCCTTAACAACGACATTGAGCAACAATACATCACTTCCTATTCACCTCAGTAAATGGTCTTGTTGAGAGAGAGATTAGAACCTTAGTTGAATCGGTAAAGTGCATGTTATCACATGTGACTCTTTCGAAGTCCTTCTGGGCTGAAGCTGTTTCAACAGCAACCTATATTCAGAACATATGTTCTATTAAAGGCCTCTTAGACAAAACACCATTCGAAGTTTGGACAGGTACCAAACCTTCTTTATCAAACTTACGAGTTTTGGATGTACTGCTTTTGTGCAAATACCTCGTGATCTCAGGAAGAAGCTCGACTTCTAGAGTATCAAGTGTGTTTTCATCAGCTACACTACTTCAGATCAAGCCTACAAGTTGTTCGATCCCAACGAGTTGAAGATATTCACTAGCCAAGATATCATCTTCATCGAAGATCAGTTTCAAGACCTCAAAGGAAAGGGCAGTTCTCATGTAGCCGACCTATCAGATTCTCCTGATGCTTTGAAGTTTCCAGTTCATTAGGCAACTATTCTCATTGAAGTTCCAAGATCTTCTACTTTCGATGAACAACGAATGAATGGTGAATCAGAAGATGATTATGTTGTAGTTCAGCAACTATAGTATGATAGAAATGATCAACTTCCTATATTACCCAGAAGATCTTCAAGGACTAGCAGACCACCTAACCAGTATATTGACGAGTCTACAACATATCTTGTTCAAGAAGCGACGTCTGTCTAAGAGGCACTCAGTCAGCCTGACTCAGATCTCTGGAAAGAAGTTATGGATAAAGAGTATTCATCTCTTATCAAGAACCAGACATGGACAATTGTCGAATTACCTGCTAGCAGAAACGTAGTTGATTGCAAATGGATTTTCAAAGTCAAGTACAACGTAGATGGAAGCATCAACAGAAGAAAGACAGGACTAGTAGCCAGAGGTTTTTCTCAGGTATACAACGTTGATTACACTAAGACCTTCAGTCCACTAGTCAAGCATTCTTCTATTCGACTTTTGCTATCATTTACCGCTGCAGCAGATTTGAAAATACATCAAATGGATGTACAGACAACATATCTCAATGGAGTTATTGAAGAAGACATTTATATGGTGCAACCCGAAGGTTATGTTATAGAGGGTAAGCACAATCATGTTTGTAAACTCCATAAGGCACTTCATGGCTTGAAGCAATCTGCTCGAGCATGGTTTCAAAGGATCAATACTTTTCTCATTGATCACGACTATACACCTAGCTCTTCAGATTTAAACGTTTACTTCAAAGTAATGCAGCAATATTTTATCATTATCACATTATACGTGGATGATACATTGCTTTTCAACAATAGTACCGATCTGATAAAAGAGGATAAGATGATGCTATCTTCCAAATTTGACATGACCGATCTGGGCAAAGCTCATTTGTACCTTGGTATACAAATCCACAGAGACATAAAACAGAAGTTGATCTACATTACACAACAAAGGTACATCTACAACATTTTAGTTAGATATAATATGATCAATTGCAAGTTAGCTCTCTCACCAATGGAACCAGGACTCAAATTGTCAAAGGACCAGTGTCCCCGAACAATTCATGAGAAGTAGCAGATGCGTGAGTATCCTTACCATTCTATTATAGGATCTCTTATGTACGCCATGATCTGTACCAGGTCAGCCATAGCTTTTGCAGTCAACTCTATCAGTCAGTTTATGACTAATCCTGGTATAACACATTGGAAGGCTCTTATCAGAGTCATGAGATATCTTCGAGCTACTATGGACTTTTGCATTTGTTATGGAGTAGTCGGCAATGACAAACTCAATTTTCTTAGTGGTTACACAGATGCGAGTTGGGCAAGAGATGTAGACACTCGTAAATCTACTTCCGGATTTATATTTTTCCTCAACAATGGTCCAATTCCCTGAAACAGTCGCAAGCAATCTTCGATGACTCTATCTTCCATTGAATCTGAGTATATCGCAACCTCTCAAGCTACAAAGGAAGCAATTTGGTTGAGAAACTTACTCTCAGATATATGTCTGAATCAATATGCTCCAACGACATTATTTTGTGATAATCAAAGTGCCATCGATTTATCAGACAACCCTAGATTTCATTCCAGGATTAAGCACATTTAACTGAAGTATCATTTTGTCAGAAGCAAAGTTCTCAATGAAGAGGTCCACGGAGTTTATGACAGTGTCGCATTTTTCACCTGACAAAAATCTCATGAAAAAATGTAGTGTCATCTTTTTCGCATTTTTTGCATGTCAAGAATCTCGTGCAAATATGTAGTGTCGCATTCTTCGCTTTTTCCAAAGAGCCTCAAATGTTAAGGAAATGAATTTGGCAAAGTGTGGGGCAATCCTAAATGAGATTTAAGGGCACCTTCGTCTTTTCACTTTTTTGGAAAAAATCCGACACTGTCGCCTGTGGCTGTTTTAGTTCATTTCTGCAGAGCTACAGTTTTCGTTCATTTATACAGACAGAACGTTTACGGCCAATTTCATCGCTTATCAACAATCAATGACAAGGATCGGATGGATGACCAGCGGATCACCAGCCAACTGGTGATCGTAATTGACGACCTAATTTCTTAGTATAAATAGCTGTTCATATTCATATAGATTAATTCATTGAAAATCAGAGCTATCAGAAGCATTTGAATAGTTAGCTCTCTCTCTCGAGCCTGCGAGCTTGAACACTCCTGAGCATTCTAGCTCACTTCTTAGAGTTGTTTTAGAGATTGCGCATTAATTCAGACTTTCATTTTTAGCCGCTAAGAGATAGTATAGAATACACGGCTTCAATCCGCAACTTATTGTACTCATGTACTTCTGTTTTGTTTTGAATCAATACTATTCTTTATTGCGTTTAGTTTTGTCTGAGACTGTATGCGTTTCTGTATTTCTTCGCGACTAATTATTTGTCTGATAATTTTCAATGCTTAATTTGTTTGGCTATGTAATCACTATAGTAGTGACAATTTCAAAGTTAGTTACTATAAGTTCAAACGTGATTTCTATCACTATTGTCTTGTTTGAAATTGATAGGCATAATCATGCATTGGAAAGATGAAGATAGTTTATTCCGCTATGCACGAAAGGTTTTCCTTCTAGACACACGGATTATTTTCATTCGTTTCTTTTTGAGCTAGACCTATCTTTTGCATACCACTTTCCAACACCTAGCACTCACATTTCTCTCAACAAATGATGGATAAGAAGATCTAGGACCCTAAAACACTTCTATCTTGAACTTGGCTGGTTTCCAAGCATAGAAAAGATTGAGACACATGCAATACTTTGCACACACTAAGAATGGATTACAAACTCAAACCAACTTGAACACACTCTTGCTTAAGCTCTCAAACTTTCCAGCAAGTGACCAAATCAAGTTATGGTATGAAGAGTTACTTCATTCTAAGAAAATGCGCAAGACTAGGCTGCCAAGAATATCTAGAATTGAACAAACTTGATCACACTAAAATATTGATTCAGCTTGTAAAACCACATGTAAACCACACTTCTAAACCCCAGCAAGTGATAAATACAAGCTTTAGACGTGAATGAAAGAGCACACTTAGTAATGTTCCTCAACCTGTTAAGAACCTGAAAACACATTTGCATAATGATTAAAACTTTCCAAAAAATGCTGCAATCAAATTCCATAAAGAGTCACTTACATGCTCAACAAAGTACACCAAAATTTATGCAAAAGATTGTTGACAATCTGTTCACCCAAAAGGGGACCTTTCATACAAATGAGAGCTTTGCTCAACCTTTTGGAGAATCACAAAATCACTCAAAGAGTATTTGTCATCCACTTAAGGAGAATGTTCATCCATTTAAGGAGAGTGTTCATCCACTTAAGGAGATTGTTCATTCACAAAAGTGGAGATTGTCGACAATAGATTGAATAGAACCTTGTTAGTATTGAATATGTAGAAGCCTCACAATCAACAAGGTGTGATGATCTGATCCAAAATAGCTTCTTCGTAGCCTCTGATCTTCAGTAGACTTGAAATATGCTTTGATCCACAAGTTCAACTCAACAAACAAAGGTGAGTAAGATTTGATCAACAATGCAATGCATAATCATGCTAGAACTTGATCAAACATCCGAATATTACCATAAATGAAAACCTTACTAAAAATAGTGGCCAACCAGCTCTGATACCATGTGAAAAAAGTGGATCTTGAATGGATCTAAGATCCCAAATGTTATGTCTAAGATAATTGCACAACAAGCTACAAAAGCTAGAAATGGCAAGGCATCCTAATGCTACCTTTGATGCACAAGAACTTGAACAAGCATTCTAAGAACTCACAAAACTATTCAAAGGTATTGAGGGCGGCCAAAAACAACAGCATACTCGCCCTACAGCAATAGCCTACCACTTTTGGAAAGCAGCTAAGATGATATACAAGAGCTTGAAGACAATACACACAACAATGCTCACAATGGAGGAAGAAACATTGACAATGATCTATTCATCTCAATGAAACAATACATAAGTTTCTTCAACATGTTTCTCCACGAAATTCAGCTCAATATAGGTGAGAGAGATGACTCTCTCTCCTATCTCTAGAACTTAAGACTCAAATTTAGGACACCAGTAGCCTAAAATAGCCAATTTTGGCCTATATGTCCAAATAACATGATTTTGGAGTCAATTCGAAGGTCCTGAAATTTGAGACTTCTTCAATATAAAATATATACTAAAATAAAAGTATCTAGGCCTCATCCACATGTGTGAAATGTTAGATCCAAAACTATGTGCTAAAAATACCAAATTTGGCCTAAAAATAGTCAAGGAAATGTTGACAAATTTCACAATGTTTATGCCCAAGGAAATACTCTTAGGTCCATAATGGGATCTACAAGGACTGACACTCTACGTGTATCATTGTAACATTCCTACTATACCATAAAAAAAATAGTATTGCAAGGTCTTCATCAGCTATCCATGACAATAAATACATATATTTGACCCATAAACTATCTCTGTTTATTCCACTTGTAACTTGTCAAATAACAGTTTTGCACCCAAGGGTACAATAGTGATGGAGGTATTTCTTCTTACTGAAGATGTCGAATGGTGATTTTCTTCAGAATCACATTAACCAGTTCAAGGGTCTATAAGTATTGCAAATGCAATTTATCGAGGCTTTGTTGTTGAGCGGCAGCATAAATGGCATACTGTTCTGAAGATCCACCTTCTTGATCATTACCATAGCTCCATTGCTCAGCACTTCTGTAAGGTTCTGGTTCCATCAAATTGGCAGGAGGAGCGGAGTGTTTTGGTGAGGCAGGCAAAGCTAGACGTTCCGGATATTGAAAGCAAAGAGTGCCAACAAGCAACCAGATCAACATACAAATGTAGTCACAATATCATTTCAATCTCCCAAAGTTTGTTTCTCTTTTTTCTTATTAAATATCAGATTTACTTTAGCTTACAAAATCACATATTGCAAGAGAAAAAAATTAACTATTCGATAGGACTTCAGATGATTCATTTGTACTTGATTCATTTGAAGTACGCGAATTAATGTCATTCTATTACGAAACTTTAAAGAGAAGATCTAACATGGGCTTTGTTTCTTGGCTTTGTCTTTGTCTAAAGTGGTGAATGAAAGTTTGACCCAAGTCAAAGTTAAAGATATTATTTGGAGTTTTCATGTTGTAACGGTTTTATTTGGTTGTTGCATGCTTGATTGTGAACATGCAAAATATAATAATCACATATGTGAGTAGGAGACATGAAAGCTAATTCATGTTTGATTTTACAATGTTCTAGTTTCTTCTTCTTCTTATTGTTCTCTCGCATGTTTGAATGAAGAAACATGAAAGCTAATTCATGTTTGATTTTACAATGTTCTAGTTTCTTCTTCTTCTTATTGTTCTCTCACATGTTTGAATGAAGAAACATGACAAGCGACAATATATTTTGGCAATTTCTTTGACAATGTATTTTCATTGTTTCGAATATTGTCTTTTTTTTTAAGGATGTACACAAAATGTCTTTTATATATTGGATAAAGAATTGATCGACCTCGAAGATGCGTCCTAAAAACTACATGATTGATGGTTGGCGACAATGATCTAAAATCGTGAATATTCAAAACCCAATAACTCGAATATTGATTGTGATTATCGTGAATATTGATTGTGAATACTCGACGTGAGTAACGATCGTGAATAATGAATTATTCTAAATACTGATCGTGATTATGGTGAATAATGATTGTGAATATTCTTGAATTTTTGCCAACTTCAAAATTCCAAAATGGTGGACATATTTCACGATCGTTAAAAACTATCATCAAATCATCACCTATTTATTGACAAAATCATTTCATACACAATTCTTAGTCTTTTTAAATTCCAATATGCAATTTTAATTGTGATAATAATAAGCTCTTGCAAGTTAAAAATTAAAAAAAAGAATTATCACTATAACGTAAACTTATTGATACTCCTCTCTTCAACAGAGAAGCTAATAAATGCACTTATCTAAACCTAAAAGAAAAGAAAGAAAATTTTACTAGGTAATTGTTCTTTTTCAATCCAACCATTTCACTGTTATGCCAAGGCCTTTAAAGTTTCTGTTTTGAATTTCAATCCAACCATTCAATGTCGTGTAGTACCTCAATATCATCATCATGAGCATCATCTTCAATTATAACGTCTTCCTCATTAGATGTTTGCAACAATCTTCTAGCTTCTTCTATTTGTTTCATTCTTTGTTCTCTCATTTGTATCAAGACTTTTCTTCGCTTGGAATTCAATACAGACGGATTGAGACTCTCTAATAGCATTCGATGGTATGCCTCTAAACAAGTCGACAGAGAATGTTTCATTTAAATAGGTCAATGGTTTCATTAGTTTAAGATACCTAAAAGTAATTGGTGTTTCATATGACACATAATCAAGTCAACAAAATGCCACAACCCAACAAAGGCAAGACCAAATCATTAGATTTTGATCACCAACACCATCTAGATCTAAATGCTCAAATAATTCTTCTCTTGCCATAGCTTAGAATTGTGAACAATACTTGGTCCAAATAAAGGAAAACATACTTTTGAAGCTTGATAGTGCAAATACGAACTAGAACTTCTGCCCAACAAAATAGAAGAAAAAAAAAAGAAAAAAGCAAAAGAAGAAAAGAAGAAGAAGAGAAAGAAGGAAGAAACACGCAACTCCATGCAATTTCAGTATTCCTGGAACCAGGATTAGGGTTGATCTGATTCATACGTCTTCAGATGCAATAAGCTCATCGTTGCTTCAACTACAGATCGCAATATCCGAGGAGGATCGATGTGATTTGCGATACAATTTTTTGAGAACCATTCATTCTCGTCATTGGGAAAGATTTGAAATAGGAAAAGTGGCTTAAAAGCTTTGGATCGCTGTTGCAGAATATCATTATAATTATTAACATTCAATTGTATAATTGAAGTGATAGGTAGATCGATAGGTTGCGAGAGGCAGCAGGATGGCAGAAGGAAGTAGTAATGCAAGCAGTGGTGCGGAAGAAGAGGCTATGGTAGAGCGTCTGCTCACGCGGCTGGCCCTGACAGATGATGCAAAGCTAGAGAAAGTACTCGCTAAGCTACTGCCTTTCGCAATTTCGCTGTTGGCTTCCTCGCACAATCCAACCAGAGTGAAGGTCAGTTTCATCTTCCTTCGTCTTTTCCGGACACCGGATTAGGAAATAGAATTTTAATATGGAAACCTTTTGTACTTGGCAACATGGCTGGTCGATTTGCTTGAACTTTTCCTTTTGCATGCTCTGGTTTCAAATGACACTGCGAAGCGTGTCTACAAATTATGTAGTTGCGTGGTTTACTTCATTTTTGCTTGATGTCAATTATATTGCTTGTCCGAATGCCAACGTAGATAGAAACTTATTTACGAGCCACTCCGACTGACTGTCTGCATCCACGTTCAATGTTCTAGTCATAGCTCTTTCTAGGGGCGATGACTGCATCACTACAAGACTAGTACAAGCATTACGTTGGGTAAAATCTGCTTCAATGTAGAAAGCTGAGAACAAGCCACGGAAATATAACTTGTACGTGTGAGCCAAAATGATATGTGCTAAGTTAGGTTTAGGGTTTGTACCAGTGAGGGGAGAACTTTCATGAAGCGGTGGGCTTTCTGCCGTTCGCACGCCATTCTTCATTCATAAAGCTACGATGATAACATGTGGTTCAATAGTGGAAGCAGAAATTGAGGAAGCAATCAGGTTTGCATACAACACGCATGGTATCTTGGAAGCAGCCAGGAGACTCTGGCTACGACACAGCCTCTAATTTCAGCCACGTAAACTGCCAAAGATGAGGGATGCACTCATTCAGGGGAGCCCAGAGCAAGACAGGGTAAAACATCCCGCATGCTTTTATGCAGTGCTTTCAAGAGCAATCGATATGATCACAAATTTGTAGATTTACTTGCCGAGGAGTCCTCTGATGAGCACAAGCTTTGTATGATGTTGCTGAGATCTAGCACTTCAGAGATGGATATACTAGGGAATTGGTATAAGGCCATCTTTGATTCTGCTGCCAAAGTTTTTCTGCTTTTTGAGGCTAAAGTTGGAAAATTTTCCATACTTTAATCAATTGGCAGTCCACTTGAAAACAGGAATATATGCGAAGGTGGTGTTTTTGGTTTAAAAAGTCGAACAAAAGTAGCTCGAACAGAAAACGAACACGAAGATAAGCAAACTCGAAACTCGAACAAGAAATGAACTCGAACAGAAAGTGTTCGTGCGCAGCGGAATGAGCTATATTACTCTTTTCCTAAGCATGACTACACCTATCAGAAACAAACAGAATGTTAGTGATAGAAATCACGGTCGATCTGATTACGTAGCCAAACATTAACAAAACATACGAAGAATAATTTGTTGCGAACAGCTAGACAAATTATTAGTCGCGAATGATTCGCGAAGAGCTAGACTGAGCTCGACTGATAATCAGTCAAAAATGTTTTTGGTGCTATAGTTATAGCTCATTACTATGTTGTTTGACATGAGATAAAAGGGATGATTCTTCGAAGAGTTTCATGAATTTTGTATTTGTGAGGACTAGGTAATATCTCCTCTTTAGTGCCAAGAACTGGAATCCATTAAAGATTGCTATAGAATATCAAAATGATTGGTTTTTCTTGAATTTGGTTGTAGTGGAAGTGCCTATATGAGATATGGGATAACAAAAAGAATCAATTTGGATTTCTAGAACAATAGACCAAGAAGCAATGAATCTTTTTGGAGGAAGAGCTGGTGCTATGGTACATAACTAATTCCAAAAGAAACTTTTTGTGCAAAAATGATCTAAAATGTAATGGTTAGCTTGACACTTGAGGTGAGGCCAATAGAAAAAACCATGGATCATATAATTTAGGGTATTGATCCCTATCCCAAAATGGTATTTTACAATTTACAAAATAGAAACCCTAAAGCTATTTCTCACTTATTTAAACCCTTGCTTTTTAGGAATTTCTTGGATACGGGACGATCAGGCCGAATCATATGATTCCTTCCGGTAGGGAGTTATTCTTTTGAAAAGCTGGTTATCATCATGTGAACTAGTACTTATCTAAGTATGTGAAGAAGGCTTGGAATATAGACAAAATTTCCATTAAGGAATGGATAAATTCATGGAATGTAAATCTCTATTAGATAGTTGGAGTACTGTTAGGTGATATTTACTATCGCTCTGGGTTAAAATATCTTACGATCAGTGGAAAAATCCTGGTTGTCATAGTGTGGAACCTGTAAGAAGTTGAACTTAGTTTATGGAACATTTATTGAGCATTAAACTGTCAAATATTTATGATTCTCCAACTAGGATATAAAAAAGAATTGACACCCTACCATGTGGGCCCCCATGCGAAGGAATTTTACATCTCTGAATTTTCCCTCAGAGAAGCTTGACATCATTGGGTTCTGATGAAACTATCGATTCGAACTTACTATCTTCTATGTCAACTTGCAAACTAACGATTACATTTCATTTATAGCTCATATTCTGTTGAGCTTGCATAGTGCTGGCCACGATTGCCATCCAAATGTCTGTGGGATACTAAAACAAATTAAGGTTTACTGTCATGCAGTATCTCATCAATTTCAAATCCACAGTTATCTATTATTTCCTAGAAAGCCTCCTAATCCCCTTACCCCTTGCTTCCATGAAAGCCTTCTAACCCCTTAGCTAGGTCTTTGATAATTGATTGAACTGAAGAAAAAAGTGTTTCATTCTTCCCAATCAGAACTATTCAGGGCTACTTTTCACCACATAGGAATTACAAAGACACAATGACGTTTTATCGTCATTGTTAGTACTCAACTCCTTTTGACAATGATCTATATTTAGGTTCTCATCTTGTGCCAATCATGATCTACATCCGTTAAAATCGTTTGGAACACACATTGCTTCTCACATATCTAGCAGAAGACGACAAATACATAAATTGCAAAATTTAGTGGAAGCTCCTTGCAGTTTGCAATCTATGAAATGTAACAATTTTGCTCAGCTAACATTCCAATATTTGAATCTGTTGTTTCAAACTTTCATAAGCATTCCCTCAACTCACCATATAGTCAGAATTTCTATGGGTTTCAATAAGTGGCTTTAATTTTACTGCTAGTGACAACCTGAACTAATAGAGTGTTACTATGTCATTATCTTGGGATGGAGAGCTATTCTAGAGAGAAAACTACTGCATGGGATCGATTTGGGCTAGCCATTGTTGGCATTGATACCAGGTTGAAGACCAGAGTTCACCATAGGAGAGTGGAGGGAGAGAGACCACACATTACTTGCAATAGGTTGTGTTAGTTAAAATCATCAACGTGAAGTAAGATTTGCAATTTGCAGCCTGGACTACTATAGCAACTTTTTTTAAGAATGCACCTTAACATCAAATGCGTGAAGGGGCACATTAAGTTGAAAATATAGCTTGGTTACTCGATTACCTTGAGTTAAGTGAGTTGTTCCTATAACCTTATTGCTTGACTACCTTTGGGTGTGCTCTTTGTTTAGGTCATAGAGATTTTGTCCCACATCAACAAGCGGGTGAAGGATCAACACAACATTCAATTGCCTTTGAAAGATTTACTGAGCCTCTCTAGACCTACAAATGTTGCTCCATTGGTGAAGAATTTCTCGCTTGTCTACGTTGAAATGGCATTTGAGCGATCCTCATTCGAGGTAATTTCTGCTTTCATGTTAGGGTGGCTGCCTCTTTTGAACTGAAGTTTTGCTGTAAAATGAAGTTATTCTAAAGTTTTGTTTCTTGTAAGTCAGATGATGTTATGCAAAGTACTGTTATATGAAAGATGCTAAAAGTATTCTATGAGCGATTTGAGAGTTGTCTTGGAAGCACATCAAGAATGAGGTGCTGAAGAGGTGCATGGACAAACATTTATAGGATTTCCAGCCATTAATAACAAAAAACTTACTCTATTTATCAACCTCTCAATTTTGTTTTGTCTTCGTGCTATTTGTTTTGTTCTTTGCTACTTTCTCTTGGATGTCCCTTTGTGGTGCTGATTGGAGTCGAAATCCTGACCTCACAGGTCTTCACCAATATGCCATTTACTGCGCTATATTTACGACAAATTTTTTATTATGTTGGATGTCCCTAACTTTGCAACGTTGTTGAGTGGAAAAGGTTACACTGTTTGTTGCATTACAAGAAAATAAAATGTTGCACTATTTCTTTCTCAAGCTAACTATGTAGCTGTTACCAGAATTTCGAAGCTATAATTGGATCAGATGTTGTGAATGTTAAAGTGGAATTAGATTGGATAAAAGCTTTGACCAATTTTTAGAAAAGAAATCTATCCATACCAGTTACGAATAGAGCCATAGCTGATCTAGAACTAAGCTATGAAAGCAGCACATAAGCAAGACTTAAGCTACGAAAGTAGCACATAAGCAACAGTTAACCCTAGAAAGTAGGAAAGAGAGAGATTAAGGAGGCTAAAGAGAGAGATCAATATCATCAGCTAAATAACAAATGACACAGTTTCCCTACTTATAGCCAAGAGGAAGCCCTAAAAGGAAGCTTCCGGTGGCTAGGGCCCAACTGGGAGGGATAATAGTGCGCCCTCCAAGAAGGCCCCCACTCTCCAGTAATATGTCCAAGTGGCCTACTAATGAATAGTAAGGCCAAAGGCCAACCATATAGTCTAAGTGTCACTAATGAATAAAAAAGGGCCCAAGGCCTGCTTATGCATAAAGTAAAGTAAATGTAAATGGATGCGGCGAATGTAATGAGCCGAGTCCATAACTCTCCCCGACACAAAAAAAAGACCTAACTGCCGAAGAGAAACTGGATCAAACAGCAGCAAGCCCTGGTGCATCAACAACTAGAACAACATCTGATGTAGAGGAATCAACAAGTGCAGCAAGAGCACGAGCTTGATCCGCAAGTGATGGTGTATGATAAAAGACATCAATTACCGTCTTTATCGGTATGATTCTCTTTGTATTCCTAGTTCCTTAGGTATCCATTCCCAATTGTTGTCGGATGCTCATTCCTCCCCTGTTGGGGGTCACTTTGGTTTTCAAAAGTCTTATGCTCGTCTCAAAGACCATTTCTATTGGCCCTCTCTACAATCTGAGCTTGTTGTACTTATTCGTACCTGCCCTTTCTGCCTTCGTAATAAGTACTCCCGTGCTAAGTCTGCTGGTTTGCTCCAGAGTTGGCCTATTCCTCATTGCCAGTGGACTGATATATCCATGGACTTTATCCTTGGCCTTCCCCATACCCAACGTGGTCACGATTCATGTATGGTGGTAGTTGACAGGTTCTCGAAACAGGCACATTTAATACCAGTTCGCAGTACCATCACAGCAGAGCAGTGTGCACGTTTGTTCCTATCAGAGATTTTCCGCCTACATGGATTTCCTCGTACTATCCTTTCAGCAAAGCAATGTGCACGTTTTATACCAGTTCGCAGTACCATCACAGCAGAGCAGTGTGCACGTTTGTTCCTATCAGACATTTTCCGCCTACATGGATTTCCCCGTACATCTATATTCTGGACAGAGCTTATGCGTATCTTGGATGTACAGCTTTTTATGGGTTTTGCTTATCATTCTACTTTTGATGGGCAATTTGAGGTCCTTAACAGAATCCTTGAGGATTGTTTACGCCATTTTGTTACTCCTTGGGATCAGCATTTATGTTTAGCAGAGTATAGCTATAATAGCTCTGTTAGTACCAGCACAGGTGTCTCACCATTTTTATTATCTCATGGCTATGCACCTCTTTTACTTGGCATTCTTCTCCCTCCTGAGGATACACCTGTCACACTTGCATCCTTTCTATCAGGTGCCCGAGAGCTTATTACCCGGGCCAATTCTCATTTACAGCATGTTCAGCAGCGTTATCAGACCTCAGTTGATCGTCACCGCCGCCGTGTTCAGTTTCAGCTTGAAGATATGGTTTATCTACGCCTACGGTTTGCACGTCATCATTTTGTCCAGGGCCATGCTTCTACTAAGAAGCTTGTATCACGATATTATGGGCCTTATCTCATTTTGGAGGTTCATAGTCCAGTTACATATAGCTTACAACTTCCTGCTTCCACACGCGCCTCTGATGTATTCCATGTCAGTTTATTACGTGCTGCTATTGAGGATGACGCTCCTTGTGATGCCGAGTTTCCTACTGCTCCCGAGCTATTTCCATTTTTACCTGCTGCTATATTACAGGTTCGTCTATACCATAGTTGACGCCGCCGTCAGATTCAGTTTTTGGTCCAGTGGGATGGTCGTCCTAATGAGGAGGCCACAATCGCGGTAGCGTTGTAGGTTCTGAAAAGACAAAAGCATGCTGATGTAATAAGTCAGAGATCACCTGAGGAACAACTGCTGGAGTAGAAACTGGAGGAACTGATACTGTCTGCTGAACACATAATAAGGCTGCACAATGAGCCTTCAGCAGGCTGCGAATAAACTGCTTCCCAGTAACCAACTGGAAGTCTCCCTGAGAATCAATGCCAACAAGTGAGTGTGTAACTGCATCATGTACAAATGTCAATGTCTGCTGTGTCAAGTCCAGTGTAACAGCTCCAAGAGATGCAAACCAATCAGCACCAGGGATATGATCATATCGCTCCATAGGAATAATATAAAGATCTGCCTGTCCAAAAAAATCGCCAATGCGGTATGGTAAACTCTGAAACATCTGAGAACTAGAAAAAGAATGTGAACTGGCAACCTCAACTGTGAGAGGCTGTGAAGCAGGAACAAGTGAAGCACGGATCCGACTAGTGATATAACTGCTGATAAAAGAGTGAGTGCTGCCGGTATCAACTAAAGCAATATGCTCACGTCCTGTAATGCGTATACGTAACCGAATGGAGCGAGGACCAGGACGCCCTGTCCAAGTAGCATAGGCAAGCTGAGCATGGCAAGTAGCAGGAAGTAAATCAGTGGAAGGGTCAGGGGAAAGGTCAGGCTCATCAATAATATGAATGTAGATATCGGAATCATCTGTAGTAGTGCCCTCATGGTAAGAAACAACAGTAGTAGTAGGGAGAGGCTGACGGCAATCATGGGCAAAATGGTCAGGACTCTTACAACGAAAACAAAGACGCTTCTGCTGAAGGTCAGCGAACTCTGCAGACGTGTAACGTCGGACAAAAGTGTTATCATTTGTAAGCATTCACAAAAATTCCCCTAGTTATTTTGTTCACCATGTAAAAGAAATAAAAAATAGAAAACATAAAAATCGAGAGTCAAGGTATATTTTAAGCTGGAGACCCTTCTTGCAAGATGTTGGCAACTCCAAGGTAGTTAAAAATTAATTTAATTACTTAGGTTCCTAAGGTCCTAAGTTAATTATTTTAAGTTGGGTCCAAACTCTTGACATGCAAGAGTCTACTTGGGTCCTAACATTTTTAATCTATCTCTAGGTGAAATTCGTGGGTCCTTGGGACTCATGCATGGAGAGAATGCATGCAAACACCTAGAGGAACTCTACTTGACTCATCCACCTACTACCATGCAATGTAACCTTGATTCTCAACAGAAATTATAAAAGGGGCTCTCCACTCCTCCATCGAGGATCCAAGAGAGATCATTTGTGGTGGAGAAATCGATTGGAGAAGGTGGAGAGCCCCCTCCCTTCCCTACATTCTCGTTCTTGATGTCTCGATGGTATTGTCTCTTCCATTTATGTTCATTGCATTTAATTCTTTCCATACTTCAAAGTGTTCTTCTAGCTGTCCTGAATTATAGATCCAATCTGCCATTCTCTAGGATCATAATTCTTAATCATTTGGAGATCCAAATTGTGTATATCATTGCACATCTATCCATACACTTTCTAAAGTGTTTTTTGTCCATTTTGATGATCTTGTTGAATCCTCTAGCTTGCTGCCACAGCCACATACAGATCTGGATCAGATGTCTCCAAACAGCTTATTGCTCAAGATCTTGTTTCATCAAGCCTCGAAGTGATTTTATGCTTGCATGTTCTTGCATGAAGTCCTACAAGAACTCCTAGACCTTGCATGGTCAGTGCATGCTCTTGCATGTTGTTGCATGAGTTTGCATGTTGCTTAAACGTTCTTGCATGTCAATGCATGTTAATTGCATGTGGTCTTTTAAGCCTCGAGGCAACTTTTGGGCTTATTAGATCCAAGATCCTCAAGCTTCCGCTAAACTTTGGTGTCTAGAATTGTGTTTTTTCATGCTCTAGGCTACCCGATTTTGCAGCAGTGGTATCAGAGCTCTAGGCTCTATACTTTTCTTGCTTGGTTACTTGTGTCAATTCATTATTCTCATCATGGCTCAAACTGTTTATCTAGAATCCTCTTCAAACTATCATGCATGGGTTAGAGAGATCGAATATCAACTCCGGCAACATCCAGGGTGTTGGTAAATAGCTACTAAGTTATATCCTGAACCAACTCTAATGGATGGTAATAAAGCTGAGTGTGATTAGTGGAAGATTGCTAATAGCAAAGCTATTGGCATAATAGGTTTATCTCTATCCTTGAAGATAAGACTTGCATATCCAAGTATGAATAAAGCTTATGATCTTATTGATGCTATCAGGACAGATTTTGAGCATCCTTCTCTTCAAGACATCTGTTTTTTCACTGATCAACTTTATGCTCATAGATGGATAGGAGAAGATCCTGTAAGTGATTACATTGAGTCTTTGGAAAAGTTGTTTCTTCATTTAGAATTTGCAGGACCTGAGCATGCAATTCCGGAGAAGAAAAAGCTAATTATCCTGTTGAGAGGTCTTCCAATCTCTTATAGGAATTTCAAGACATCCATCACCATGGAGGCAGATATGACTTATGAAAAAGCTAAAGTAGCTTTACTTCGTGAGGAGCTGATGAGAGAAGAGGAGTTCCATATTCATGATGACACAACTAAAGCTAAAGGATCCAAGCAAAAGGAGGATTCTTTACACCAGGCGTATTATGCAGGCCAGAAGCAGAACAACAAACAGAAAGGCAAGGGCAAGGACAACAAATGTCAACACTGTGGTAAAGTTGGACATTCTAAAAATTCCTGTTTTTTCAATCCTTATATCTCTTGTAAATTTTGTAAGAAGACAGGACATGCAGCAACATTTTGTGACAAGAGGCCACAAGATAGCTTCAAAAATGCTTTCAAAGGTAAACAACAAGAAACAGAAACACATGCAGTTACAGATGTAGCTGATAGAAGCAGACAACCAGGAAAGAGCTTTTCAGATGAGAAGCCTGAGTGTTCTTATCATGAAGAACATGAATACAACTGTGCTTACATTGCACAAACCTCCACCAAGTGCATGCAGAATGATTCTGAGAAATCAGTGTCTATGTATGTGCCTATGAATTTGTCTCCCATTGTGGAGAAATATTGCATGCAGGTTCCTGAAGACTTGCAGCTACCTTCTATAATGAAGGAAATGATTCCAGAAGCTCACCTTGAGGGGGAGTTTCAACAAACTATTGATGATTTTTTGTCTTGTCTAGAGCAGGATGAAAACAGCTTCAGAACAGCAGATGTCGACAAGCCAAGTTACCATGAACAAGTAATCTTGGACTTAGAAAATGCCTTGCTAGAATATGATCCTTTCTTGCAGGTGCAAACAGATGCTAGTGTAATTCAACTAGTGATGCAGCCAAGTAAGGATGTAGATTCCCAAAAGCCAGTGTCAGAGCCAGAGAAAGTTCCTGAGATGACAATTCCTAAGCCAGTACCTGAGTTGCATGTGGCTGCATCCGAAAGTGCTGAGGTCCGAATGTTGGAGCCTTTGCATCAACAATCATTTATGAAGAAGAGCAATCCTTCAGGGGGAGCTTTTGACATCAAATTTGAAGTTGAAGAAACCTTTGATGCAGCTGAAGACTATTCCTTACAGAGGCCAAATCTACTCAATCAGGAGGAAGTGAATGCCTATGATGATCACGTCATTATTAGGCACATGCAAGA
Organism: Diphasiastrum complanatum; assembly: GCA_029204225.1. Classification (NCBI taxonomy): domain Eukaryota; kingdom Viridiplantae; phylum Streptophyta; class Lycopodiopsida; order Lycopodiales; family Lycopodiaceae; genus Diphasiastrum; species Diphasiastrum complanatum. The sequence goes on along the minus strand of CM055092.1, from coordinate 41,893,103 downwards.
AAGAAGAAGGCAATACTCTTTTGAAGATTCAGAAGAGTCAGAGGATGAAGATATCATCTATCCTTATGCAGTTGCTTACTTAGTAGAGACAATCTCTACACCTCCAGAAGATGCTAGTCCTTCTAGAATAAATCCATCCGAAATTCAAAAGCATGGTGAAGTACCATTTCCTTCCATAGGAATTGGATAAGTGTTGAAATTTTTGTGCAGCTTAAGGGGGAGTGTTGTCATTTGTAAGCATTCACAAAAATTCCCCTAGTTATTTTGTTCACCATGTAGAAAACATAAAAATCGAGAGTCAAGGTATATTTTAAGTTGGAGACCCTTCTTGCAAGATGTTGGCAACTCCAAGGTAGGTAAAAATTAATTTAATTACTTAGGTTCCTAAGGTCCTAAGTTAATCATTTTAAGTTGGGTCCAAACTCTTGACATGCAAGAGTCTACTTGGGTCCTAACATTTTTAATCTCTCTCTAGGTGAAATTCGTGGGTCCTTGGGACTCATGCATGGAGAGAATGCATGCAAACACCTAGAGGAACTCTACTTGACTCATCCACCTACTACCATGCAATGTAACCTTGATTCTCAACAGGAATTATAAAAGGGGCTCTCCACTCCTCCATCGAGGATCCAAGAGAGATCATTTGTGGTGGAGAAATCGATTGGAGAAGGTGGAGAGCCCCCTCCCTTCCCTACATTCTCGTTCTTGATGTCTCGATGGTATTGTCTCTTCCATTTATGTTCATTGCATTTAATTCTTTCCATACTTCAAAGTGTTCTTCTTGCTGTCCTGAATTATAGATCCAATCTGCCATTCTCTAGGATCATAATTCTTAATCATTTGGAGATCCAAATTGTGTATATCATTGCACATCTATCCATACACTTTCTAAAGTGTTTTTTATGTATTTTGATGATCTTGTTGAATCCTCTAGCTTGCTGCCACAGCCACATACAGATCTGGATCAGATGTCTCCAAACAGCTGATTGCTCAAGATCTTGTTTCATCAAGCCTCGAAGTGAGTATGCTTGCATGTTCTTGCATGAAGTCCTACAAGAACTCCTAGACCTTGCATGGTCAGTGCATGCTCTTGCATGTTGTTGCATGAGTTTGCATGCTGCTTAAACGTTCTTGCATGTCAATGCATGTTAATTGCATGTGGTCTTTTAAGCCTCGAGGCACTTGTGGACTTATCAGATCCAAGATCCTCAAGCTTCCGCTAAACTTTGGTGTCTAGAATTGTGTTTTTTCATGCTCTAGGCTACCCGATTTTGCAGCAAAAAGCAGGTTGAGAGGTCAGAGGACGAGGAGACGAAGGGACAATGGAAGGAGCTGGAACAGAAGGGGCAGTTGTAGGGGCGGACATAGCAGGAAAAGATGAAACAGAAGGACGGGGTTGGGAGAAGCGGGAAGGAAGGGTGTTAGTGTACTTGTGCTGTAAAGTACTGGCAAGGGACATCGCCTCAACAAGTGTGGGAGGACGGAAGGAAGAAACATCATAACGTAAGGCACCACGAAGCCCAACAATGTAACGAGAAATAAGCTCAGTGGGCTGTAGATCTGTGAAAAGATAAGAAAGCTCCATAAACTCATTTGTATAAGAAGTCATTGGTCACTGGTCTGAGTGAGAGTATGGAATGTATCACGTTGGCGGTCGAGCCACTGAGGATCAATCATAACATGACGGAGGTCACGACGAAAGGTATGCCATATATGGAGCCCTTCCCGATCAGGATCAGCTCAATAAACTCGCCACCACGTGGCGGCGTGTCCATCTAAGTGTAAAGCAGCCCCAACTGGATCTTCTGAGGATCAGTCTTAGGGTAGATCTGAAAATATGTGTCAAGCTTAGCAAACCAATTCTCTAATAAGTTCCCATCGGAGGAACCGGAATAGGTAGCAAGTTGTACCCTATCACGAAAGTCTCGAGCAAAGTGTGGCTCCGGAACTGGCTGACGTGGAAGGAAACCAGGATGTGGGTTATGCGGAATGAACGGTCCACCAGCAGGCTGACTGAGGAAGATGGAAATCCAAATGGGGGAGTCCCAAATGAAGGAAAAACAGGAGCTTTACCAGGACCATGAGGCTGTAAAGAATCAATCTGCGATTGCATAGTAGCAAAGCCGATCATATCTGTATCGAAGCGGAGAATGAGGCCAGAAAGGGTCTCATCCATGCGACGAAACTGATTGGATAAGGTTTCCTGAGTAGTCTCACTCGGGGTAGGTGAATGTGCCATAATGATAGTGGAAGGAATAGACGAAAACTTGAGGGAGTGGATTCTTGTCGTCACCCCAAATTAGTCTATAAAAACCAATATTATCACAAGTGATTTTTGGATGAGGATGGGCGCTGGACAAGCTGGGAAATAATTGTGGAAGATGGCTGCAAACTGGAAAAATATTGGATGAAAGTGACAGGTCGGAAGGCAGGGACAGCGATGGAAAGGAAGGAGGAGGACGCTGGGCAGCAAGGAAGAGAGGGAGCAAAGCAGGGGGAGCGCTGGGCAGGAAGGAGTGTAAAGAGCAGCGATGGAGCAGGGCTGTCAAGGCAGCAATGGAGCTTTAGGAGCAGCGATGGAGCAAGGCAAGGCAACGAATTTTTTTTTTTCCAAGATTATGCTCAGGGAATTGCTTTGATACCAAGTTACGAATAGAGCCACAGCTGATCTAGAACCAAGCTATGAAAGCAGCACATAAGCAAGACCTAAGCTATGAAAGCAACACATAAGCAAGACTTAACCCTAGAAAGCAGGAAAGAGAGAGATTAAGGAGGCTAAAGAGAGAGATCAATATCATCAGCCGAATAACAAATGACACAGTTTCCCTACTTATAGCCAAGAGGAAGCCCTAAAAGGAAGCTTCCGGTGGCTAGGGCCTAACTGGGAGGGATAAAGTGCACCCTCCAAGAAGGCCCCCACTCTCCAAGAAGGCCCCCACTCTCCACTAATATGTCCAAATGTCCAAATAATGAATAATAAGGCCCAAGGCCAACCATATAGTCTAAGTGTCAAGAATGAATAGGAAAGGGCCCAAGGCTTGCTTATGCATAAAGTAAAGTAAATATAAATGGACACGGCGAATGTAATGTGCCGAGTCCATAACTTACCTGTGTCACGTGTGAGAAGCTAGGCTCCAAGGTTGCTTTGTAACTTAGCGGCGACAGAGACGATGGTGGCTTAACATTTTCACCAACCGCTTTATGAATGATAACTACAATCAGTTGAATGGCGTGTCGGAGATTCAATGAACTGTTTGCTTATGGAGAGTGTTGGAGCTAAGCATGGACTAGTATACTGTATCAAAGTCGCATCTCTGCCCGAATGTGTATACAATACAATAAAACACTGATATTCTGCACAAAAAGAGCCCAGGGGAGTTCAAAAACTTGTCATGTTATAAGCTTTTGATGTTTTGGTCTTCCCAATCACATTTTGCCTCAGTTTAGGATCTTAGCCTATCAAGAGTTAGGTAAACTGTCCTATTCAAGAGCCATATTAAGGAAATGATGTTCAGAAAGGGTTATGTTTTCACTAGTGCCGCTTTGGATGTTATGAGATACTCTAAAAAAGTAGTTCATCCTTAATTGCCACCAAAAATGATTGTCAAATTGTCTAACTTTTAGCACATTTAGATGAGCTTGATTATCTCGTCTACTTCATAAGTTTTATTGTTTTTTAAATTGACACAATATTTTGAAGTTTCTAAAACTAATGGCTCTATTTCCTTGTTTGTGTTCCTATTGTGTTGTTCACTATCTTTATTTTGTTAGGAAAGAGAAGAAGTTATTCCAGATATGCTATGCGACTTATCATCATATCAAGCTCAACATCAAGATTTGTTTCTCCGACTTGTTTCCAAGGTTAGTTCCCCTTGTTTGATGCAATGTTCTTTGAATTTGTAGAATGATGAAGGCAAACTCTTCGAAGTATCAAGAATTATCGCTTTGCTCATATTTTTTACTATTATACAAGACTCTTCCATGTGCACATGCCATCAACGTGTTATTGCTAATGTGCTAGCCTTATGGAAAGTTGTTGATTGACATATTATATTTGTTGTTGTCATTTGGTGTATTGATGATGGAATTACGAGCATGTGCCATTGGGGAGGGATTAGATGGAGAAAGACATTACGTTGAGCTCAAATGGATGGAAAGAAAGGAATGATCAGATAATGTGGTGCGAGAAACAATGAAATTAGATAGAAAGGGTGTGAGAGATGGTTTCCCCATGAGATAGTCCATGACACTGTAGCCACCTCTATGAGAGTGGCAAGTAGAGTCACCAAAACTTGGCTAGCAAAACAAACCACTAAAAATGGCAGGCTCATGAGCCTTGCCTAGCAGAAGAAAATACTCACCACATGTTGAAACTAGGCCACCAACATCTGCAAATATCCTGTCAAACCCAGTGTCCACACTATCAAGGCATGTATCCTCAAAGGGTCATTAGTGACTGCATGAAACTTTGTTTGTTAAGAAGCTGTCCTGGCATGGATACCCTCGACAAGAAGTATATAACCATGCTCGAAGTAGAGGAGAATGTCCGAAGAGAGATCCATGTAGTCTCTAAAAAAGATTTGGCTTCTTTCATAGCATCTCAAGTGTCAGGAACACCCCAAACTTGAACATTAAGAGCATTGACATCTTGTAATTTTTCTTTAGAAATAATAGCTCAAATAACATTGGACATTTGAGTAGAGCTACCTTCAGCTTTTCTGAATAAAGAAGCCTAGGTCTTGGCCTCTTCCTTATGCTTTTCGATTTGGTCTTCCAGTTCTTTGAATTTGTGATTTGCTTTCGGTATAGCTAAGAGTGGTTGGATTTTGAGCTCTTGTCTCAGTGTGTCCGCCTCCCTTTGCAACGTGGTGTTGACCTCTTTGGGTGGCCATCTCGACTTGAACAACATGCAGCTCGGTCTTCAATGCTTGAAAGTCTTGTAGTACATGCTCAAACTTGAAGCCACATAGGATTCTATTGCTTTGGTGGGAGCGTAGTGTTCTTGCAGAAAAGAATATGATTTGGTAGAAGAAAGCTTTATTTAACGTCTTTTCCATGCCATAGGGCATATAAGACCGAACAACACATCAAAAGAAACGGAAATCAGACGGATCGATGCCGTCAATCAACATCAGTAAACAAATCTAACTAAGAAGAGATTAATGGCCAGGATTGTATGGTACGTAGACCATTTATAGGTTCAACTGGACATCTCTTCAATTTTCTAACTCTAACTCTAACTTTGATTAATCCCAGATATCATTATGACAATTATCTATTTAGTTTCAACTAAAGGTTTAGCGTCAACAAAACGGATATTGTCGTCTCTATATATTAAGCGTCTCCCTGTATCCTTTGCATTCTGCAGGGCCTTTTTTCTTTCCACAACTTCAAATGTGAGATCTTCGTCAATGAAGATCCTGGTATCTTTTAGCTTATGTCTCTGACATAGTACCTCACACCTAGACTCCAACGAAGTGAAGCATAGGACAAGAGTGCTAGCATCTTTCTTGGTACGCCAAGCTGAGACCAAACCATTGCTATGGTGCTGCAAATTAGTTCCAAAAATTCCTTGTCTTCCTTAGGAGCATCCTTGGAATCCGGGATGCCTCTAACACGAACATTAAGAGCCTTTTGCTCTCCGTAAGTGTAGCGGAGATGAAGGAAACTGGAGCATCCACTTTACCTGGACCTTTGAGAACCTCTGCCCAAGACTGGACAACTGTATGGTGCTGCTCCACTTTGTTTTCGAGTTGTTGGATCGTATTTGACGTAGCTGCTTGGGAGGATGCTGCACATTTGATGGTCTTAATTTCTCGTCTGAGTCCTTCAATTGATGCGTCTGTCCATTGAAGGTGTGATTGCATAGATAAAATCATTTCTTGATGGGAGTCCATCTCTTTTCGGTGGTTGGCAAGAAGCTGGAATAGCCTTACACTATATGCACTTAGTGCAAAGACCATTGAAGAGAGTGATGGAGGCATCGAATCGTGATCGTGATTGGGGGTTAAAGGAAGAGCAATATTGGGTTCATAAGATCCAAAATAGGGTTCATTAAGATCCATAATAGGGTTTGAAGGGGAGATAGGTATGGCTGTAGGCAGATCTGGGGTGGATGTAGGAGGAAAATCCACAAGCATCCCTGCTGGTTGCTCAAGCAGTGCTACTGTCTACTCAGCTGTCTGTGCAGGCAGAGGTGCGTGGGGAGGGAGCCGAAGGCCCCCCTTGGTGTTACCTTTCTTGGCCATTCAAACATGTGCAACTTGTGGAAATTTGAGCGTGGAGGTAGCAGGATCAGGGCGCAAGAAAAGGCGCCAATGCACGGATCAGTGCGTGGAGGCTAACCTGCAGTCAGATTCAGGTGCAAGGCGAGCCATTAGCGGGCTATGGAATAGTCAGCGATGGAGGCATGGGGAATAGCCTAGCGATGGAGGCAGGGCCAACGCGAGAGAGAGAGAGAATTAGAATTAGAATTATTATTATTAACGTCTTTTGGTGCCCAGGGGCACATAAGACAAAAGAGAGTACAAAATGTGAGAAGCATTGTCCGCATAAGGACTTATTTACCAATGAAAAGACAGTAAAACTAAAACTAAAATATCGATCTCTCTGTCTCTAAGAGAAAAAGTATCCAAGCTTGACCACCAGCTGGTGAGGGTACAAAGCAAGAGCTTAACCACCTGCTCCGCGGAGGAAACTAGCTACGAGCAAGCTGAAAGTAATGAGTGATGGTAGTAGTGGGTCGTGATGTAGGCTGGTGGGAGGCGTATGAAGATCTAGTAGCACTGGATCGAGCCGAAACTCTGTGTCTTCGATCTTCGGACGGGGACGTCAAAATCCGCAACCGAAATATCCACTCTGTCTCGCTTCTGGAAGAACTGAGTAATGTGAGCCTGACTGGAATCCATATCTGAGAGCGTAGGTAGAAGTGAAGCTCGTAAAATATACATCTCTCTCAAAAGAAGACCCACACATCTAGCATCTGGATACTCGAGGAAGGAGCTCAACGTGAGGGGAATATCTCGGTATAAACAATGGTATCGTCCTCTAATCTCATAGTATACTGGGCAGCGAAAGATGAAATGAAACTCATCTTCCACCTCCTGAAGAGAACAAAGCTGACATATCCGCTGCAATCTGGGAGTGTCTGTGTATCTACCTGTCTCGATAGCAAGCTGATGAGAAGAGACTCGAAGCTGTCCTATACGATATCTCAGACCAAAAGATAGCGTCTGTGTAAGATAAACTGGAAGAATAGGCAAGCCCGAAACGTCCAGCCGTAAAAGATGTGTGCCATAATAATGTAGCTTGACCCTATCTGGATCAGGATGTGACCATATAGTGCGTATGTAGCTCCGGTAAATCTGCTGTCTGATATAAGCATGGGTTCCATTCGGAAGATCAAGTGCGGATAAACCCCAAGTCTGAAGAAGGGCTGAGACACTGCGATACCAAGAGTGCTTGGCTCCCTGATCTGCAAGGGTACAAGATGAAGTGAGAGCAGCAACAATGTATCTGGAGGTGAAGAAAGGTGATGATCTGAAACATAGCACCAACAACTAATGGAGGAGAAGCAAACTCGGCTAGTATGATATCATGTGGTACTGAGGGCTTAGCCCGAATTATCCTACTGAGCATGAGAATCTGGATACGAGTAAGATCTCTCCATGTATCGCGTGATAAATCAGGGCACCAAGTCTCAGCCGAATATAGCACAACTGGGGAGACAGTAGCAGAAAATAGTAGGCATCTGGTAGCAGGATCCTGCACATAATAAGTAGAGCAAAATCTCTCCATATGCACAAGAGCGGTATGCCCCTTGCGGAGCCTGGCGGTGGCTGCTGGTCGAAAAGTGAGTAGCGGACCGAGAGAAAAGAACTCCCAAATAGGTGTAGGAGGTCACGATCTCAATCGGTAGCCCGTCATAATAGAAAATCACATCTCTCATATGCTGTCTGTTGGTGTTAAACACCATAATCTTAGTCTTCTTAAGGTTAACCGTCAATCCCCAACGCTGGCAAAAGTGATGTAAAGCAGAAAGGTGACTCTGTAAACCAGCTGCAGAGGATGAGAGGAGAACCACATCATCAGCGTACAAGAGAATGGGGATAATAATGTCTGCTAGGGGACAGCCCTCTCCACCTTCCTCGCGAATAATCCGCTCGAGGTCATCTATATATAGTGCAAAAAGAGTGGGTGATAAGGGGCAACCCTGCTTCACCCCAATGGTAGAATGTATCTGTGAGGACCAGCCACTACCATCTCTGAAACGTGCCAAGACTCGCTCATATAAAGTAATGATCGCAGCAATAGTATCCTCTGAAAAGCCAAGTGAAGACAGTCTCTGGAAAAGAAGATGTCGTGGAACAGAGTCAAAAGCTTTGCGAAAATCCACAAAGCAACAGTAAATTCTCTGTCTCCGATGTCGAGCCTCCTCAATAATGCATCTCAAAATGAAGATCTGGTCTGAAGTAGAATATCCCGGTCTGAAACCAGCTTGACCCATAGCGTGTAAACCCTCAGTTTCAGCAAAAGATCCAGTGACTGTCTGTAGTATAGAGCCATATATCTTAGCTAGAGTGTGGCCAATCATAATGGTGCGGTAGTTTCCTACATTCATGGGATCACCTGCCTTGAGGATGGGGTGAAGGATATTAGTACACCAAGCCGTAGGAAAACCAGAAGTAACAGCTGTGTTAAAAACATGAGCAATGTAAGGGGAGATGAGATGTGCTACGGGCTTTAGGAAGTCTACACTTAAGGAGTCATAGTCAGTGGCTTTATTTAGTTTGGCATGTTTAATGGCGTTTTCAACCATGTCAGGGGTGAAAAGTGAGCAGTGGTCAGGTCTCGGTGAGAGTGAGGTAGGAGGAGAGTCCGTGGTATATAACTCCGTGGCATACTCGATCCAGGATTCGATGGCTATGGGGGCCAATGTTGAAGAGTGTCTGGTGAAATGTTTCCAGAAAAAAGAGGAGGAGGGTGAATCTAAAGAGTTGATCATTTTTTGGCAGAGTGATTGTAGGTACTTGATCTTCTTTGTTCTGGTGGTTCTATGATATTCTTTCTGGCATTGTTTGAGTGTGGCAGGGGAGTGTGACCTGGCATATGTCACAGAGAGAGAGAGAGAGAGAGAGAGAGAGAGAGAGAGAGAGAGAGAGAGAGAGAGAGAGAGAGAGAGAGAGAGAGAGAGAGAGAGAGAGAGAGAGAGAAAGAAAGCTTTATTAAGGTCTTTTCCATGCCAAAGGCGTATAAGACGAACAAGTACATCAACTAAGTTGGACACAAGACGGATCAGTGCCGTCAAAGCAGAAAAAACAAACTATCTAACTAGGAAGAGAGTCATATAGCCAGGATTATATGGTATGTAGACCATTTACATCTTCAACTGGACATCTCTTCATTTCTTTATCTCAAATTCTATCTCAGAATTATCATTAACTATAGGCTTTCGATCTACCAGTCTGATAATACCATCACGATAGATAAGCCGTTTGCCAGTTGATAGAGCTTCTTGTCTTGCCTTCTTACGTTCTTGAACTTGGATGAAGGTAAGATCTTCGTCCAGGTAGATTTTGGTTTCCCGCAGTTTGAATCTCTTCCCAGAAACTTCACGCCGGTGGGACACAGATGTGAAGCGGATGACAAGAGTATCCAGGTCCTTCTTAGGTCGCCAGGCAGTTTCCATTCCTTTGCTATGGTGCTGAAGATCTCCTTCCAAAAATTTCTCAGCTTCTGCAACAACATTTTGAGAGTTTGGAATACCTCTAACACGAACATTGAGAGCTTTATGCTCTCGCAGACGACTCTCAGTGAACGTGGCTGAGATAAGCGAAGGTGAAGGCGGAGGTGGAGAGATTATTGGAGACGAACCTTTAAGCACACCTGCCCATGACTGGACAACCGTATGGTGTTGTTCCACCTGATTTTCGAGTTGCTGGATTTTTGCCGAAGTAGCGATTTGGGAAGAGGCTTCACTTTTTATAACTGTAACTTCGTTCTTGAGTTCTTGAATGGAAGTATCCAACTTCTGAAGATGCGATTGCACCACTAGAAGTAGGGAATCATGAGAAGCCAGTTGCTCTCTGTGATTGTTGAGGTATTCAAATAGACGGAGTTGATCATCCCGAAGAAGTTTGACCAATGCATATGGAGGGAGAGAAACAGGTGCTTCTGGAGTGTTTGGAGTCAAGGGAATAGCTACAGTAGCTTCACTATTGTGAAGAATAGGGTTTGATGGAGAGATAGGAACCGCAACAGTCATAGAAGGAGGAGGGGTAGGTGGATCTGGTTGTAAGGAAGATGTTGAAGCATTGTTGGAGACAGAGGATGGTTCAAAAGTGGTGTCAACGACTACTTTGCGACGTGGCATTATGAGGGATCCAGCAGATCAGCGATGAGGGACAGCAAGGTGCGATGGAAGATAGCGATGGAGCCAGCAGATCAGGGAGCCAGCAGATCAGCGATGGAGGACAGGTGCATGCAATGGAGGCCAGCAGATCCGCCAACAGATGGACTAGGTGCGATGGAGGACAGCCATTGCTAGGCCATGGAGATCCGCTGGAGAGAGAGAGAGAGAGAGAGAGAGAGAGAGAGAGAAAGCTTTATTAATGCCTTTTCCATGCCAAAGGCATATAAGACTAATGAAGTACATGTCAAGTATGTGGTAACCATGGGAGCGTATAAAAACGTCTCCAAAACTGCAAAAAGAAAAACATCTAGTACAAATTAAAACAGATACGTATGCGAGAGTATGTGCGCATAATAGTCCTATATGTATCCATGTCAAGCTGTAAGGACTGTGCTGAAACTGCTGCTGCTGTGCTGATGCTGTAGAAAGATGTAATGCGAGCCGTAGCACTAGAAGGCACTGGAGCCTAATGGCGTCGTCTATGAGTACGAGCATGGGCATGTGTAGTAGCACGGGCATGTGTAGAAAGAAAGAAAGAAAGAAAGCTTTATTAATGTCTTTTCCATGCCAAAAGGCATATAAGACTAATGAAGTACATGTCATGTATGTGGTAACCATGGGAGCGTATAAAAACGTCTCCAAATTGTAATAAAGAAAAGATCTACTGCAAACTAAAATAGACACGTATGCGAGAATGCGCATAATAATAATCATATGTATCTAGGGTAAGATGTCAAGGCTGTGCTGCTGCTGCTGCTGTAAAAAGATGTATTGCGAGCCACAGAATGGGAAAGCACTGGAGCCTGCCGGCGGCGTCTGTGAGCATGAGTACGTGCATGTGTAGTAGTAGTAGTACGCCCCTGCGTAGAATGTCTAGGAATCCTGGTGGTAACATGATGGTGGGAGGTACACTGTCTCTGATCTCTATGAGCATGAGAGCGGCCAATATCCTCGTCGTCATCCTCATCATAATCCTCATCCTCAGGTACTAAATCACGCGATCTCCGTCTAGTAAAGAACGAAGTAATCAATGGCCATGAGGTAAAATGCTGGGGTGTCTCGTATAAATCTCTCCGTAGTTTGGACATCTCGTGTACCATCAGAGCGACACACCGTGGGTCCTCATAAGCTATGAGAGAGCGTAGAGTGGTAGGCATCTCTCGGAACAGGCAATGATATTGCCCTCTAATCTCATAATATGCAGGGCACCTAAATATAAAGTGCTCCTCAAACTCAAACTCACCTAGAGAGCAGAACTGGCAAATCCGCTCCTCTCTAGGAATACCGTAGAACCTCCCAGTCTCAATAGCTAGCTGATGAGAGGACACCCTAAGTTGTCCCAATGTGAATCTGAGGCAATGTGACAATCCCGAGTCCAAGTAGCGCGGCATGACCGGGGTCCCTGATGCATCTAGCTCCAAGAAATGAGTCCGGTAGAAAGCTGGCTTAACCCCTGACTGGTTACGCCAAGTCTGCTCTAGATATGTGCTTTAAAGGAAGCGTCTAATATACTGATGTGTGCCGGAGGGGAGCTCTGTGATGGAGATGCCAAATGATACAAGTAGGAGGTGAGAGGCTTGAGAGAACCATGATAGCCTGTAGCCCTGATCGTGAAGACGCTGTGAGGAGGATAGTGCAACCTGTATGTATCGCCTGTCTATCTTTGGTAACGCCTGTATCCTCTGTATATAGGTGATAAGCTGAAGAACTGCCTCGATCTGTATAGGTGGAACTGCAAACTCGGCCAGGAGAATCTCATGTGGAACAGAAGGCTTCGCTCGAATCAACCGAGCTAGCATGGTGGTCTGTAATCGTGAGAGACTGGCCCAGTGTGAAGAAGGGAGACCTACACACCATGTCTCCGCCGCATATAAAGCCGTGGGGGTAACAATGGTATCGAAGAGGTGACGCTTACTGCGAGCATGCTGGATAGACTTCGGAAGCAAAATTGCTCTAGCTGAACAAGGGAGGCATGTCCTTTCCCTAGTCGAGTGGTAGCGGCCTGTCTCATGCTAAAAGTAGGACCTAAGAAAAGGACCCCCAAGTATGTGTAGGAAGGGACCACCTCCAGAATCTGCCCGCCCAAAGTAAGCTCTTGTCGCTGCATGAATGCCCTCGAAGTGTTGAAGACCATAACCTTGGTCTTCCCAATGTTCACCCCTAGGCCCCATCTGGTGCAAAACTCATGCAAGCAATCCAACTGTCGCTGTAGACCCTCTCTGGTCGGTGAGACCAACACCACATCATCAGCATAAAGGAGGATAGCAATCAAGATGTCACAAAGCCCGCAGCCAGTACCACCACCCTGTGTAATGACTCTCTCCAACTCATCAATATACAAGCCAAAGAGGACTGGTGAGAGGGAACAACCCTGCTTCACCCCAATAGTGCTCCAGATGTGCTCAGATATGCCACTGTTATGCCGGAAACAACCAAGGACACGCTCATAAAGTGCCATCACAGCAAGAACAATGTCGGTGGAGAAGCCGAGGTCTCGGAGTCTCTGAATGAGCAGTGAGCAAGGAATTGAATCAAAGGCTTTCCTGAAGTCCACAAAACAATAGTAAACCCTCTCTCTCCTGTGCTCAGCCTCCTCAATCAAGGCTCGCAATGTGAAGATGTGATCTGCCGTAGAATAATGTGCTCGGAAACCAGCCTGACCCATGGCATGTAGTCTCCTAGTCTCCGCCTCTGAGCTCACAACAGACTGCAGTATAGTACCATATAATTTCGCCAAGACATGCCCAATCATGATGGTGCGGTAGTTACTCGAATCATGGGGTCACCATTCTTGTGGATGGGGTGGATAATGTTAGTGCACCAGGAGGACGGAAAACCAGAGACAACTGCAGAGTTAAGAAGGGTGGCTATAATGGGGGCGAGTAAGTCGGAGGCATGGGAAAGGAGTTCAGATTCAAGGTCTTCGATATCTCTGGCCTTGTGGGACTTCAGCTTCTTAATGGCTGCAAGTACCATGTCAGATGTGAAAAAGGAGAACTCAGGTGGCCGTGGAGATATGGCGATAGGTGAGTCGGTAGGAACCGTGTATAGGCTAGTAGCATAATCACTCCATATGTGGAGGTCTTCCAAGAGAGGTGGTGGAGAGCGAGGAATGAACTCGGGCCAGAAAAAGAGCTGAAAAGAAGGTCAATGAGACGTTTCCCTTCAGAATCATCATGGGAGCGTTTCTTATGGCGGAGAGCACGATGGTAGGAGCGTTGGGAAGATCAAAGCAGATGTGGGGCATGGATGCGTGAGTGGGTTACTGAGGAGGGTTAATGATGCAGCCGTGTGGAGAGAGGTGGTGAGGAAATCAGCCTGGGTGTTGACTGGATTGTCATGAGGAAAGGAGTGAAAAAGTGAAGCTAAGGACTGCCAGTATAGCGGCATGTAAGTGGGATCAAATGTGTACGTAGGTGCTCAGGTAAGCGTGGGTAGTGTAGATGGATGATTGGGTGGGAGGTGGCCGATATCGAAGGAGAGAAATGAGTGATCAGAAAGGGTGGTGGGGAAAATGTGGAAGTCAGAAACTGTGGGTACAAAGGATGGTGACCCCATGAGATAGTCAACGACACTATGTCCTCCACTGTGAGGGTGGCATGTGTAACTGTCTGAATGTGGCCAGCAAGGTAAGCCATTATAAGTGGCTAGCTCATGTGCCTCTCTAAACTGCAATAAGTGCTCACCATATGAAGTAGTAGGTCCAAAACTATCCGCGAAGGTCCTGGTAACTCCAAGCATATCACTGTCCAAGGCACGAGCACGTAGCTGATCAGTGGTGTCGAAGAACTCTATTTGTCGCGAAGATGTCCGGGCATTAAAATCCCCTGTGAGGAGAATATGCCCCCGCTTTGAAAATCTGATAATATCTGGTGAGAGGTCCTGATATGGAGAACCAATACCCTCAGCAAAAGACGAGGACTCTGGTGGAAAGTAACATGCCGCAATAAAAAGATCTCTATCCAAGCCAATATCCTGACCCACAATGCGAGTCCATGTGTAGTGGGCCTGCTCGTCATGGCGGATGAAGTCAATACTCGAGTGAAGAGCCTCCCTGTACAAGCAGGCGACCCTACCTCAACCACGTCCACTAGCAGATCTAGTCTCCCGTCGGAATACTGAATCCCATCTATATCCAGAAAAAGAAGGAAGTCCTCGCTCTAGGCTCTCGTGTGTCTCCATGAAGAATAATATATCCCTGTCTGTAATGAAATCAACAAGGTCCCCTGCCGTAGAAGATGAGTGTATGCCAGCACAGTTCCACACTCCAATCCGAAGGTGGTGTGGATGGGGCCCCGGGGTGCTCCCACCCCCGGGCACCCCAAATCCCTAGCGCTGGGATCTGCTAGGTGCACTATCAAGAAAGCGCACTCGCCCATCTCGGTAAATGACTCGTCTGCCAGATTCACGGGCTGCCTGAAAGGCCTTACGCCTCTCCTCTACCTGGATATATGTGAGGTCGTCATCCATATAGATAGTAGTGCCACGAAGCTTAGCTCTGCACCGCAAAGCATCTTGGCGACTCTCTAGAGAAGTGAAACGGATAATGAGTGTAGAGGCATCCCTGGTGGTCCTCCAAGCTGTATCTAGCCCATCTGTCATATGTCCTAGGGTGGTCTCGAGAAATCTCGTGGCTTTGGCAATGGCATCCTGTGTGTCTGGTATCCCACGAACCCTGATGTTGTGGGCCTTTTGCTCCCTTGACCTCTCTTCCGAAATGGTGGCTGAGATGACGGAGGAGATGGGGGCGCTAGGCTTGGTGCCTTTCTGCAAGACTGTTGCCCATGAATCTTTATGCTGCTCTATTTTACTCTCAAGCTCCTTTATCTTGGTGGTGGTCGATTCCGAGGCTGCAACCTGCTTAGTGTTGATCACCTGCTCTAACGAAGCGACTTTGGACTGCAACACATTTTTTTCCTTGAGTAAGGAGACCACTATTCCTTTCAATTGTGATAGTTCATGTTTCAAAAGCTGGAAATCGGCTTTCATTTGGTCAGCTTCCCAGGAAGAAAATAGTTCCGTTGATTTGGAGGGAGTGTATGGGATGGGTACCGCAGATGGGGGAGCTGTGGGTTCTTTGGGAATAGGGATAGGAAGAAGGCCTGTAGGGGTGGCCAGAGCAATAAGGTGGGAGATTGATGGAGATGAGGAAGAGGCAGAAGAAGATGAAAGAGAGGGAGGAACCACAGAGGAGAAGGAAGAGAGTGAGAGTGGGGAAGAAGAAGAAGAAGAAGAAGAGGGTGCCACATCATTTGTAGGCAACGATGGCCAGTCTGAGGACAGCGAGGGGGAGTGCACAACTGTAGGCAGCGAGGAGTATGATCCAGCAGCAAGGGTGGTGAGGGCAGCGAGGGGGTGCTGTTTCCAGCGATGGAGGTATTGCTTACAGCGAGGGGGTAGCTGTTTCCAGCGATGGGGGAGGTATCTTCGGCGATGGAGGAGGCACTAGTTTCAGCGAGGGAGGGGGTGTTTCCAGCGCAGGAGGTATTGCTTGCATCAGCAGCGATGGAGGAGCTGTTTTCAGCGAGGGAGGGGGAGGAGATAGTAGCGAGGGGGGAGCGGGTGGTCCGACGTGGAGGGAGTGAAGAGATGGCGCGAGGGACAGCAGGAGCAGATCCGCGTGGAGCCATCTGCGAGAGAGAGAGAGAGAGAGAGAGAGAGAGAGAGAGAGAGAGAGAGAGAGAGAGAGAGAGAACTTTATTAATGTCTTTTCCATGCCAAAAGGCATATAAGACTAGTAAATGTACATGTCAAGTATGTGGTAACAATGGGAGCGTATGAAACGTCTCCAAAACGGTAACATAAATAACAAATCTAAAGCTATGAACTGAAATAGATGTGATGATATATGAAACATGTGGGAGCATGTATAAAATAACAATCTAGAGCTAAAGCTATGAACTGAAATAGATGTGATGATATAAGAAACATGTGGGAGCATGTATACTGCTAAAAGTCATGAGTGAGGCACGACGCTATCATCCAGTCCTGTCTTGCTGATGCTATAAAAGGATGTAATATGGCCTGTAGCATGAAGGGCCGTTGGTGGTCTTTGACATCGTCTGGGAGGATGAAGAGGTCTCCTCATGATAAGTCGAGTAGCTCGTGCTGCAACATGAGTATGTGTGGGACACAGTCTCCGATCTCTGTGGGCAAGTAAGTCATCATCAACGTCATCATCATCGTCATCAAATACTAGGTCTCGTCTTCTCCTCCTGGAGAAGAAAGAAGTGATTTGAGGCTGAGAAACATGACTTTGCTGGGCTGTCTGATACAAATCCTGTCGCAGTATAAACATCTCTCGTATCATGAGTGCAGCGCATTGGGAGTCCTCATAGACTATGAGCGATCGTAAGGTGACAGGTGTGTCACGGAACAAACAGTGGTATCTCCCTCTGATCTCGTAATACACCGGGCACCTAAAGATAAAGTGCTCCTTTGACTCCACTTCATCTAAGGAGCATAACTGGCAAATCCGCTCCTCTCTCGAGGTATCCTGGAATCTACCAGTCTCAATAGCCAACTGATGTGATGATACGTGGAGTTGTCCCAATGTAAATCTGAGGCAATGTGATAGTCTCGAGTCCAAATAGTGTGGTAAGACCGGGAACCTTGCTATGTCAAGCTCAATAAAATGAGTCCAGTAATAGTCGGGTTTAATCCCAAGCTGTCGCCTAGTTGCGCCTGATATACTGATGAGTACCTGAGGGGAGCTCTGTAATGGAGATACCAAATGACTCAAAGAGGAAGTGGGATGCCTGGGAGAACCACGACAGTCGATAGCCCTATCCATGATAAGCATGCCTGTCATCACGGAACATGACCCATCTCCTTTCTCATGTCTTTGGCAGCAGGAAGTGATACAAGTGGAGCTATGGCATAAGAGGTTAGGCCATCCTCACCATGGAGATCATGTGCAAGAAAGGGGTAGCTCTCAGCTACCCAAGTCCTTTACTGAGACTGGTAAGATATGTGAAGCTTGTAGTCTCTGGCTAAAAGCATGGTTTGGTGGTACAACATGGATTGTCAAAGACACTACCTTTTTTTGGGTAGAAATGCACTTTTGTATTATTATACACTATTTTCAACTAATACCTTTGACTGGCCATAACTTTTTAACTATAGCTCAGAAGTATATCATGTAACATATCATTGGAAAGCGCTCGTCGAGCACTTTCTAACGCACCAAACTCCGCTGAAATTGGACTCCACTAAAAAGTAATGTCATTTTTAATGTGGACTCAAAAAAATTATGATTAATAAAATCCCCATACCTTTGACTTGCCATAACTTTTTAACCGTAGCTTGGAAGTATGCCATGTAACATATCATTGGAAAGCGTTCGTCGAGCACTTTCTTACGCACCAAACTCCGTTGAAATTGGACTGACCACTAAAAAGTTGTCATTTTTAATGTGGACTCAAAAAAATTATGGGTAATAAAATCCCCCAAAGTGAAATGTACTACCAAAAAGTACAATGAAAAATGGGTTCTTTTTTTGTACCACCAAACCATGCTTTTAGCCCTCTCAAAGACACACAAGCTTGTCGTTTAGCCTTCTGTCTAAGGACCTCATGATGACTCTCTAGAGGTGAATCTGATTACTAGTCTAGCATTGTCTTTCTTTATCCTCTAGGCTTCCATACTTCAACTATTGGTATTTGGGATACAACACACTAGAATGTTATGGGAATTTCTCTCTCTCAGATTCTCTTCCGAGAGAGTGGCTGAAATCATGGTTGCCCTCGAGGTCTTTCGGCCAAACATTTGTCACTATGGCTCCTCATGGTTTTGTCTCTTCTTTATGCATTGCTGGCTTAGTCTCGAGATCCTAGAGCTTGTCACTAATGTTTCTATAGTTGGTATGCTCTTCTTCGATGCGGTGTTTCCCTATTTAACAACTTCAAATTCCTCCTTTATGTAGTCAAGCTCCATTTGCATGCACACCACCTTTGATTGCAGCACTTTCATCTGTTTCAATATTTCTTGCTTCTCTATTTTCAATTGAATGACTTAGTCTATGTAGTCCTTTTGGGTACTGTAAGGTACATAAGATTGAAAAGTAAATCACATATATAAACCAAGCTGAAAAGCTAAGCATATTATAGCTTAGCTAGCACATGTAGCTCATGAAATATAGTGAGACTATGAAGTAGATCCATAAGGATTGAAGAATGATGTAACGGTGGCTGAAGTGGAAGTGATTACCGATGATCTATGTCTAGATGATCGCCGCTGAGCTCTTGGACGTGGTGGACATGCCATAGGTACAAGACGCGTGTGGAACACGTGAACTGCCGGCACCCTCTTTGAGTGCAATGTTGAGTGGGAACATCTGTGTCATATCCTCTACATCAAAGTCCACTTGTGAGCAGTGGCAATGGAAGTGTGAGGTGATGAGTGGCTACAACAAATCATGCCCCCCAACAATAGTCGTACTGCATACATCAGTGATACAAAAAATCTTTTTGATCATCAGGGTGGCACATCTCTGGTCTACATAGGAAATCAATGAGCATAAAGTCACTGAATGGTCCTGAGAGAGGCAATGGTATCTTCTGCAAATTTCACAGTTGAGAGGACACTGAAAGATTAAAGTTTCCTCCGTCTCTGTGACCCCCATGGAATACATCTGCAAATTATGGTCTCATATGGAATCACCTGAAACCCTACCTCAACTTGTAGCTGGTGGGATGAAACCCGGAGCTGTCCCAATGCAATTTTGGACTGAGGTAGTCCAGAGGCCATGTAGGAGGGTAGTGTAGGGAGTTGCCACATCTAGCTTCAGAAAATGTGTCATGTCAAAGTCCAATTTGACCCCTGAAGAGCCCAATAGGACATGCTTAGTAGATAAACTGCTGGATGTCATGTGAGGCTCAAGGAGGCAAGAAATAGATATACCAAATGTGGTTAGTAATCTAAATGCTTGTGCATACCAAGAAAGATGATTGTTAACCCTTCTCAGGAAGTGCCCTAGATGATGTAAGTGTCAACTATGGATATCGGTTAGTACTAGAATGTGTATATATGTATCCAATGGAAAGGACTCCCTTGTAGAGCCAGTCTAGCTCTTTTGTCACATCTACTCTTCTTGGCACTTGTTGAGGTCCCTCTTCAACATCAAGTACAATATCCATCAGATCCTGTATCACCAACAAAGATTCCATCCTAATCTTTCAAATAGAACAGTTAGGAGATGTCAATCTTGTGCTTCTAAAGTCTCACAACTAATATAACTCCAATTGCTAGCTATATTTAGGTTGAGATAAAAATAGTAGCCTGCCATGAACAGAGAATATAAATTTCAACATTATAAGCTATCACTATAGGATTATTATCTCATCATGAGTTGTCAGCCTGAAGAAAGTTGTGATACGTGCTGGAGGCGTATTGCACATGGTGATGGAGAGTCTTGGCATGAAGGGATAAAGTCTGTCAGTGAGGGCTTCTGGCCCAGTAACGACCGGACGACTCTAATATAAATCATGCCTGAAATAGATTTCCAAATAACAAATAAAAATAATGCGAACCTAGGGTCCATATGAATGTCTTCCTGCATGATATTTTACTTGTGACTTCATTTAAACCGTTATGATGTGGGCTACTTCTATCAGTAGTACGTGGTTATTGTCAACTTGATATTCTCACTGTCTATATGCACATCCATTCTTGATATGGTGGAAGTAATCCTGTTGATCAAGGTTAAGCCTTAAAATGCTGCACTTAAGTTTTCCTTCTAAACTTTGATAAGGCTATTACTATTGGATATTTTTCTTGCTGCAGGGATTGGAAAGCTTTGTAGCAGGTCCTGGTATTGAAAGAACTGGAGATAGATTGAAAACAATGATATCAACTTCAGATCGATCAATTTTTGTGGAATTTTGCTTACAATTCATGCTACTTCAGCTTCCATCAAACGTGCCCGTTGGGTAAATGCCCTTTCTTATATTCTTTCTAGAATTTGATCTCTTGCACTTGTTGGTTGAGTAGATTTCACTTACCAAGCTTTTTTTGAGCTTTTTTTGCTTACCGAGCTGCATTGTAATTTTAGGGGGGTGGTCACCTGTCCTGGCCTTTCAATTAAGCAGATTTCACGACTATCTGGTAAAGAACAGATCAACAACAATCAACTTGCAGCACGTAAGGTAATTGTGATATGGGAGCATTGAGTCGGATCAGTTTGAAATTGTATCACCACACATGTCAGGATTATATGTTAGGGGTGTGCAATTGTGGTCATACCAATTAGTCACTGCATGTGACCCCTAGATTAGCAGTTGGCTGCCGTCAAAGCAATGTATCTGCTATGAGTGGTCTGCAAAATGAGCTCTTCAGTGGAAAGATTATAAGGGTAAAATTGTATATTATGGGTTCCTTAATTTAGATGTGTACATGCATGCTTAAAAGCATTTCTTTATGTGTGTGACTTGCATGTATAGTTTGAAGCTGATAAGTGTCATAGCATCTAGTTTGTGCTATAGATAATGGCCAGTTTTTTGCTTGTTAGTATCCTAGACTTAGCATCGGTATGTTTTTCTGCTGTGTTAGCAGACTCTATTGCAATGTTTTCTAAGCTGCAGCACCTGGTCTATGCTAGTTCTTTCTACCTTCAGCAGTGCATATTGTCCACCAGCTGACTTCTCAAAGGATTTTGTTTTGGCATCATGTCTGGTGCAAGCTGGGGGGATTAAATTTTTTTTTTCTACCAACACAGGAGTTTGACTTCACTTGGTTGGCTTCACTCTTTATTACATAGAAAAACAAAAATCAGTCATAGCTACTTTAGAGTTCTTGGCATGTGTCTAGTTTTCAGTGGCAATGGCGTGAGTAGGCCATTTGCATGTTGTACTTTGAGGCTGTACTTGCATGATGGAGTTGAGGTTCTAGGCTGTGGGTTGATACCATTAAAGTCCAACTTTTGAGAGCTTGTTTTCTCCTAGCAACGCAGTGTGCTGGTTATCAAAATTGTTGTCCTGGTTATTGCTTATACAAAGATGGACCAAGGACTCATTAATCTGCTTGGAGGATTTGAATAAATTGCTGTCTTGGTCACTGCTTTAACAAGGAGGTCTCATTAATCTTCTTGCAGGATTCAAATAAAAACATAAAGATTATGTTTCAAGAGATATTCTTACCTTTTTTCTACTAATTTGGTTCATATGCAATGCTTGTGTTTAAAATGGGAGGTGGATTTTTCCTTCATATTAAGATTTATTTGGTATACTTTTCAATCTATTTTACTCTTTTTATGACTTAATCTAATATCACGATTGGAACACAATGCCTCTTAAGTAGGCAGCTTGTATTGCAAAACTGACTGTTTTAGCATAATGTTGACAGGATGTATCCACAATATTTTTCTTTGTACATTGTGCATCTCTGTCTGCATGGATACTTTCATTTATTGCTGGATTTTTCTAATTCGTCTAACATTGTCATATTTATTAACCAGTTGGGTATGCTCAACTTGCTTGCTAACTTGGATCTCGAGGCACGACTTGTGTATCCAGTCTTTATCGTGGCTTCAATTGATAGGTATGAATGCTTGATCTCTAGCTTGCACGTTTATGATTTATTGCAATCTTTTGATACTTATGAACTGTCCAGAGACAATACATACGCACTACTGGCATCTGTGCACAAGTTTTCTTTTTCTATCCGTTTTCTTGTAAATCATGTAACGTTTGAAACACTTTCCAAAAAACTGATTGTATTTGGCAACTGAAGGTTAACGAATCATTAAGAGTAGGACAGAATGTCAAGCAAGTGAAAATTTGGGCCATAAACTCTTTTGGCGATAGAATTGACTGTGCTGGGCTCTCTGGTTCAAAAACTCTGTGTACACCAATCAAGAAAAAATGGCTCTATCATGTCCATATAGTCAGCAGTTGTAACTTTTAAAAAACAAGCATTCTATTTTTTGTCAAGTTGTTGATGACATCCTTTTGGTCTGCTATTTTAGTCGTGAGCAAGTTGCAAAGAGAGGAGAGGAGTTGCTCAAACGCAAAACAGGTGCTGTTGACTTGGAGGATGATGCTCTTATAGGTCGTCTTTTTTCAATATTTCTTGGTAAGTTTACTTCAGGTTCAGATGTTAGATAACTAGGAGATTTTTGGCCATTTGCATCAATTTTAAGTTTTATGCAAGGTAGTTATGTTTGCACTTTCATATGTATTTTAGTATCAAGCTATTGGGTGTCGGACATACTCCCAAGTATCAAAGCTCTTATGTGGCTACAATTTTGGTCATCATTTTCTTGTCCAACATAATTGTCATGTGTCATCTTACATACTTATCATATTCAATCTATGGCGATGAACATGAGTGTCAATTGAGAAATTCTCATAGTCTTGACTCTTAGGGTTCAATTTCAAGCTGCATAAGAAAAGAAAAGTAAGCTACAAAACAGAATACAAAGATGCAAGGAGGTGGTTATTTTATTATTTTCAAGGTAGGCTAAGCCCTCTTTGAGAGTTCAGAGCAGAGATTTGACTCACGACAACACAATCCATGCTTACCCCTGACCCTGGGAGTCTACACTTGCATCCAAGATCCTGGTAGAAGTAACATCCATTTTTGGGCTTTTGGATATTTATACTTGGACCACGGGTCCATGGGTCCATGTATTTAAAATTCAGCAAGCAAATGCATTGAAATTGCAACCATTTTGCTGTTCGTTTGTGATCTCCATCATCTTGTGGTGTGCACTATTCTTAGATGCTAGCTAGATGTTGCTTTTGCTTTTGGCTATCTATCACTCATTGCTAAGAAGCTGAATTTTCTGGTCTTTAGCATAGTTGCATAGCATAAGACTGCTAGAATCCGATTTATTCTCATGGTTCCATCCATTAAGTAGTAACCATGGAGTTTCATACCACCATAGTCCATACAGTTCAGGTCTCAAGAGATTGATTCCACCAATGATTTCAAAGCATTCAGTTCAGTAGAAAAAGCTTAGGCTAATTATAGCAAGTGTTTCATAGTAGTTGACTCCCACTTGGGTGTCCACTCTAAGGTGTCCAGTAAGTGATTTTTGGGATGGTCACTAACTCTGGTTATAGTTTAACTATCCTGAGCTCTAACTCACACTGACCTAAGCCGAGTTGAACTGTTGACTATTCCTAGGTTGCAAGGATGTAATATACTCCTTCCCCTCAAGCACTTAGATCCTTAGAATTAAATTCTAGAAGAATTTTTTTTAGGCTTTGAACACTCTCGACGGATTGTCATCCTTTAAATTTCTTTCCATATAACCAATTACTTGGAAATGTACTTTTCAACTGCCTTTCTGTCAAGTCCAATATTCTCTTAGTTTTTAAATGAAGCTTGGATGAAAGGCCCTCTACTAGGAGTCACTCATTCTCAGAACCAATTCATGTATGCCTCCTTTAAGTTTGCTTACATGAAAGATTGGAGGGACGATGATCCCTTTTGTAAGTTGTAGTTTGTAGGCCACTTCATTGACTCGTTGGATAACCTAAAACAAACTATAATTCCTTGCAACACTTGGTAATGCTTTTTTGTTTGCATTACCTTCGAGCTCTTGAGAGGTTGAGATACATGTGATTATTGAGCTTATGCACTATGAAATGGATCTAGCTCTTGATGGTATAAATAAGGAAAAACTTCGATGGAAACTGAGATACAACTAGGAATATGATGAGTTAACCCTTCAGTGCTTTGGCTATGATTAGAAAAACCCTTAGGATTTGTCCCCTAAGAGAAGCATAAGGAAAGAAGAAAAACAACCAAAAGACGTTGCTTGCAGAGAATAGAAAAAGAAAAAGTGATGCCTGTCTGTCAGGAAAAGCAAAAGCAAAAGCAGTGCATGGCACATGCATTCAGGAAATAGCAAAAGTGGTGTTTGCGTGCATGCCAGCAAGGCATAAGCAAAATCAGTGAATGTCTGTCAGTAAAATATCCCGTGCAGGCAAAAGCAAAAGCAGTACATGCATATCAGAGGCTCATGAAAAGCTCTAAAATCTGGAGGGTCAAGTCTCGTTCTGTCATCCCTGTTTTAGTGTCCCATTGGCTCTCTCCAGCTAGGCATCCAGTTTGGGTGTGTATGTGTGCACAATTTAATAATTATATTGATACTGACTACTTATTAAGGGCTTAGAATTGCATCGTAAGTTATAAGTTGCTCCAGGCTCATCGAGCCTGAAGTGTGCACAGTTTAGTCCTTAGTAGTCATTTACCTATGAGTATGATCCTTTCTAGTCTTTAAAGTCTTGGATTTTATGTTGAGTTCTCCCTTAAAGTCCTTCAGCTGTGGGTATCTACTTTACTTTAAGTAGCCTGCATCAGGGTCCTTGTCTGAGCATGTGGTCATAGAAAGGGCAAAGTAGTAAAAGAAAATCTTCCTTACAATGACTGCCATGGCAAAGCTTGTATAGGAGACTATGTGAGATGAAAGCATAGAGAGGCTCTGTTAGAATCCCCATCGTCGATCCGGTCTTTGCTAAGACACAAATAGGTGACGAACGCTATGTTACCGCCCATCCATAGAGGTATTGCCACCTCTCCCTCGTGCATTGGAGCTATAAACCACCATCAGGCAAGGTTGGATCTCCGATAAGCCTTGGTGTCCCATACCACCATGCCTTACCCTCAACTCTCGCCTACTTACATCCTGAGGCCTAGATAATCGTCAATGGAAGAGCTCTTCATTCTCGAGGAGAGAATAAATACCAAGCTCAAGGAGATCCACCTCTTTATACATAGATTAGGTGGGGTCATCTCCGACCATAGGAGTCACCATCGACACACGGGAGTTGTGCACACTGACGCAGGTCCTAAACAAAGGGTCACCACACACCAATAGAACATTGACATGTGGCACCCGAAGGACCTATAGCTCCAGATCAGCGTTCCGTCCCATAAGTGAGACCGTCACCTCAAGTTACCTGTTGTGTGCCCATATGGGTACGTAACATTCCCTCCCCCTTTAAGAGTCTCCTCGTAATGGGAGCAAACCAAGGAAGTTCAGTCTTAAATAGTTTTCTCTCTCCCAAGTGTTCTCATCATCTAACTTACCTTTCCAACGTACTAGAAATTCAGAAACCAAACGGTTTCTCAGTTGGTGATGACGAACATCAACCACCTTTTCAGGCACGTTAGGCACAAAGGTAGACAGATCCTCCGACTCCACCAGTTCACCTTCCGGAATTAGGGAATCCTTCCGACTAGGTCGCTCTTTCAAACAACTTACATGGAAAACAGGATGAACCCCAACCCTAGTCGGAAGATGTAGCTGATAAGTGACCGAGTTGATTTTCTTTACAACTTTGTAAGGTCCGCTATATCGTGGAGATAGCTTATGACATTTTCCCGTTCGAAGTACCTTTGAATCCTAAGGGATTTTAAGATACACCCAGGTTCCGACCTCAATTTCCCGAGGTGAGCGACCGCGGTTAGCTGAAAACTGAGCTTTATCTTGAGCGGTTTTCATGCTTTCTTTGGCCACCTGCAACATTTTTTGCATATCTTGCAAGAAATCTACTGCAGCTTGCACCTTTAGACCTTTGAGACCAACCGAAACTGGAGAACGCGGCTGAAAGCATACATCAGCATTTGAAGGATTGAATCCGGTGGCAAAATGCTTTGCACTATTGTGCGCGAACTCGACCATTGGGAGATACTTTTCCCAATCAGACTGTCGGTGAGAAACATATGCTCTAAGCATATCTTCCAATGTCTGGTTAATACGTTCTGTCTGTCCATCATATTCTGGGTGATCTGAAGAACTTAGAGTAAGGGTTGTTTCAAGTTTATCAAATACTGACTGCCAGAACTTGCCAGTGAATTTGGAGTCACAGTCACCAACAATATCATGCGGCAAGCCATACAATCTGAATAGCTTTTCAACGAAAAGCTGGGCTAGTTCGGATGCCTTGACAGTTAATTTAGTTGGTATAAATTTTGCCATCTTGGTTAGCCTGTCAACTACCACCCAAATGGCATCGTAACCACTCCGGGTTTTAGGGAGTCCAATCACAAAATCCATTGAAATACTTTCCCATTTCTTGTTGGGAATTTCCTCTTAGAAATCAATGACTATGCTAAAGTTAATCCATAGGTTACTTTGACCCAAAAGTTCGAGATTTGTGTAAGCATGGGTATTTAGTTATTTAGGCCATCTTAAGTTTGTCTTAAGTTAAGTTGGACCCAATTTTGGTCATGTATTGACTCGTGGGTCCTTAGGGGTCTAATTTTGTTTAGGGCCCCTATCTTGACTTTTGGAGGTGCCCTACATTTAGTAAGTGGTTAACCTTAGGGTTTGGTGGCATTTGGCCACATCCAGGTAGAGTACTTAGATGCTCATTGTGTATTCCATTTTTACAGTTTGGCTAAGCATTGCTCTCCATTGCTCTTGTTGCTGTTTTCTCTCTCTCTCTTAGAGTTGGGCGCCCAACCTCTTCTCTCTTGTTTTTTGTGGAGATTGATTGATAACTAGATCTTGGTGACTTGACTCCTGCTTTCCTACATGGTATCAGAGCTACCGAATCTGCAGCAAGCTTGTTTGTTGGTGCCCTACCAGAAGAGGAGCTTCTCTGCTTTTTGTTGTGAAATTTCAGCATCTTGCTGATCTTTTCAAGTGGAGTTTGGATCAGCTTTTTTGTCTCTTTTCAGGTTGAAGGAGGGCGGCCATCAGAGATCTTGGAGGCACAATTTTTGGCACCCAAAAATCAGAATCTCAAATCTGATTTTTATGCAATCAGTTTTCAGCAAGTTTTGTTTGGAGGAGGGCGCCCAAAAATCTGCTACTGATTTTTGGTTGTGGTGTCTCCTTATCTTGCTGTTTTTGTTTTCAGGTTTGCATTGGTGTAGGAGGGCGCCCAAAATTCAGCAAACCCTATTCAGGGTTAGATCAACTTGTGGCTGGAAATTTGCAGATTCTCAGCAAGTAGTAGGGCGCTTTCAACAGCCCTATTGGAGTGTGTGTTGATCACACTATTTGGCTTCCTAATTGGGTTTTGGTGTAGGCTTCAATCGAAGCTAACCTAATTTTCAAGAAGCTGGATTTTTTTGTGCTGAAAGACAGCCATCTATCCATTATCTTTTGGGCACTTTGGTTGCAGATTGAAAGACATCTTGTGCTCCTACTTTCAGCTCTTTGTTTGCTGCAAATTTTTGAGTAGATTTGGTTGTGGAAAGGCTCTCTTTGCTATCTACTACAAGCTGAAATTTTGTTGGAGGTAATGGCTAAAGAATCGGAAGCTATCGGTTCTTTGTTTAGTGAAGATCGGTTGGATGGCACAAACTACTCCTTGTGGAGTTACACGATGAAGAATCTTCTCATAGCGAAAGGGTGGATTTGGTCAATGGTGATGAGGAAAGGCCTCCGTCTTTGGCACCTCCTACACCTCGTGGATCATCATCATCAACATCATCTTCTACATCTTCGGAAGAACAAAAGAAGTGGGATAGAAGGGATGCACAAGCACATTCTACGGTTGCTCTTGCTGTGAAAAGATCTATCTTAGCTCATATTAGGTCTTGTAAGACATCTAAAAGTGCGTGGGATACACTTTATACTATGTATAGAGTCAAAAATCCAGCAAGAGTGGTGTATCTTAGAAATCAGCTTTCTTTGTTGAAGATGCAAGAAGGGGATCAAGTGACCAATCACTTGACGAAGATCAAGGATCTTCGTGAGGAGCTTCTCAATATTGATGAGATAATTGAGGATGCTCAATTTGTTTCCATTACTCTCAACTCATTACCTTCATCTTATCTTCCATTTGTTTCATCTTTGAGTATCTCTCTTAGGGGACAACTCCTCTCCTTTGATGAACTTGTTGGGCTGCTTCAAGAGGAGCAAATGAGGCAAAACTTTGCGGGTGACACTCAATAAGATCAAGCTTTCTTCACGAAAGGCAAGGGCAAAGGCAAGTCAAAAGGAGAGGGGAATCCTCCTTCCAAGGATGAGCAAAAGCCCGTTGGAGGTCAAAATGTCAACACTCAAAAGAAGAAAGGGAAGTGCCATTATTGCAAAAGGTATGGGTACTTCATCAAGGATTGTAAGAAGAAGCTTGCGAAAGATGAGAGTAAAGGAATTGATACTAGTGCTTCACTTGTTACTTTGGAGCAAGAGCTTGAAGCTAGTGGTGATCTCTTCAACCAAGACTATGCTTTTGTGTCTAATACTGCTTCTACTAGTACTACTACATCTATGAGGAATTCAGATTCTGTTTTGCAAGTTGCTGATTCTCAGCCCATTGAATGGGTGATTGATAGTGGTGCTACTTGTCATATGACTTCTCATAAAGAAGCATTCACTAAATTAGTGAAAGTGCAAAATGGAAGTAAGGTACAATGTGCGGATGATGCATCTTATTCTATTCATAGAATCGGAATTGTAGCCATCATTTTGCCTAATGGTGAAGAAAAGTTCATTAAGAATGTGCTTTATGTTCCGGGAATCAAGAAGAATCTTCTTTCGTTTTCAACTATGTTGAAGCAAGGACTTGTTGAGTTCAAAGAAGATAAGTGTCTTGTCAAGGATCCTAAAAGATCACTCTTGATTATTGTTTCGGGAACAATGCATGCTGGCTTATTCATTATGGATACCTATGAGCGACGAATTCCCTCTACATGTCTTGTTGCTTTTACATCACAATCATTGGAGTTGGCTGAATTGTGGCACGCAAGGTTTGGGCATCTCAACTTTGCAAGTTTGAAGAAGTTGAAGACATTTAATATGGTAGAAAACATTCCTACTATTGAGCAGCCGAAAGGGCATGTATGCGAGGGGTGCATACTTGGAAAGTTTCAAAGGAAACTTTCTCCAATTGATGGAACTATAAGGGTTCTTGATAAATTTGATTTGGTTCATAGTGATGTTTGTGGTCCAATGAGGACCGAATCCATTGGAAAGTGCATCTATTTTGTGACTTTTATTGATGACTTTTCCCGTTTTACATGGATCTATCCTATGAAGGCTAAATCGGAAGTTTTTCAACGTTTCAAAGATTTTCTAGCAATGGTGGAAAATCAGTTTGGGCATTCTTTGAAGACCCTACGCACCGATCGAGGAGGGGAATACATTAAGAATACGTTCGGTGCATTTCTTCGAGAAAAGCGAATTCTACATCAAATGACAACTCCCTATACGCCTCAACAAAATGGTGTTGCCGAGCGAATGAATCACACACTTATGGAGATGGCCATTGCATGCTCAAAGCAAAGGGGCTGCCTCACAAGTTTTGGGCTGAAGCGGTTATAACGGCAACATACAGAAGCAATCGTTGTCCTACTAAAGCATTGAAAGTATTAACTCATGAAGTTTGATATGGAAAGAAGCTTACAATCTCTCACTTTCGCATTTTTGGTTGTACGGCGTATGCTTTTGTTCCAAATAAACTTCGTACAAAGCTTGAGGATAAAGGAGTTAAATGCATTTTTGTTGGCTATAGTAGTGAAAGCAAAGGCTATAGGCTGTTCAATTTGAGCACTAACAAGATTATTGCTAGTTGTGATGTGCATTTTGATAAAAAGAATTCATTGGACGTGGCCCTAACTCATATCTTGAAGGGGGACAACCCACATAGTGTGAATGTTGAAGTTTTTCTAGATTTGGTACCATCTTCTATTGTTGGAGATAAGGGGCAGCAATCAACCAGTTTTGACCTGCCCAACACCTCATCAAGTTTAGGGCTAATGTTCATCAAGAACCGCCCGTTGTTGCTCAAAATCAGCTTGCAGGAACTGTTGGACAGCGAGGACCAGTTTTGGAAGAGCTTGGACAGCCAAGTGCGGTGTCGGAGGATTTCGGACAGCAAATTGTAAGAAGAGACATGGCTGTTGGACAGCCCAAAACAGTCCCACGGTGGCTGTTGTCGACTTTGCGGGACAACAAAGTAAGTTCATTTTATGATGGAAAGACTCGTGCCTCTACAAAATCAGTGGACTATGCTGATTTTTCAGATTTTGCTCTTACATCTCATGGAGATGTTGCAGAAGAACCTGTTTTCTATGAGCAGACCAAGGGAGTAAAATGTTGGGAGGATGCGATGCAAGATGAGTATGACTCACTTATGAATAACCAGATTTGGGTTCTTGTTGATCTTCCTCATGGGAAGAAGGCAATTGGTTCTAAATGGGTATACAAAATCAAGTATAAGGCAGATGGTACCATTGAAAGGTACAAGCAAGGCTCATTGCCAAAGGCTATGCTCAGCAAAAGGGGATTGATTATGAGGAGACTTTTTCTCCTAGTACTCGGATGACTACCGTGAGGGTAGTAACCTCTTTGGCTGCCCACTTTGGTTGGCGTTTGCGGCAACTTGACATAAAGACAGCATTCCTCAATGGTGATCTCAATGAGGAAGTGTACCTTCAACAACTTGCTGGTTTTTTGGTTGAAGGCCAAGAAGATAAAGTTTGTCTTCTCAAAAAGGCACTTTATGGACTGAAGCAAGCTCCGAGGATGTGGTATCAAAAGATACATGCCTAATTTTGTGATTGTGGGTTTACTAATAGTCCTAGCGAATCTACTCTTTATGTCAAGCATACTTCAGATTATATCATCATTATTTTGCTTTATGTTGATAATATTATTATTACGGGAAGTAATGAGCAGCAGATTGATGCCGTAATACTTGATCTTGGTATGGGTTTTTGAAACCTCAGATTTAGGCCTATTGCACTTTTATCTTGGTCTTGAATTTGTACAAGAAGGGGCTTGAATTTTCATCTCTCAAGAACGCTACATTGGGCAGATTTTGAAGCGGTTCAAGATGGAAGATTGCAAGCCGGTTGCTACACCTATGGAGACAGGTCTGAAATTAAGTAGTCAAGGTGATGGTGAATCATTTGACACTACTTTATATTGTCAAGCTATTGGCTGTCTCATTTACCTCCTATGTAATTCAAGACTGGACATTTCTTATAGTGTCTCACTCATGAGTCAATTCATGCATGCCCCGATGACATCACATTGGAAAGCGTTGAAGAGGATCTTTCGATATCTTGAAGGAACAAGAAGTCATGGACTGGTTTTTCCTGCTTGTGATGATGCATGTTTGGTTGGTTTTAGTGACTCGGATTTGGGTGGAGATCAAGACACTAGATGCTCTACAAGTGGACATTGCTTTTTCTATGGAAATTCTGCAATTTCTTGGTCATGTAAAAAGCAGCCCACTGTTGCTACTTCTAGTGAGGCAGAATATAGAGCGATATTTTCAGTCACAACGGATTTTTTATGGCTGAGAAGACTACTTGTTGACATGAAGTTTGGCGAGCCCTCAGCCACTCTGATCTTGAGTGATAGTCAAAGTGCTATTGCCATTGCACGGAATCCTGTTTTTCATGCGAGGACGAAGCACATCGACATCCATTATCACTTTGTTTGGGAGAGACTTCATGATGGCGACATTTTACTTGAATATTGTCCTACGAAGGATAATATTGCGGACCTCTTCACTAAGGCGTTGCCTAGAGTCAGATTTGAAGCTTTATGCAAAGCTTTAAATTTGATACGACGTGTTGGTTTTGTTACATAGTGAAGATTTCAGTTTTTGCATTG
This sequence comes from Diphasiastrum complanatum, assembly GCA_029204225.1. Lineage (NCBI taxonomy): Eukaryota > Viridiplantae > Streptophyta > Lycopodiopsida > Lycopodiales > Lycopodiaceae > Diphasiastrum > Diphasiastrum complanatum. Next base: position 41,861,163 of record CM055092.1, on the reverse strand, counting down.
TCATTTAAGGAGGGTGTTAGAAATAAATGACTATGCTAAAGTTAATCCATAGGTTACTTTGACCCAAAAGGTCGAGATTTGTGTAACTATGGGTATTTAGTTATTTAGGCCATCTTAAGTTTGTCTTAAGTTCAGTTGGACCCAATTTTGGTCATGTACTGACTCGTGGGTCCTTAGGGGTCTAATTTTGTTTAGGGGTCCTATCTTGACTTTTGGGGGTGCCCTACATTTAGTAAGTGGTTAACCTTAGGGTTTGGTGGCATTTGGCCACATCCAGGTAGAGTACTTAGATGCTCATTGTGTATTCCATTTTTACAGTTTGGCTAAGCATTGCTCTCCATTGCTCTTGTTGCTGTTTTCTCTCTCTCTCTCTCTCTCTCTCTCTTTCTCTCAGAGTTGGGCGCCCAGCCTCTTCTCTCTTGTTTTCTGTGGAGATTGATTGATAACTAGATCTTGGTGACTTGACTCTTGCTTTCCTACAATTCCAAGGGATGTAGAAGACCTGCAACTTTGAGTCATCTCGAAGTGAAAGATACAAATCAGATTGGATCTCAGCAATGCATAACTGATTAATCTCTCCAATCCGACTCAAGGCATCGACAACATTGTTCGACGTACCTCTACGATAGCTAATGTCGAACCTGTTGTGAACACGATGGGAGGACATTCTAATTTTTTTTTTACTAATTTTTTATTTTGAAGGAGCTAAAGCGTAAATCTAGGAGTTAATGCACATGAATTGGACCATCTTGTACCCGAAACATTCGGCAACCTTTACAAATGTATTCCCCTTAATTAGTGCTTTAATCTGATATCCATATTACCCCCAAATTAAAAAAAAAAAAAAACACGTTCATGAGAAACGTTGGTAAAATTCAGAAACGCATTTAGAAACGTGCTTTTGAAACGTGGTGCAACTACGATTTAGACTCTAAATGGCATGGTCATCCACAGAGACTCCATCTTTTAAAAAAACAAAAATAAACTTTATTACGAGAGTCTTTCAAATATTTAACAACTTCTTCTAAAGCAGAAACTAGAGGATCAAAAGGCCTATTTACATCACCGTTTAGTTCAATCATCGAGCTATTATGCAAAAAGGAAATACTATGAGTTAAATAGTCCTTTCTTAAGGACTCATTTTTGGAGTAAAACCACTCCTTTCCTAAGATTATGTCTACGCTATCCAAATTCATAATATGAAAATTCAGCGGTTCAACATAATCTTGAATTCTGAGTGGCAACTGAGGAACAAGCTGGTCCCAAGCTTGCCGATCTTCCCCCGACGCCATTTTCACCACATACAAGTGATTACTTGGCACGGTGGCCGCCTTGAGTTTCTGCACCAGTTTATCATTTATAAAGTTATGTGTGGAACCATCATAAAAAAGAACAGTCACAGCTTGGCGTCCTGCGATCCCATTCATATGAATAAGATCGTGGGGGCCAAAAATAGCTGTATTAAAGCAACAATTCTCACAACTAGTGCCATCCTAAAGGATAAATCAACAAAAGAAATACAAGAATTATTTGGCGCTTTAAAGGATTTAGGTTGCCTGCCAGATTTCTTTTGCTTTTTGTTTGGGCATCCCTTCTCCATGAAGAAGAAGCACAAGCCGTCGGTTCTCGCCTTGTCATAATCTGCGTGATCCAACTTGACGTGCTTTTTCTCGCCCTCTTGGCACTCTTGGATGTAGGCATCTAACGGCCTACCACCCATCTACACGGTGGCAAAACGTCGCCAATGCTCAAAATCGTCCAGGACCGGTAGGAAAGCCGTTTTAGAGGCTTCCTGAAAGGTATCCCACGTGGACACCAGCCCTTTCCTTCAGATCCTGCCACCATGTATACCCCTTACTGCGTAAAAACATGAGGGCAGACGTGATCTTTGTACTATTAGTCAGGTCGTGCATGGAAAAATGGCTATTCCACCGATCGAGACATGACAATCCAACATCAGAATGCCGATCCTTCTTTTCACCCAAAAAGAATCCCGGATTAAACATGGGATAAAGGATAGCGGACCGCGAGTGCGCTGAAGAACGCCATCTTGCTCGGCCGCAACATGCCTAGAATGCATTTCTAGGATTTGGTTTTGCAGTGAGTTCAAGGCCTGTACAAGCTGATTGGTGTCTAAGTCAGGAGCAATGTTTCATGGGCGCGTTTCGTACGTCGTTTCATACGCGTTTGAAACGCGTATGAAACGTCTGGTTCAGGTTCGAAATGGGAAATTTTTTTTAGGGTGTTTTTTTTTGAAAATGTGTTTTTGAGGATTTTTGGGGCTTACAAATGTCATAGAAAGTCTAGTAACAAGTAGATACATCCAATTTCATGAGAATGCTCTAGAGAATGCAATTTCAAGAGGAGAAGATGTGTATGGTGACTATGGTCACTTTCCTCAATCAATTATTGATACTGTCATGGATAGGTTATTAGGTTGCGAGAATCTGATCATGCCCATTGCCAGTACATACTACAAAGCTTATGGCACGGTTTTTGGGGTTTACAGATGTCATAGACAGTCTAGTAACAAGTAGATACATCCAATTTCATGAGAATGCTCTAGAGAAATTAGAATGCAATTTCAAGAGGAGAAGCTGTGTATGGTGATTATGGTCACTTTCCTTAGTCAATTATTGAAATTATTGATACTATCCATAGAATCAATGAACCGTCAGCGGTTCACCACGGTTCTGAGAACCGTACGGTTCTTAAAATTTTTTGTCCAGAACCGTGGTGAACCGTATTGATTAATTAATTAATTAATTAAATTTTTTTTTTTTTTGTTTCCGCCCCAAAAATAACCCAAAAATATGCAGAAAAAAGGCCCAAAAAATCTATGGAAGTCTGTGAATTCTATGAAATCATCTGTAGAATCTGTCAATCATCTGTATCATCTGTAAAATCATCTGTATCATCGATTTATCTGTCAAATCATCTGTACATCATGTGAAATTTGTCAAATCTGTGATGATTTCAGATGATTTCACATCTGTCAAATCATCTGTATCATTTGTCAAATCATTTGCACTGTGTACATCATGTGAAATCTGTGAAATCTGTGTCATCTGTAAAATCTGTGAAATCTGTGTCATCTGTGGAATTTGGTATTCACAGATTGCACAGGTGATTTGGTAATTAATTAGTTAATTAATTAATTATTTAATTAATTAATTATTTGATTAAATAGAGGAACCGTACCACGGTAGAAGGAACCGTGGTACGGTTCCTCCCACGGTTCCCAGAACCCACGGTTCTGAGAATCGTGGGTTCTATGATACTATCATGGATAGGTTATTAGGTTGCGAGAATCTGTTCATGCCCATTGCCAGTACATACTACAAAGCTTATGGCGCGGTTTCAGAAAAAAAAAAAATTTGGGTTTTTTTTTTTGTTTTTTCCGGTCGTTTCAAACACTGAAACGGCGTTTCGAAACGGGGTCGTTTCGTACGTCCCGTTTCGAACGCGTTTCAGCATTCGAAACGCGTTTCGAGGAAACACTGGTTAGGAGGAGGGGGTGGTGAAGACAGTCCTTCTCCCAAGGGCAAAATAGGGTCCATGGCGCACTAAGGAAATAAACGAAAGAAAAACGGCAAGAGCTTCACTACAAAGTGCCTTGGGGAGCTTGAGACAACAACTCAAGAAGACTAGGCCACAATTAAGCTCCTCAAAGGTGAGGATGGAGCCTTTAAGCCCTCCCACACCTTTTTCCTTCCCTTTTGGCCTTGCTGGGTGGCGGGCCTTATGGACGCCACCTAGCAAGCACATGGGCCCAAAAACAAGTGGCATCCCCATGTGGGGGCTACTTGTTAAAAATAATAAATGATAATGTTAGTTTCCCATAGGTTACTTAGACCCATAGTTGCAGCGAATCGCGATTCGCTGGGTCTGCGATTCGCTGGTTGCGATTCTGCGAATCGCGATTCGCGACCCAGAATCACAAATTTTTTTTTTTTTTTTTTTTTTTGGAAAAATAGCTTATTGCTGAATTTTTTTTAGGGGATCAATGGTCAAACCAGCGTTTTGCCTCTCAGAAGTGCAGTAGATGAGGCACAAACAGGTTTTATTTTCAGTAGCTATCCGGTTGTCATTTGCTCTGGTTTTCAGTAAATGTTAATGCTACAGTTCGGACTATCAACTGTATGGATGATGATCACTTTTGCGATTGGTTCACTGGAGATGTGAGTGCAATGTACATACAGTTGGGGGCATACATATTGGGCCCTTCTCGGTGCGCATTTGGACCCCATTTTTAACTACAGGGGGGCGGTGGCATTTTTATCTACAATGTCTATATAGCAGGAAGCTGTAGGGGGTTCGGGGGACAATAGCCCCCCGGGAAACGGGGGGTTCGGGGGGCGGTAGCCCCCCGAGAAACCGGGGGTTCGTGGGGCGGTAGCCCCCCGATGGGGGGTTTGGGGGGCAACGCCCCCCAACGGCGGGGTCCGGGGGCTGCCGGTAGACCCCGGCCCTGACGGTAAGGCCTCTTCATGATTTGGCCTTCCAACTCCCCGAGTGAAAACACACTTTTTGGTGTTTCGCACCCGAAACAGTCGGCAAACTACACAATCATAATCCCCTCGATCAGAGCTTTCATCTGGTACCCATATTGCCTAAAAAAATTAAAAAAAAAAAAATCGATTCTACACGATTCTGGGAATATCCCGAATCGCGAATCGGAATCGCGATTCGGGAATCGCGCTGCAACTATGCTTAGACCCAAAAGGTCGTGACTTGTGTAACCATGGGTTAGGTTTATTATTTAGACCATGTTAAGTTAGTTTTAGCTAAGTTGGACCCAATTTTGGTCTAGTAATAACTCGTGGGTCCAAGTAAAGTCTAATTATGTTAAGGGGCCCTATCTTGACTTTTGGGGGTGCCCTAGAATTAGTAGTGGATGAACTTAGGGTTTGGAAGAGTCTAGGCCCTTGGAAGGCCTATTTATATGTACTCATTATTCATTTGTAATTCATTCCCTTTCTAGCATTGCTACTACTTTCTCTCTCCTTGAGGGCACCTAACCCTCTCCCTCCTCTTCTTGTATATGGAGATTGAATGTTAGAAGGATCTTGACACTTTGATTTCCTACACCACCTACCCTCAATCCACATGGTTACCACCCTCCCTATGCCACCTCACCCTAGGGTCACTTGGACATTCCCAATCACATTTTTATGAGTGCAGGCGGGAATTTGCAAGGAGGATGGGAAAAGCCAAGGAGGAAAACAAGGGAGATGGAGAAATCCACACAGGCCTGTACTTGCTGCAGGTACAGCCTGCAAGTACATGCTGTGTACTTTCTCCAAGCATCACCTCCCCCTCAAATCTTTAAAACAAAGCTTAGCCTTTTTCTTTTAAATAGCTTTCAAGTTTCAAAACATATGAAAACATAAACTTATAACATAAACTTTAAAGTTTGCAAAGTTTAGGAATCTTAAAAGTTTAATATAAAACCAAAGCTAAGAAACTGTTATCATATGGCTTCAAAGCTTTGTAAAGAAAGTACGTTTTGAAAAAGGTACTTGCACAAAAGCTTATGTACTCCTCCTACAACAGCCTGCGGCTGGCAAGAGAGAAAAGAGATTTAGTCAGCAGAACTGCCTCGGAATCCGTGCGCATAGGACCTCGGGCCGCGCACAGGTGCGCACGCGAGTGGGGCCCGCAAAGTTTTTTTTCTTCGGTTTCATCCACAATTTTTTTTTGTTTTACGGCTTCACAAAGACTAGAAAATAGTCTTTATGGACTGTTTTCTACAACTGTCAGAAAACAAGGATTTTCTGACGGTTTTTTCTAAAAAATTCCAACATTCAGATTTTGAATACACGGTTCAGAAATTTCTGCAATCCAAACGGCAAGCAGAAAACCATAAAACCGTAAAAAAAATAAGCCCTTTAGCATGCATACAAGGCCCGAAACCTATCCAAACGACATCGGAATTGAACGAACCGAAAAGCGAAGTTGTTCACATCGATTCAACGATGAAAACTAAGCCTTCCAAACACATCAACCAGAAGTTTAAACCAACCAAAACTTAAGTAAGAACGATTGCACCTTATACACATTGATCGGTGGCTTTGATACCAAATGTTAGAATCCCCATCGTCGATTTGGTCATTGCTAAGACACAAATAGGTGATAAATGTTACGTTACCGCCCATCCATAGAGGTACTGCCACCTCTCCCCCGTGCACTGGAGCTATAAACCACCATCAAGCAAGCTCGGATCTCCGATAAGCCATGGTGTCCCATACCACCATACCTTATCCTTGACTCTCGCCTACCTACATCCTGAGGCCTAGATAATCGTCCTGACCTGACCACCAATGGAAGAGCTCTGAGAATGAATACCAATCTCAAGGAGATCCACCTCTATATACATAGACCAGGTGGGGTCATCTCTGACCATAGGAGTCACGCATGACCATCGACACGCGAGAGTTGTGCACACTGACGCGGGTCCTAAACAAAGGGTCACCACCCGCCAGTAGAACATTGACACGTGGCACCCAAAGGACTTATAGCTCCAGATCAGCGTTCCGTCCCATAAGTGAGACCGTCACCTCAAGTTACTTGTTGCATGCCCATATGGGTACGTAACAAGAACACTGTTCAAACAATTTGCATAAACTGATCAAGCTGGTTTGGATCTGTTGTTACTAGCATAGCAACAATAGCATGTACACTACCATGCTGTTCCAATTGTAAGATTTAATGGTTTTAATCAATGAGTTTCAATAGCTGAAGCCGTGACCAAAGTGTAGAATAATAGCTGGAAATAGGCAAAAAATCCTTTGGCATGGTATTAAAGAAGTATGATGCTTACACTTATGCTTTTTTTGAAGTCATCAGATCCTTGACTGGTAAATAATAGGGACCACCTAAAAATGCTGATATTCAGTTCATATATAGTTGGAACACGTACTCTCATTGATGGAATGAAATGCATAGCACCCAATAATTGTTTTCGCACTTATCGTCAAATAAGCATATGCCTAGCTCAAATGTAGAAAAGATTTACAAGATTAGACATGTGGAGGATATTTAAAAGAAGCATTTTTAAATTCAAACCTTGGGTTATTTGCAAATTGGAAGCCCTGTCACGTTCTAGATAGTTCACTTAGTTCACTTACTATTGCACTCATGACAAGCAGTTGCTCTCGTTCAGATGCTTGATAGTAAATTGCATTGTTTTGCCATTGCTTCACAAGTGCTTGTTGTGACTTCATTTATGCTATTGAAAACCTTTTGTTAAAAGAAGTAATTGGAGAACTATAAGGACATTCGATGACAAAGCTAGACACAAGTGTGATCTAAGCTTATCATCACTCATTTTGAACAACTTTGAAAATGTAGCAAATCAATGATTGCCATGTAAATGTGAATCTATACAACAATCAAGGAACGAGGTTTATTCAACTGAGTGTGCATCGCATGGTTGTAAGAAAATGAAGTCAGGTGGGCAACCAAAGAGGGAAATGCTGTCATAAGTTTTGCATCTGATTGGTGCATTAGCTCACTTTGTGTTACAACTCATTTCAGGGACAACGAATCCTGAAGAAATTGCAGCAGAAGCAAGAATTGCTCCTGCCAGCCCAGCTTTGAGGGCCCGACTGGTGGTGACCTTTATGCATTCAGTGAAGGCTGCAAATTTGTTTCCAATGACTCTTCAGTGTGTTTTCGACTGTTTACAGGGCAAGTGTTAATGTGTAATTTCTTGACATATCTGTTGTTTCAAATTTCAAGATTCCAGGATTTCGTCTAACATGTTCTTTCATTTGGGGCCTTGACTTTCTTTCCGTCAACAATGACTGTGTTTCCTCAACCATGCTACCAATATTCCCTTATATTTTTTCAGATTAGTATTATCATATGTCTAACAATTTGCAACATCATCATCCATTTCATGCTCTGTCCTGTTTTGCCTGCAACTCACCTCGTTGCGCAATTAGAAATCTGCCCTACGGTTCAAATGTACATTTGTTTCTGAGCACATGAAATGAAGAAATTGCATTGTTTCCAAAGGTTTCACAATCATAAAGCTTCAAAATCTGGTAATTGCTAATTGATAGATACCTAAAAAGAGTGTCATAGTCTAAGGGTGGCCTGGGGCGACTTCTGTAGAACTGATTATGATGCATATATGACCATAAAAACGACCCTCATTCTGATGAATTGTAAAGATCAGTAGCCAATAAGATTGTCAAAAACTTCTTTCTTGCTCAACCTTGTATGAAGCTGGCAGGTTAGGTAAGACATGGTTGCTGTAAATTTCTGAAGACATCTAAAAGATGTCAGGTCCCTGAAGTTTGAAATGTTTTTGAAGCTAGTTATGACTGTTTTTGTGGAATATCTTGGATTGATGCTGGAAAGTTTTGAATTCAACTGCATGAAGCCCCTATAAACCACCAAAGCGCTTGACTCTTTAATAGTGGTCCATGGTTTTGTTACCGTAGTCCATCTAGGTTTCTTAAAACTAAAAACGACAAATTTTGTTCCTACTTTCCTTAACTGTAACAACCTTTCTATGAGAGCCTTTTGATCGGTGGAGGTGGAGGTGGAGGTGGAGGTGGAGGTGGAGGTGGAGGTGTGAAGTAATATTTAGCAAATTTGCAGTGAAGTACAACAAAGACGAGAGCTAGAAGCATGATATTTCTAAGCATTCAAAATAATGACCTCTTTACTGAATTTGGAGCTTTGCAAAGTCAAATTGCTGGTGAAGGGTGTGTTAGACAACCAACTTGCTCATACAAGTTACCCAAGACAAGATTCCTATTGTGGTTAGATAATAGACATACACATGAAAGAGAACACAAACAATAATGATGAAGCATAATGATGGGATGTACTCCAACCGTGTCCTTTACCCCGTGGACTAGGGCGCACTACATATTTATGGACTTTGGCATCAAGTCTTTATGCCAATAATAAAAAAACAGCCTAAAAGCAATTGCCTAATTGATGTCTCTATATAAGGTAAAAGCACCCAACACCTGCCTATACCATCTATACCAAAATTTGTGCTCCAAGAAAAGCACTAGAATCTCAAGCTTGAGGTTAAAACTGAAGTCTAACTTAACTTTACTAAATATAGGTAAAGGCCCTTGGAATTAGCATGCAGGCTAGATAACAACATTAGCGGTAACAATGTGAACATTAACTCTAACAAGGTGTACCTTCATGAATGGGTAAAACCAAAGCTACCACTGGAGGTGGCTGATAAAGAAGTCATTTTAACAAGATTTAATCTCATTGTAGTTTGTACACGTAGGCTGAAGCTACTGCAAAGCTAAGACTAGAATACAAAATATCAGGTTGCGATGTAATTAATCAGATCATTCATCAGTAAATGACGGAAGGTTTGAACTTTGAATTCATGTCATTACCAAATTGATAATGATGCCACATTGAAATCTGGAAAGTGCTTTTATCTTCTGAAATTTTGTCGATTGCTAATTGTTGTAAATATAAAACTTTATGTTGTTGCGTTGAGAAAGTAGGCTACCTGTCACTTATCAAATTTGTCCTGACAAATCAGTGGAAAACTCATTTCAGAATGTTGCATAATTTCAAAATTTTTATGAGATATTGATGAGAACATCCACATGGTATATGATTTGGCATCAGAATTACTGAAGACTCTATTTTTGTGCAGGGAAAGGTACAACAACAAGATTGAAGCAAGCAGGAATGGAGTTCACTGTTTGGATCTTCAAGCATGTAATTTATGCAGCATGTAACTGTACCTTTGGTGTTAATATTCACATTCTATGCCAGTTTTTTCCATATGGTTAATACATTTCACTCTGGAAGATCTTAGGGTAGGATGAATCAAGACAAAAGATTGAATAGGGGTAGATATGTGACTTTCTTCTCATACTTCTTGGGCCTCAGCACGGTAAGACACCAGAAATGTAAACTTCTTCACTGGATTAATTGATAGTTCTGTCTTGTGATTACTCAGTGTAACACAAAATTTGCTAGACGGATTAGAAGCATGATGAAGATGCATCCGACATTAAAAGATATGCTTAGTTAAAATTTGTCGTCCATAGGAGGGCCCAAACTTCTGGGCCCTGGCTGGGGATGTGGTCACCAGAAAAGTTCTGCAACATACTGTGAAGTAGTGTTGGTGGTGTCTGTAACAGCCGCTTTTGTTTCCACTGCGTCAAGAAAGGAGGAAGGGTTGGAATCTGGAAGGAAGTAGAAGGTAAAACAATGTGGCAGTGATTGAGTGAAAGAGGAGCAACATGGGTAGGTGTTTAAAAACGGACACAAGAGATGGTGAGATTGAGTATGACTGTCAATAATCAATGCACCTGATTCTAATAGGTCTCAGAAGCCATGATAAAAAGGGATTTCTCGAGACAACAAATTGAAAGAGTATACTGTTAGACGAGGTATCTTTACCAAGATTCAGCCCAACATGATAACCTTCTATTAGATATGAGCTCGACCTCCCAAAGGAGCTTAGGTTTTTTATTATTCTGATAGGATATTGGGCTCTTTGCTAATTGCATTGAGGTCACAAAAATCAGCTTTGGCTTTTCTTCTGGCCACATTAACCACAGAAGTTGCAACATTAGTTGCCATCTAAGGCAGGAAATATCCGCTAGCTCCCATTTCAACTTTCTATACCAAGGCCTGAGCTCAAGAAATTTATTACAGCCTCCTCTATCTACTATGGGCCGGTAATTAGCAAGGCGCCACTCTGAGGATCCAGACTGGGGAAATCATGCTCATGCCGGCAGCATCTGTAGTAGCTACAGTTCCTTGACTGGCTTCGTGTCAACTCAAGCAAAGAGATTCCCAATAGAAGATATTTGAAGCAACTGTAATTAGTTTATTAGCCGCAAAAGCCGTCTAGGAAACTGTAAGCTTCTGCTCCTGCTACTGGATCCAAAACACTTTCCGTGAAAGGTAAGGGAAGATGATCTTTCTTGGTAACCGCATTTAACGCCTTCAGATTTACACAGATTTGCATTTTGCCGTTCTTCTTGGGTACTATGACTATTGGTGATACCCATTCCGTGTGCTCGATTTCATAGATAAAATCGGCATCGAGAAACTTCTGCAATTCCTGTTTGATCAGCTCCGTGTAATTGTGATTGCAGCGATAATAACGGCTCACCTTGGGGACTGCTCCTTCCACCAAGGGTATGGTATGCTGGACTATGGTTGGTGGTATACCCTTCAGATCTTTGTATGTCCATGCGTAACAATCCTTGTATTCCACCAACAAAGTGCGTAGCATGTTCACCCCATAGGTTATCGGCGTGTCTAGGGTGTATCCTTTTGGTGATGAAGTGTTGGGTCCTGTATTGAATCTGGTTGACATGCATGCCCAGCCATACAATCAACTGTTGCCAACGTGTCCGTCCAACGCACAATATCCGTTTGAGACTCATAATGAGCCCCCTTGGCTTGCCTTGGGCGATCAATGGTGTTATACGTGGTGGTCGATCTGTCATCAGCTTTGGGTGTAATAGGTTTCATCACCTAAGTGGTTGGATCTACCTTTACAGTGTGATCTCTATTTTTGAGGGTGAGTTTCCTGGTCCCCCAGTTGTGAACCACTTGCACGACTCTCAACCAAGGTCTTTCCAGTAAAACGCGATAGGTAGAAGGGAATCCGGAATGTCCATCACCACGAAGGTGATTACAAATTGCACTCCCGCTATCTTTACTGGGATATCTTCAACTACACCTTTTGGTTTCACATAGGACTGATCTGCTAGCTTGATGGCAAATCTTGCTGGCTTTGGTCCTTGCAAACCACTTCTGATATAAGTAGTGGAGATCAAGTTGACACCAGATCCTCCATCTACCACTGCAGCTTCGTCCTCATTTCTCTTGTGTTTGATCGGTAGAGTGATGTTGTGTTGCTCACTCTCCCATGCTGCTCCGATGTGGAGGACATTGCTGGTTCCTTTGTAGCCCGCACAATAGAAGGGCTCTTTTGTAGTTTGCTTAGGTTCCGATTTTATCCAATCTGCTAGGATGCTCTTTGCTTGAGGCGCAATCCGTAGGAACTCTCCGAGGGATAAGTTCATACGGCTAGTCAGTAGACTCGTGAGCACTCCCGTTTGTGGAACCTCAGGCTCTCCCATCTGGAGTGGTATTTCATGATGGTGCAAACAATTGTTTTGATTTGTTCGCAATGGCGAGCTTGTTGGTGGTGTTGGTACTTCAATTCAGCGAGAGGTTCTGCAGGTGCATCCTTGGCTTGTGCAGCTTCCTCTACCTGTGCCTTCTGTATCCAATGGCGGACTTCCGTGGTTTAAAGCGCGTGATGAGAGCCGCTTTAACCCCTTCCCAAGTAGACTTTTCTTCGGCTGATAGGTTGAAGAACCAGTCCTGGGCTGCAGTTACTAGTGACATGGGGAACAACTTCAATTTTTCCGCCGGAGTTTGTTCGCCATAGATCTTGCACGCTTGCTCGTAGATCTAGAGGAACCTGATCGGATCTGTCGATCCATCATATTTTGGCATTGCGACGGTTGGCTGTGCGAGAGTTCTTTTCACTGTTTTGCAGATAAAAACTTTGATTTCTCAAGATCTAGGAAGTAACTCTTGCAGGCTTTACTAGAGCTGGATTTTTGTGGATATGGCTTTGTACAAATTGGTGAGATTTTTGGCTTAGAGATATGGGAGTTATTGATGTCTGCGAGGGTTCAGGATCACTTTTTGGCTTACAGATCTATCAATCCTTCAAACTAACTCTCGCAGGCTTCATCACTGATGGAAAATGACATTTTGAAGACAGTGGGATGGTCTACGAGAGTTACTTCTGGGAGGGTTCTTTGGATCTGATGATTTTCCTCAATTTTAAGCACTTAAACCCACTTTTAGCTTACTGGAATCATATAAACTCTCGCAGGCTCTTCTGTGTACCTATCTCAGTGAGATGGAGCTACAGAATTCTTTACGAAGGTGATCTTGAGTTCATCCCTTGCTGTACTAGAAAATCCAGCAAGCTATCTCTTTGTATAAGCCATCTTTTTGATGAGTGAAAGTGCTCTTTGCTTTGTGTTTCATGTATCCTTATGATTGATGCTTGATCTACTTGTATTTTGTATCAATTTTAGCATACAATTCAACTTAAGAAGTTGATTCTCTAGTGTAGACAACAATAGATCTCGCATACAAATGCTAGAATCTAATTTTCAACAAATGGAAGGATAAAAAGAGTGACTGGAAAGAGTAGTAGAGAGGATCTAAAAATGTTACATTAGTGGAATAAAGATGATGACCTCATGAGGTAGTCAAGAACATTGTGTCTGCCAATATGAGGATGGCATGTGTAACTGCTTGAATCAGGCCAACAAGCTAGGCCACTGTAAATGGCAAACTTAGGGGCGTTGCCTAACTGCATCAAATACTAGCTAGTGACAGGTCCAATGCGTCGGCTGAAGTCCTAGTAACTCCCATACCATCTCAATCAATGGCTCGTATGCATAATTGGTCAACAACATCACAAAAATCAATCTGTCTCGCGGTGATCCTGGCGTTAAAGTCGCTAGTGAGAAGAGTATATCCTCGATCTGTGAATCTGTCATTGTTTGTGGAAAGATCAACATAAGGAGAACCAACGCCTGCTATGAACCCACATATGTTGGGTATGTTCATCATGCTTGATGTACTCCACGATCGGATGCAATGAGTCTCTGTATAAGCATGCGATCCCACCTAAACCTTTGCGACTCGTGGATCTCGTCTCTGTCCTATATATTGAATCCCACTTGTACGCTGAGAATGTAGGTAGTCATCTCACTTGGCTCTCAATAGACAATGAAATAATATATTGTTGCATGTGATGAAATCTAGAAGATCTCCAATAGTAGACAATGAGTATATACCATTACAATTCCAAACTTCAATACAAATTTGGTGTGAATGGGGCCCTAGGATGCTCCCATACCCGAGGGCCCCCAAGTCCCTATTGGCGAGAGCCGCTAAGTGTGCACTATCAAGATAATGAACTTGACCATCACGAGAAATCACTTGAAGTCTTGGCTTCCTGGAAGGCTTGACGCCTTTTTCCTACTTGTATATACACCAGATCGCCTTTATTATGTCTTGACCATGCCAAAAGGCATAGAAGATGAGAAATACACCCAACTATGATAATTACTAGATGGAACAATGTTGTTGAAACAAACTTAACCAATACTAGCAAAACTACTTTAAATCTAACAACTAAGAAGAGAACGTTTATGGTATGAAGACCATTCACAAGTTCAACTAGACAACTTTTCATTTCTCAAGCTTTGGTTCTAACTCAAAATTCAAATCTCAAATCTCACTATTAGCTATATGCTTACGATTCACAAACCTAATGTTACCATCTCTATAGATAAGTCACTTTCCAGTTCTTATGGCTTCTTGTCATGCTTTTTTGTGTTCTTGGACTTGGATGAAAGTAGGATCTTCGTCCAAATGTATCTTGGTATTCCACAATTTAGGTCTCAATCGCAATAAACGGTGACATAGATGTGAAACGTGTGACTAGAGTATCTGGATCCTTCTTAAACTGCCAACATGTATTCATGGAGAGAGAGAGAGAGAGAGAGAGAGAGAGAGAGAGAGAGAGAGAGAGAGAGAGAGAGAGAGAGAGAGAGAGAGAGAGAGAGAGAAAGCTTTATTAACGTCTTTTAATGCCAAAAGGCATATAAGACAAAGTAAGTACATCTCAAGTGTGATAGATATTGAACGGAGCATATAAATGTCTCCATAATCAAACAACAACAACTAGATATTAACCTAACAAGACTAAACAACTAAAGTATACATCGGGAATCATATGACTAAGGCTGTACAATAACCATCTGAGTTGTAGCATAGACAATATCATGTCACCACAAGATCACTGCTGAAAAAAAGCAAGAATAGAGGATGATGAGGATGATGATGATGACGACGCCCGAGCTGACGAGGAGGGCCGGCGAGTGTGAGCTCTAGATAGGCGAAGTCTCTGTGTAGCCATAGTGTATGGTCTGGAAACAGTACGCTGTCGGCGATCACGGTGAACATCCTGAGATAAGATATCTGACTCATCCTCGGACAAAGAGGAACATCTCACGCAGCATCCATGCAACACATCGAGGATTAGCATATGAAATAAGTGACTCAATGTAACCGGAGTACCACGGAAAAGACAGTGATAACGTCCACGGATCTCATAATAGATGGGGCATCTACAAAGAAAATGCTCCTTTGACTCCACCTCCCCTAATGTAGACAACTGACAAAGTCTACTCATGTGAGGGATTCCTTGGAAACGCCTGGTCTCACATATAGCTGGTGTGAGGAAACTCGAAACTGTCCCAGTGTAAAAAGTCCACTATCCAGGTAACGAGGTAAAACTGGGACTCCGGCACTGTCTAGCTCTAGGAAACTGGAGCGATAAAAGTTTGGTTTGACCCCCAAAAGCCCCTCCCATGTCACTCGAGAATACGCCCGATAGATAACCCTCCTGATATACTGATGGGATCCCTTTGGTAAATCAGAGATATCCATGCCGTAGGTACGTAAGAGACGAGAAGCCTGGGAGTACCATGAAAGTTGATGACCCTGATAATGAAGCTGCTGAGAAGAGAGAAAAGCTATATAGGGATAACGTGAAGCTGGAAGACTCAACACTCTCTGGATGTATATGATCAACCTGAAAATAGCCTCATCTCGGAGTGTAATAACAGCAAACTCAGCAAGTATAATCTGGTGAGGAATAGATGGCTTGGCCCTGATCATACGTGCAAGCATACTGATCTGTAGACGAGAAATGCTAGTCCACTCTGACTCGGGAATCCCAGTGCACCAGGCCTCCGCTGCATACATAGCTGTGGGTGTAACAATGGTGTCAAATAGGTCACACTTACTCGGGGCATCCCGAATGTGCTTCCTGAAACAAAAACGCTCGAGGCTAACCAACGAGGCATGACCCTTACGTAGTCTAGCTATAGCGGCGTGTCTCATACTGAAAGTAGGACCAGTGAAGGAAACCCCCAAATAAGTATACGAGGATACCACATCAAATGGATGTCCCCCTAGAGTGAACACCTGTCGCTGCATAAAGGACCTGGAGGTATTAAAGATCATGATATGGGTTTTCCTAGTATGCACAGTCAAACCAAATAAGTCTCCAAAGACCTATAATCTATCCAAATGTCGCTGCATCCCCGCACCAGAAGAAGAAAGCAATGCCACGTCATCAGCATAAAGTAGAATGGAAATGAGTATATCACCAAGCCTGCAGCCAATACCACCATCCTGATTGATGGCCCTCTCGAGCTCATCAATGTACAAACCAAAGAGCGTGGAGGAGAGGGAGCAACCCTGCTTCACCCCAATAGTACTCCTAACTCTCTCAGAAAGACCCTCCTCCGATCTGAAGCATCCCCAAACCTGCTCATATAGTGCCATGACCGTCAATATGGTATCAATGGAGAAATCAAGATCTCTCAACCTCTGGATGAGCATATGACGCGGGACCGAGTCAAACGGTTTCCGGAAATCCACAAAACAACAATAGACTCTCTCATGTCTAAACCTGGCCTCCTCAATGATAGCTCGAAGTGGGGTGGATGATATTAGTACACCAAGTGAGGGGAAATCCAGAAATGACGGCTTGATTAAGGAGTAAGGCTAAAATAGGTGAGAGTATATCAGAAGCATGGATCAGCAGTTCGGCCTCTAGGGCTTTTATATCATGAGCACGATGGGTCTTCATTTTCTCAATGGCAAGAGAAACCATACTCGGGGTGAAAAAGGAGAAGGTGGAAGGACGAGGAGATATGACAATTGGGTCAGTAGGAAAAGTATAGAGTAAAGTGGCATATTCAGTCCAACAACGTAAGTCTTTCAGTAAAGGAGGTTGAGCGCGGGGGATAAACTCACGCCAAAAAGCACCAGATGAGGAGCTATATAGAAGATCTACCAGGCGTTTCGTGTCATAAATACGTTTCTTACAGCGGCAAGTATATCTATATAGGCGTTTGAGCTGGCAAAGATGGGGAGACGGTAACAGAGAGTTAATTTGCAAATGGAGTTTCTTGCAAACATCATCATACCAAGGTTAATGAGGATGACGGGATTTCAGGCACTTGGATCTTTTACGATGTTTCGATAGGAAGGCCATAGAGCCAGCAGTATGAAGAGCTGTGGTAAGGAACGATGCTTGGGAGTGGAGTGGATTATGATAAGGAAAATCTCAGAGTAGGAAAGAGAGAGCATCTTAGGGGCGCGATCCATAGGAGAGGGATTAGATGGGGAGTGATCAGGTACTAAGCCCAGATTAATGGAAAGAAAGGAATGGTCAGATAATGTAGTGGGAGAAACAAAGTCAGATAGAAAAGGTATAAGAGATGGAGACCCCATGAAATAATCCACAACACTATGCCCACCACTATGGGGGTGGCAAGTATAATGAACAGATCTCGGCCAGCAGGATAAGCCATTGAAAATGACAAGCTCATGGGCCTCACCTAGTAAAAGAAAGTGCTCACCATATGTAGAGACCGGGCCATCATCATCAGCAGATATCCTATCAATCCCCATATCCATACTATCCATGGCATGTGTCCTCAAAGGATCATCAGTGATCATATGAAACTCTGTCTGTCTAGAAGAGGCCCTGGCATTGAAGTTGGCCGCCAGAAGAATATAACCACGCTCTGCATAAAGAAGAATATCTGATGAGATATCAACATAAGGGGGGCCCGTACTATCAGTGAAAGTCGAAGACTCTGGTGGAAAATAGCAAACTGCCAGATACAAATCCCTATCAAGAACAAAACTCCGGCCATGAAATCGAAGCCACATATAGCATGCATGCTCATCCTGTCGAACCAAATCAATGATAGGCTGTAATGAGTCCCTGTATAAGCATGCAATTCCACCGGAACCTCTGCCTCCTACAGATCTAGTCTCTGATTGAAAAGCCGAAAACCATCTGAATCCATGAAACTCTGGTAGCCCTCGAAACTGACTCTCATGAGTCTCAGTGAAAAGAAGGATGTCCCCTTGTGTTATGAAATCTACTAAATCTCCTGCAGCTGCTGAAGAATGGATGCCGTTACAATTCCATAGACCAATACGTAGATGATGTGGGTGATGTGGATGGGGATGGGGTCTCGGGCTGCTCCTACGCCCGAGACCCCCAACTTCCTAGGCACTAGAGGTAGATGGACCACGATCCAAGTATCGAACCTGACCATCCCGATAAATAGCAAAACGTCCCGATGCTTTAGCCTCCTGAAAGATTTTTTTACGTTCCTGAACCTGGATAAAAGTAAGATCCTCATCCAAGAAAATCTGTGTGCCTCTTAATCTAGACTTGAGTCTCAATACTTTGGTTCTTTCTTCTTTTGTTTTGAAACGAATAATGAGAGTTGAATTGTCTTTTTTGGTACGCCAAGCATTATCCAATCCATTTGTATTGAAACTCAAAGTAGTATTTAAGAAGGATGTTGCTTCTTTCACACATCATGAGTGTCGAGAACACCTCGAACTCAAACATTGAGAGCTTTAGAATCACGTAATTTTTCTTCAGAGATGGTAGCTGAGATTACCTTTTTCTTTATGGAATAAGAAAGCCCAAGTTTTTGTAGCCTCCTTATGTTCACTCAAGTGACGTTCTAGCTCATCGATTTTGCTTGTCATTGGGGATAGCGTTCCTTCCAATGTCTGGATTTTGTGTTTGAGAGCCATATTGTCCTGGAGCAACGTGGACATAGTCAACTTAAGCTGTTATATTTCAGATCGTAGCGCATCCACCTCCGCTTTTAGGTAGTCTTCAAATGCTTTCCTTGGTGTATAGATGTCGTGATAGGTAGGCAACAGACAACGAAGGAACCGAAGGGATGAATGTCCCCCTAACGATGGAGTCAATTGCAGCAGCAATGGAGGCATCCCCAGCAGCACTCGAGCTATTTTCATCATCGTTGGAGGCAGGGGTGGAAGCAGAGACATCGCTAAGGGTAGGAGCATTGCCAAGAACAGTGTTGAAACCAATGGTGGGGACATTCGTGTTGGCAGCAACTGTACTGTCCACGATGTGGGGGCTGGAGACAGATGTGCTAGCGATGGAGATACCAGAAACAACGCTGGAGGTAGATTCTTGAGCGATGGAAGCAGGGTCTGAAGTAGCGATGGAGGCGCTGGAGGCAGATTCGCTGGAGGCAGGGTTTGAAGCAGCGGTGCCCAACTCAGGTGTGTGGGTGATGGAGACAGGTGAAGTGCCAGGTTGGAGCGAGGTGGGGAGCGTGGAGAGATAGCTCCCCCCCTCTTACGTGGAGCCATGTCGAGGGAGAGATGGAGGAACTAGGTGGCCATCACAGAGAGAGAGCAGAAAACACTGAGTCACTGAGTGGTTGATTTGAAGAAGCGAGTGATAGGCTGTGACGTGCGTGCTGGAGGCCTACGAGAACAACTCGGTAAGGCCGTCGTGAGGCTCTGGCTAAACGTGAACGGATTGCACGTCTCAGTTTGGAAGGTGGTCGTTGAGTCTTCATAGCCTTTTGCCGTGTCAGGATATCAAGCTCATCCTCTGAAACCTCCTCTCTATCCCTCTTCTGTAAGAAATGTGTGATGAGAGTCTGCTGACTGTAAATATCATCTGCTTCTGAACGTAAAAGAGATGCTCGTAACGTAAACATCTCTCTCAATAGGAGTCCCACACATCTAGAGTCTGCATATGCCAAGAAAGAGCTAAGGGAGAGAGGAGTGTCTCTGTAGAGACAATAATAACGGCCTCGGATCTCATAATAAATAGGGCACCTGAAAGTGAAATGTGACTCATCCTCTACCTCCTGCATCGAGCATAACTGGCAAATCCACTGTGGTCTGGGTGTATCAGTATAACAACTAGTCTCGATAGCGAGCTGATGTGAGGAGACACGAAGCTGCCCAATACGGTATCGAAGACCATATGATAATGTCTGTGAGAGATACAACGGTAGGGTAGGTAGCCCCATATCATCTAACTGTAGGAGGTGAGTGCCGTAAAAATGCATCTTGACTCTCTCTGGATCTAGCTGTGACCATATGGTTTGGATATAGCTGCGATAAAGCTGACGCCAAATATAAGTATGAGTCCCACTAGGGAGAGCTGCCCATCTGCCAAGAAACTTAGAGACATCCCCAAACCATGACGACTTAGCCTGCTGACTAGCAATAGACCGAGATGAAGTGTAAGCAGCAACTAGATATCTGGAAGTGTCCATATCGACTAGCCTATGTAAGAACATGACAATCCAGAACATAGCCTCAACAACCAGCGAGAGAGAGAGAGAGAGAGAGAGAGAGAGAGAGAGAGAGAGAGAGAGAGAGAGAGAGAGAGAGAAAGATCTATGATAGATGAATTCATGTGATTGTAGGCGTCAAATGAGCAACTTCAAGTGATGGCTCCGATTATGCTCAATAATCTCTTGAAGCTATTGGATTCCCAAGAAGGATCTGAAACAGGTTTTCTGCTGTGATTTTGTGAATTTTATATGCTATAAGAACTACCATGAGAATATTATGATAACTTGTATCTTTGGGATCCATGACTTTGCTTTTGCTTATCTTGTTTGTTAAAGAAGATGAGACTATAATAGAATATTCCCTCTGTTTTTTCATTGTTGTGGAAAGGATAATTGTCAAGATGTTTAAACTATGTGTAGCCTTCCAAGTGATTTAAATTTCTTGTAGAAAACCATAGTATCTTGCCAGACTTGACATCACAACAAAAGAAGCTAGTAACTTTAATAACGATGTGTTATTTATCCTCCACCATTTCTAAGCTGCATTTGAATATTTTATCGTATTGTTACTTGCTGGCATCCACTCATGCTTGATTAACTATCTTAAGTTGATCTCAAGCTGCTCTCAATCCAAAAAATAATCTCCAGACCAATCAACGAACCTGAATGATTGTATCAGGGTCATGCAAATTTATTTAAGACATTTCCTTGAAGTTTTTTGAGGAGAACTGTAAAAGGGTGGATGTATGCCGGTTTATCTGCAATTAGGTTGTTAAACAATTTTGTACTGAGGGGAATCTTTTTGGAATCAGCTATTGCAAATAATTATAACTCTTACTAGTTGGGTCCCAAAGTCATGGATGATGAGTGAGGTTAAGGATGAACTTGTGAAAGACAACTTATTTGGAAATCATGACATGGATATTTGAGCTAATTTTTTCTCTGATCTGACTGGTGGTTACACAACCTGCAAACAATCCTTGACTTGAAATTTGAAAACCGCTCTATGAAGGCCTATAGAATCATTCTACCAGGGACCAATTTGCCTATTGTAAATAATTTAAAGAAATGTTCCAAAAGTAATTTATTTTTAGGCAAAGTCCGGGTGTTAACCAGTTAATGAGATTGACTGGGGAAAGTAACTATGCATAGTAAACGTTTAAGGCCAACTGAACTATCACATTTTTTTCAACCATTAGTTTTTTAAAAAAAAAAAAAGAAAATTATTTTTCTTGGATAATATAGTTGGTTGTTTTGCATACATAAGCTGTGGGACTCAAAGGTGGATTTGCAAGTATTGCAAGACGAGCCATATGGGGGCCCTATATATATTCGAGCTCATCCATTGAGTGGGCGTGGCTAGAAGATCACTGCTTACCCACTTGCACCACTAGAGATTGCATTAACATTGCCTAGGCCTAGCTCTCTTATGCGGAAGAAGTTGAGTCCTTTAATCATGGATAACTACTACACTTATGTAATATGTTTGTTGTTGAAAGTTGGAACTTGGCATTTATGTCACTTGTGCTTACTTTTACTTCAAAATTTTAACTATCTTTTGTTCATCATTGATGCTTTGTGCACAGAGGGTATGTGAATTTGTGTTGATCATTAGACATATCCACACGTCATCATCTGGTCACGTGGCTACTAAGTAAAGTGTCCTATGAGGGTTGACTGTGTGGCTGGTGCATTTATGCATGTGTAGGTTTGGTAGATCCATCAAGGTTTGTGAAGGGTAAGGGCTGAGTTGCAGCGGATCGCGATCCGCTGCAACCACGTTCTGGATCGCACGATCCGGAATGCCGGCGATCCGGGACCAGAAACGTGGTCCCGAATCGCAAAAAAATTTGCAAATTTTTTTTGATATCAAATTTTGAAATGGAGATCTGATTTTGTCTTTCTTATGCCAATGGTTTGCAGATCTACTGATGTCCAGATTTCTGATGGACGTAGCCTGTGAATGCAAAAGCAAATATTTGCAGATCTGTGATGTCCAAATTTTTGATGAATGCAGCCATCTGAAACCAAGCAACAGATTTGCATAATAATTGCGTTTTCGATATCCTTTCATATGATACCCATATTGGCAACTTTTCAAAAAAGAAAACGATAAAAATTTGCAATTTGGGAAACCCTAACGGAATTCCCGGATCGCGATCCGGAACGGAACGTGCATCTTTGAGTAAGGGTATGGATTCCGTTGATATTTTAAAAAAATAATTTGAATTTTTTTGGGGGGTTTGGTTTCCAAACGTCATTGGGTTGTCGAAAATTTGTGTAATTTTAGGTGGTAAGCAATTTATAGGTGGTTGAAATCATCAAAGGTTTAGCGTACTAGTCACCATGTCACCCATCTCCCATATGGACCTATCTAGTATAAGCAATAATGTTTATGTTTTTAAGATGATTTAACATTATCGATTTCCTAGAACTTTTAAAAAATATGTTTCTCCAAAAAATGTAGCAACTTTTTCCCCCTCCCCAAATGGCTGCTTTGATCTTATCTTTTGGATGCTATTTGAATCAATTTGAACTTTTTGGTGACTGTGGAAGATTATGGTTGATTGTGTAAGCAGGGAGATGGGATCTATTAAATTGTATCTCCAGAAAGCCCTTTCAATGCTCTACAACTCTACCTATGCAGATCAAATTATAGAGAATAGGTCTTGCAAAAAATGAATAAAAAAGGATAGAAAAACTAAAAAATAGAAAATGCAGTCCCCACTCATTTTTTGAACGTTTTTGGACATAACTCTCATAAATCACATCCATAATGCAAAGTTAACCCTAGCATGCCAAAACCAAGATGCCTAAATGCATTCTAACCACAAAATATGAAAGAAAATGCTAACAAGCGAGTCTATGTGCTAAGTATGAATACATTTCTTTTGTACGATTGGAGTGATGGTGAGAAGCACCACATAGTCAACGTAGTCGTGGTTTCTTGCTTTGATAACATGCTTTAGAGAGCCATTCATTATTCTTTGCCATGTTTTGCCAGTGCCACACACTACCTTGACCTATTGATTGAGGATATTGCAAGCTTGCTTTGCATCAAAGAGGTGGTGGATGTAGCACGATTCTTACCGAGGTTTGTCACCAAGAGACGGAAGGTCCTTGCAATGTATGGAGAGTTTGAATCACTAGAGATTTTGAGATCTATGCCCACTAGGCTTGCTTCCATCATCTTTGGTTGGATTGGCTCCTAAATTACACAATACACTTAGACATCTGGTTGTTTCCAACCATAGGGTGCAATGAAGTGAGTTGTGAGAGCCTTGGGCCTAGTTCCTTGAGAAATAGTTTTGGGATGGGGCTTAGTCTATTATTGTAGGGCTGCAATTGATACATATTGTTATGCACCTCACTGACAAAGCCAGATTCGTGATGGGCCTTGTTTATGAGTTCATAGACAGATTGGGCAAGCATCATGATAGCTACAAAATATTGAGTCTTGAGATGGGCCTTCTTTATCAGTTTGTAACCTAGGTTTTTTTAGTCTTTGATGCTTGAGTTTTTGCTGTCGATGAAAATTGATTCCTAGATTTTCTTGTTGAGTATTCTAGGATTTTATACCTTGGTTTGGAATAGGTAGATTTGAGCAAATAAAGGCCAAATGGCAAAGTAGATGTCATGGTTCTATAAGCCTTTGCATGCTGTTGCAAACGTGCTTTATCCATTCTGGATGACTCACGGGTGATGAGATTTGGTTCACCTACTTGGTAGCTTATTCCAGGCTGAACAAGAAGCACTAGAAGATGAGCTTATGTTTTTTAGGAACCGGAAGCTCACCTTGGGGAGGCATGTGGTAGACCAGAGAGTTAGCATGCCATGACCAGCCTCTTGGTGGGAGAAGTACGTGGATGTACTACCAATCTATTGTGGGTTGCATTGCAAGTACTTTCTTGTGATTGTATTGTGGTTGCTTGTGAGTGAAATTGGAGTGTGTTTCTCTCATACACACAAAGAAGAGGAATAAACTCTCCATGAGTTGACTAGAACGGCTTGTATTTGTGCATCTAAATCTACTCCTTGTAGAGAGTTCGAGGGATGCTAGAGAGTCCACGTAAGTAGTTTATGATATGTTTCCTCAAATGCATGTAGCCTGTTGCAAATGTGTTGTTTATGACTAGTTAAAATTTAGAACTTAGGCTTCAACTAACATGTAAATTTGGTACTCATGAGCTGTGAAACTGCATAGGAACTACCATATGTGGAAAAGAATTACTTGCCATATGGTACGGCTTGAAAAGTTGCACTAATACTAACACCGTATTTGGTTCGATCTCTACACTAGCTACCAATCCTTACATTATCCTTGGAGATCATCAAATCCATTGGTTACAACTTCCAATGACACCCAAAACTAATATCAATTATCGCCTTTATAGAGTAACACAACAAATGATGCCTTGTACCGCCTTGTTGCATCATGTGTGCTCTTACCACCTTTGCTCCATAACTTGTTTGATGCATTATCCAATACCTATGCCTGAGATGCACCCTGTTCCGGAATGCATTCTTGGAAATTTCTAAGAACGCTTATTTTTTTTTTAGTTTTGCAATATGGGTCTCGAAAAACAGGAAATTTCATGGGGGATTCTCCAATTTTTTTTTAAACACTATATCCCATTTTTATCAAATAATATTGTTATGATTGTTTTTTATGGTTAATTTTTTTTTCAAAAACTACATTTTTTTACGTTTCTATCAACAAAAGAACAGTAGTTATAGTATATATATATATATTCAGAAACGCAGGAGGATAGATGGGGGGAGGGTGGGTTTGGAACTGACATGCTAAGATGATGGTACACTTCTTAATTATCTTAAAGGGCGGGGACAAAACCAACTGGGAATTTCTGAACAGATTCACTTTTTTTTTTGTTTCATGGCACCAGCTAAGCATTGGAAAGAAAGAGAACAGCCTGATACATGCCAACATGAAGGTTCTTCGAAGTTTAACAATTTTTTAGCATCAAAGATTTGAATCTCCTATTTCATATTCAGAAAAGTAGAGTAGGTACTATGAGGATGGTTTGTGTACAAAAGACTCTGCAATTCAAGTTCCAGGTGGAACAGATTTCCATAGAAACTTTTAACCTTGATAGAATCCAACAGGCATTGTTGCCCCCAAACTGGACCACATTGTACCCGAAACATTCGGCAACCTATATAAATGAAGGCCCTTAATAAATGCTTTAATTTGATACCCATATTGCCCACAAAAAAAAATTTAGTTTTTTTTTGTTTTTTTCAAAAACGCGTTTCTGAACGGGTTCCGAAACGCGTTTTCAGAAATGCAGTGCAACTATATATATATCTCAAACATAAGGGTCCGGGCCGGAATGCTCGTGTCCGCGTCCGCGTCCGACGCCCGGACCCGGACGCGTCCGACCCCCGGACACAGGGTCGGACGCGTCCCTTTTTTTTATTTTCTTTTATTTTTTTTGGCTGGACGTGTTCAGTGTCTGAACGCGGACGCGTCCGGGGCCCAGAACGTGTCCTGGCCCTGGACGCGATTTTTAAAAAAAAAAAAAAAACAAAAGGCGCGGGCACTGCGGATTGTTCCGCAGAAGCCTGAAGCTCGAGAGGAGAGAAAGAGGGCGGGAGAGGGAGAGAGAGAGTGAATGAGGGAGAGAGAGAGAGAGAGAGAGAGAGAGAGAGAGAGAGAGAGAGAGAGAGAGAGCTATGGTGTTTGTGTGTGTGTGTGATGAGTTGTGTGTGTGTGTGTGTGTGTGATGATTGTGTGTGCGTGTGGATATTGTTGATTTGTGTGCATATAGATGTGTGTGTATGGTGATTTGTGTGTGAGAGAGAGAGAGGAAGAGACAGAGAGTGTGAGGGACGGAGAGAGAGAGGATTTGTGTGTGTGTGCACGCGTGTACGAGACATAGTGTGTGAGTTTAGGATTTAGGGTTTAGGGTGCTTGGGTTTAGGGTGGGAGAGATAATGGATTTGCGTGCTTCTGTGTGTGTGTGTGTGTGTGAGAGAGAGAGAGAGAGAGAGAGAGAGAGAGAGAGAGAGAGAGAGAGAGAGAGAGAGAAATGGCCGCTCGTCCCATTTGGGATGAGGTGGAGGTGATGCCCGACAAAAAATGGCATTGCCCTTTTTGTCGAAAGCAGTTCACAGGGAGCGCCTCTCGAGTTCGAGCACATTTGGGGGCATTGTGAGTCCGACCCACGGGGGGACGCTACGGGATCGGCATTTGTATGGTCATCCCCGCTGCGGAGAGGGCTCGCATTCTCGAGGCATATTCTGAGCTAGTTGCTGAGCCCGGCGAGCCGTCCACAGATGCCGCGGACTCTGTTTCCATTGGTGTACCCACTGCCACCGACCCTGCCATTGGTACACCCAGCGCCACCGCCCCCACCCCCACCGTCGCATCCGCACCCGCCACCGCCACCGCCTCCGCCTCCAACGCAGCCACCCTTACCCCCTCCGCCAGTACTCCCCATGGATCCACAGCATCCACTGCTGCACGTATGC
The DNA here is from genome assembly GCA_029204225.1 of Diphasiastrum complanatum. Lineage (NCBI taxonomy): Eukaryota > Viridiplantae > Streptophyta > Lycopodiopsida > Lycopodiales > Lycopodiaceae > Diphasiastrum > Diphasiastrum complanatum. Next base: position 41,834,431 of record CM055092.1, on the reverse strand, counting down.
CTATGCCATCACCGTCAGATCTGCACGGCCCGTCCACATCCTCCGCTTCCGCACCTGCACCTATGCCACCACCTCCAGATCTGCATCGTCCATCCACATCCTCCCAGCCATCCACATCCCGAGGCATCAGACAGATGTCCATGCCGGGATCTCTCAGAGAGGGGCAACACACAGAGGCCACTAGGACCATAGCACAACAGAGCTGCGTGCGGACTGGTCCGCATACATCCGCTCCTCAGCAATGACACTGGTATCCGCAGCAGGCTCGAGGTGCAGAGGCTCAGTTACAGGTAAACTCTTGCTCTATCGTACGCTGCTGTCGTTCGTTCAATTTCCCTGCATGGGCTCAAGATGTACTCACGCACATCAATGATCAAATGCAGGCACTCTCTAGGGCTGTTCGGCGAGGACCTTGCATGTGTCCGAGAGAACAGGCTCTTGCCTGTATCATGGTGGGAGAGCGGCGCTGGACAGCCAGACCTGAGGACGCTCGCGCTCCGAGTCCTTTCACAGGATTGTTGTCCAATCTCATACATCCAACCAGTTTTCGCATTTTCTCTACAAGGTCGGTACTCACTCGAGTGGTTGCCAATTAATGCAGGACTGTTTTGCTTGCGTGTGCAAGCAGAACTGGTCAGTGTTCAGCCTTGTTCACACGAACAGGCGGAACCGTCTGACGACGGAGCGATGCAATGACTTGGTGTACTGTAACACCAACACCGGGGTGGTTCGACGCATCACAGAGAGCATGAGGGCAGGAGGCGCATGCGCCCTACTCTTGCAGGTATATGTCTATGCTCTATCATTTGCTTTCGTATTAGTTTAAGACATTCAGTTTAATGCCCTCACGGTTGCTTCGACTATTCTCACTTCGTGAATGACTTGTGTAGGTCAATCCTGATGAGTGTCTGGTTGTAGCGGCCGATCATGAGCCAGAGCCAGAGGTTGATCCAGACGATGCCGCTCGGCGTGCTCTGCGGGGTGATCCCGAGGATGATGCCGATGCCGATGAGACCACCCCCCTCCCTGTTGACGTTCCATTGCTCTCCTCTGATGATGAGCCCACATATGATTCAGACGAGATGGTCGACCTTGCAGGGGATATTCCACATGCGCCACCCAGTACTCCTGCATCACGCCCCCCTTCAAATGATGGCTGGTCAGAGTTTGCGAGGGAGACAGTGGCTGCTGCCCAGAGACAGATAGTGCAGAGACGACTCAGAGCATCACAGGCAGTCGGTTCTTCTCAGAGACCTCGTGGCAGAGGGAGACCCCCAGGCAGGAGTGTACCACAGAGGGTTCTTTTCGGCAGACCCAGAGGCAGGCCAGCCAAGAGGGGACGCACTGATGATTTTTCTAGTCGTCTCTTGGCAGGCGTTGGCCCAGACTTAGAGGAGTCCCAGATGCCTCCAGACTCCCAGCCAGACTTTGTATTTGACACCCCTGCAGATGCATCTGGCACACAAAGGGATGATTTTTTTAGCACAGACTTGTAGATACTGATACACATTTTAGCATCATGTACAGTGGCATTAGATGAGATGTATATATCTTTTTACATTCTATTTGTGTCATGGCTAATTTATCGTGGTTGCTTACAAATGATTAGCTCTGTGAAATTTGAATGGTTAGTCAGAAATGGTTTGCTTCGTGCAAGATGAGAGAGAGAGAGAGAGAGAGAGAGAGAGAGAGAGAGAGAGAGAGAGAGAGAGAGAGAGAGAGAGAGAGAGAGATCTGCATCATGTTCAATCATTTAACATAACACCCTAAACCCTAAACCCTAACAAATGGCACAGTTAACATAACACCCTAAACCCTAACAAATCATCCTAAACCCACAACCCCACAGCCATAACCATCAAAACAAGCCACAACCATAATCATCATAACCACATCCATAAACATCATCAACCCCACCCCACGTCCTCATTGTGTCGTAGGCATTGCACCATAGGTATGTGCAGATTCAACATCAAAGCAGCACTTGTGTAGCATGCACTTAAACTTGAGTAGCATGTAATAATGGTCCAGGAATACAGTCCACAGGTTCGTGATCCCGGTACGAACCCAAGGGACCGAGCCTGGCTCGATCCGGGCGTCGTTCGGTCAAAATGCCCGTTCGACGGAACAAAAACGCAATTAGGTCAATCAAAATGGACTAGTTTTGCAGCTTTCCGTCCAACGGCCCTGTTTCTTCAAACGGGATCTGTTTCAGGTGCCGTCTGTTTCGGCCAGTGGACAACCTCGATAGGCTCCTGTCGGAACAGACAGGACGAGGAAAGGACCGACGAAAAACCCAGAACGTCCGTCCAAAGTTCGACGTTCAACATGGCTTCAAGGACACGTCGCGAGGGACAGGACCAGAAAACATTTGGAATCGACAAAATGGCCCAGGAATACAGTCCACGGAATCGTGATCCCGATACGAACTCAAAGGACCGAGCCTGGCTCTATCCGGGCGTCGTTCGGTCAAAATGGCCCTTCGACGGGACAGAAACGCAATTAGGTCAAGCGAAATGGAGTAGTTTTGCAGCTCTCCGTCCGACGGCCCAGTTTCTTCAAACAGGATTCGTTTCGGGTGCCGTCGGTTTCGGCCAACGGACAACCTCGCCAAGAACCTGTGGGAGCAGACAGGACGAGGATCGGACGGACGGCCTGTAGTGAATAAAACAGTTTTGCATAAGTAATTAGTAAGCTGTTGAAGTTCATCCGGGGGGAAACCGATCACATCATACAAGACATAGTACTGTGTAGGTCTTGTGGTTCCCTGTAGTGAATGAAACAGTTTTGCATAAGTAATTAGTAAGCTGTTGAAGTTCATCCGGGGGGAAACCGATCACATCATATAAGACATAGTACTGTGCAGGCTTGTGCTGACAGAGATAGCAATACTTCTTGCAGGATGGTCGGTCCTATGGTTGCGCCATTATCTCTCGCTGGCTCTCGTGAAATTCTGCTTCTTGTTTCCGTTCGTTGTGTCGGCGGACATCTTCCAGGACCTGCTCCAATTAGTTGCCCACGTGACGTTGTACCTCCCTAAACCTTGAATCTATCTCATCACATAGGCCATGGTACTGTTTAGAATGCATTAATGTCCTGGACACAATCCACAGGTTCGTGATCCCGATACAAACCCAAGGGATCGAGCTTGGCTCGATTCAGGTATCGTTCGGTCAAAATGGCCCTTCGACTGGAGAAAAACGCAATTAGGTCAAGCAAAATGGACTAGTTTTGCAGCTTCCGTCCGACGACCCGTTTTTCCAAATAGGATCCGTTTCAGGTGCCGGCTGTTTCGGCCAGCGGACAACCTCGATAGGAACATGTGGGAACAGACAGGACAAGGAAACGACTGAGGGTCGGCCCGCAACGTCCGTCCGAAGTTCGAAGTTTAACAAGGCTCCAGGGACACTTTGTCCGGTCGGGACCTGGAAACTAGGAGATGTTTCGGAGCCCCCTTGTTGGTTCGCAAAATTTTGACCGCGTGTTGTAGCGCGTTGAAGTAGTGCCATAAGTAATTAGTAAGCTGTTGAAGTTCATCCGGGGAGAAACCTATAAAGTCCTAAATCCAAGGATCCTATTCTAAGCATGCCAATCACAAGCAACACAAGGGAACCTGATGGTGGACAAACCAACCCAACCAAACCTAGATCGAACGGATCTAGCCCCCAAGCTATGGATCAATCATTCAAAGAGGAATGAGGCATCACACCAACAACATCCTGCCACTGGTCATGCTATGCACCACTAGTAGTGCACTGTGACACCTCACTGGACACCTCTGCAGCCTATCTGGGCCACGTCATCCAGTTCCCCAATGACTCATTGATAGACCCATACAAATCCACCATCAAGTGTTTAGGCCTACAACCATTAATTATGACCATGTACACTTAAGGGCCCCAATTCCCTTATAGTCACAATTAACTTACGGGTTGTTGGTCTACCGGTCCCTAGCGTGGACACGCTACCTGAGACCAGTCATGGGCATTCTTCCCCCCTTATTCAAGTTTTGTCCTCGGAACTTAAAACTGCGAAAGTTCCTCCTTAAGCTTCCTTCCTGTTACCAGGAATCATCATCGTCTGTACATTCCTTCCATCGAACCAGATACTCGGTAACTATACGATTCCTCAATCGTTTAGTTCTTGTATCCAAGATCTTTTCGGGTTCAAGACGAGATACACCCGATGATTCATCCAACAAGTTCAACTGATCTCCAGATCCAAGATGCTCTCCTTCACGTAGACTTTTTCAAAGACGGCTTATGTGAAATACGGGGTGCACATGAGATCCATCCGGGAGTTCAGTTGGTAAGCTAAGTATCTGATCTTTTTCAAGATCTTAAACGGTCCTCTATATCTAGGGGACAATTAGTAATGCTAGCCGGTACACATTACACTTGAATCCATCGAGATTCACAAAAAATACCCAACCCCCCACTAGGAAGTCTCTCAGTGATCTTTTCAGGCTTGCATAATGTCGGTCCCCATCCTGGGTACACTAGACATTCTCACGTGCAATCCGTAGCATTTCCCGCATATCATGTAGGAAATCCGCTACTTCCTGAAACTTGAACGCTCGAGTCTCTACCGCAATGGGTGATATAGGTTTAAAACTATACGTAAGCACGCACGAGCTATCACCGATAGCCAAATGCTTACTATAACTCAATCTCCATCAAGGATAACTTCCTCTTCGAGGAGATTGTTAAGAAAATATGAATACATATCTTAATTGATCTTCTGATCACCCAGGTAATCCTTCTTTTAAACAATCAAGTATAACTAGAATTTGAACTATGATTCGTCAATCATAATTCATCGGATTCTTGTCCTATACCTAATAAAAGAAGGCAACTACCAATGATTAGAAGAACTTTAAGTTCAGAGTCATCTCTAGTTTAGCAAATACGGCCACCAAAAGTGACCAGTGAACTTTGAATCGCGAATGTTCATAATCTCACTTTTGGTAATCCGTATTTGCTAAACTAGAGATGAATCTGAACTTAAAGTTCTTCTAATCATTGGTAGTTGCCTTCTTTTATTAAGTATAGGACAAGAATCTGATGAATTATGATTGACGAATCATAGTTCATATTCTAGTTATACTTGATTGTTTAAAAGAAGGATTACCTGGGTGATCAGAAGATCAATTAAGATATGTATTCATATTTTCTTAACAATCTCCTCGGAGAGGAAGTTATCCTTGATGGAGATTGAGTTATAGTAAGCATTTGGCTATCGGTTATAGCTCGTGCGTGCTTACGTATAGTTTTAAACCTATATCACCCATTGGTAAATGAATCCAAAATGACTCATAAGCAATACCTTTCAACAATAATATCCATAAGTAAGATTACTATTGTTGATTTTCCACAACTAACTCAGAAGTAACGCTCCTGACTCGGTTAGTTGTATCGGGTTTTTTATTAAAAAAAAATAATAATAATAATAAAAAATATTATTTTTGTGGTGCCGCCCTGGTACCGCTGGTTTGAGGGCGGCACCATAACCGCGGTACCACCATTATGGTACCGCGATACCACCATTACGGTACCACCATTATGGTACCGCGGTACCACAATGGCACGGTACCACCATTATTTAACCGCGGTACCATAATGGCGGTACCACGTGCCACTATGATATATATAATTGGACGCCCGCTTTTTTTTTTTATAATTTTTTTATATTTTTTTAATTTTTTTGTGCTAAAATTTTTGTAAAAAAAAATGGACGTGTCCAACCCCGCGTCCAGGGGTCGGACGCATTTGGGTCCGGATGCCGGACGCGGGCATTTCGGCCCGGACACTCATGTCTGATATTATATATATATATATATATATATATATCATAGTGGCACGTGGTACCGCCATTATGGTACCGCGGTACCATAATGGTGGTACCGTGGTTATGCTGCCGCCCTCAGACCAGCGGTACCAGGGCGGCACCAATAAATAATATTTATTATTATTATTATTTTTAAAATACAGCTATCTAACCTGGAAATTTCAGTACAATTTCAAGCCATCTGAGCAGAAATCAGAGCTGTACTGTAGCATAGATCCATCGCTGTAATTTAGGTGATCTAGTTCCGATTTCCAGGAGAAATTTGCTAAGATCTGAGCGGATTCTGGAAAGGAAGGATTGTACAGATCCAGCGCTGTGGATGATTATAGTGTTACAATGCTATACTTGGAACATGACAATTTGGTACTAGAGCATTTGATCATTTCCCCATCAGATTTGGTGGTTCTCTTGAAGTTTTGGTTGAATTACTAGTGACTAGTTAGCTAGTTTTCTTGACTTTCCAATTTCCAAATTGTTTTGATTCAATTTCGGCCTAGTAATCCATTTTTTTTTTATTTCTTGTTTTAGATCAATAGCCCTTGATTTTAGCTTTTGTGGGGTATTGATTTTTTCTAATTTGGAGTGAAAGTTATGACCATTTTAGTGAAACTACTCCAAATGTAGCTTGCTATGGTTTTTGCTGTCTGTTTTTCTCCATTTTTGGCTGTATTATTGGCCAAATTTTTACTAAGTGCATGGATCAATAGATTTGTGTCTTAGCTTGAATATGAGTTAATTTTCATTCAATTTGAAACGAAGTGGAATTTGTTTTGTCACAATTTTTTATTTTCTTTTACGGTTTTAATTTTTGACGAGCAAACATTTCAAGAAATCCAAATGTTTGTTTCAGTGCAATCAAAAGCAAAAGACTCAGCTCAATGTGCACAGTACTGTGTAACTATCCATACTTTTGTAATCATTACTTACCACAAAAATTTTACGAGTTCACTTTTTCTAGAAAAAGCAAAATTTATCAGCTCAATAAGCTCTATATTGTGAAAGTCTCATGTATACTAAATTTTTGCCCTTGTAGAAGTTTTGTTACTAAAAAGCCGTGTCCACTATCACGGTTCCTAACTTCCTACTAACATTGGACATTGTGAAATTTGACTTCTATTTGACAATGATCAACAATGGAATGGGATTTTGAACTTATAGACGAAGTGATTCGTCAGATTCGGATTCCGAGACAGATTCTGTGTCTTCTAGTTCCACAGAGTATGAGGATAGCTCTTCTTCTCCTGATGAGGGGAAGAAATCCAAAAAAACATAAGAAGAAGGGGAAGGACAAGGAACACATGGTTATTCGAAATAATGACGTAGTTACCACCGAATTCAGACAAGGAAATGTACGGTTCTGTCGAAACTGCAATCAAGAGGTCAATGAATGCCCCCGTGGTTCTCACGGCCTGCAACCTTTTACAATCATTGGTCCAATGATTGTACATATTACAAATAACGCAGTACCGTGAGCCTAATTACGTCAAGCAAACAAATTGTGATGATGGTTTTGGCAATAATATGGAAGATTACTGGGACTAAGGGGAAGATGCTATTGACAAGGATCACAGTGAACAAGTCACTAATGGTTGGGTTGATGATGAATCGGCTAAACAGCTCTATAGTCGAAATGCACTGTGGTTTGGTGATTGTGGATAGACCAGTTTGAAGTGGTGAGCGTCAATGAGCAATACTAGTTCCAATGTAGTACTAAGGACTGGCATGAGCGTCTGGATCACTTCAATCATTTTCATGAAGTCAAAGGACAACATTCTTATGGTGCAAAACGACATCTTGCTTATATACTAGTCTCAATGAAGATTGCGACGATGAATATGAGTATGAGGTATATGAGGACCCATAGCATTGTGAAGGCAATGATGGAAATGGGGAATGTTCTCTTAATTGCAGTACATGTATTAATAGTCCTTCTCAGATGTATAAACCATTTCTGGACAGAAATGGTTTTAAGGAGGGAAAAATTCCAGTTTTTAAAGTGAAGCAACATTTTCCACTTCTTATGCTAATTATGGGAGAAGCTTTTTAGAGTTCAATGAGCATTAATATGCTTACACTCACAGAATTCTATTTCCACTTCTTATTCTAGTTGTGGGAGAAATTTATCAAAGTTAAATGAGCTTCAATATGCTAACAGTAGTTCTGTTGCTACTCTATGAAAAATTAATAACTCCTTATGGGCCAAAACAATTGGGATGGTCTTCAGCATAGTCAATCAACAATCAGCGATATGGTGGTGAATCGATAATTGTCAATTTTCTCCTTATGAAGCTACATTTATTAATGGTACAACTATGCATATTGAAGATAAGGCGGAACAAAGCAAAGAATGGAGATGGGAAGAAATATGCAGTAGGATGTTTGCCCTTTTTGACTTTATCTTGACACGTACTTGTCGATGACTAGTTGTTGTTCCAACTGCTCGTCTTGAATTTAGTAATGATCTTGCGATTCTAGCACAACCACAAATTGGAGCAGACATGGAAGTATAAAGGTGTACAATTTTGGATAATCCACCTCAAAACTTTACCTTTGATGGAGTATGGAATTCTATACATATTGAAGACTAGTTGTGTAACCTGGATGAGAATCCTCAAGTGTAAGTTTTGATCAAGGCAAAATCACATTAGCAACATCTTACTTCTGACGGAAAGCCTTTGATTGGTGGCAAATAGTGTTATGTCATCTGGAGTCAAAACCCCAGATTCAAGGAATTGTGTATGAAACCTTTCACAAATCATCATATAGAATCTTGGTATCGATTGGATCAAATTGGTTCTGTGAAGGCATTTAATGAGATTTGCTTGGTATTGTCCAAGTTGCCACTTAGTGAAGAAACATCCATTGAATGCCATCTATGTGGCCTTTCAAGATCACATTTGTTAGAAAGTCCTTCGATCACCCCCAAAATTAATGGAAGTGATGCCACATGCATTGAATCAAGATGGAAAGGTGAGACAGCAGAAGGCAAAAGAGGAGAAACCATTGGAGAGTCAAGATGGACAAACGTCTATGCCAATGCGTTTTACTCATCAGCAGCCACAACGCCAACAAAATTTCTTAGATAAGTTAAAGTCTCAAAGCAAACTTTCAACACAAAAGTGGTTGTATGAACAAATATCTTTCAGGATAAATCCTTGAAGTTAACATTAAGTCAAAGGGATCAGAGGAATTGTGGGAGGTGTTTCTGAGTCAATCAAAAAAGCTTCTACTTAAGCAACAAGGAGCTATTGAAATATTTTTCGAGACTGGCCACCAAAAAGTTGCTGGAGACAACTTTAATTTTGACTATCAAAGTGTATATGACAATATCATTTTCGAGAATCGATATGTTGATAATCCTTGGGATAATCAAGATGAAGATAAATTATTTATATGATCATAATGACCTGTCTGAACATTATCACTAGGATGTGGCCAAATATGGACACGTTCTTTGACTTGGAATATCACTATTTTGAGGCATCATTAAGTGTACCAAACATTTTGTTCGCAAGAGAAACCAATGGAAATATCTATCCATTTTCAACAGGACATTGCCACTAATCTTTGTTCTTATAGATGCATCAAGACTAAACTCCAACCACTTTTTACCAGATGAATTGGATGAGGCAATAGCACAAGATCATGTATGACAAGAAGCCGAGGGTATTGGATGGCTAGTTTGAGTGACCTTTCATGGTGTTCTTGGTTCAGGTGCTACCCTCACATGAGAGCTTGATTATACTCTAGTTTGAAGGCCCCAATGTAGTGAATGATCAACAATGGAAGCAACACATCTTTCTTTGCCTAATTTGGTGAGATCTCTCCTACTTTATCTTGTTTCTTGATTTCTTGCTTTTATCATGCTAATTTGATGTTTACAAATGATTATAATTAAGATGCTATGATTGGCACATGACAATCCTATTATCAAAAAAATTTACACCATTTGGTCGTTTCCTGTCCCTTTTGCACCAAATTAATCACTTAAAAAGCAAAACGCGAGGACTTCATTCTGTTAAAACCACTCTCACTGTTGCTTTTTGTTCCCGGATATTCTTATCATTTATATTTCGCCTTCATGATTTACCACTTGAAGGGGGGTATGAACTGGCAAGGACATGGCTGAATGGAGCTAGGAGAAAGCTGAATGGGCAACAAGAAAAGGACTCAAGAGAGGGGCAGGTGCATGCAATGGGAGAGGGGCCTGATGGGCAAACGAGAAGTGGTCCATCAGGGTAAATTTTAAAAAATGAAAACAGGCTCCACACCGAAAAGAACAAAGAAAGAAATTGCAAATGTTTGTCCCAAGTTACAAAGGTGTCTCTTTGCAACAATGGTTCTAGCTTTAATTAGACTCTAATCCATATGTAGTTGTAATATATATTTCCTTTGGCAGCCTATTCACGGCTTCTTGAACATGTAGTGCTCTATTGTGTTTCCCCTATAGTGGTGGTTTTGTTTGTTAACTTTCCAAAACTCATAAGAAATATGGTGCACTTTTCTCAATCACGTAGGACTTGATTTTGTGAATTCATTGTCATTTCATTCAAGTGCAAACACGTTGTGGTAATAGGTTTTTCCATCTGTCTCTCTGGTGATATTTATTAGATGCACATTTGCTACCATTGAGAACTTTCACTTTCCAAGCCATCGGTCAGCTTGCACAGCGTGTACCACAACTTTTCAGGTATTTCTGTTATCTTCTCAGTGTTTCTTTCCCAAGGCATAGCAAATGTACAAGAAACACCACAATGAAACATTGAAACTAAATTTCCAGTATTTGCATGTTCCTTTTTGTACATAAGCTTTTAGTTGGTATTTGTTTTTACCAGTATAGTCTTAACATTGTGTGTGTGTGTGTGTGTGTGTGGTTTGGCTGGGTTGTGTTTTTCTGAGCTGAACATTCATTTACATGATATTTACTCTCTTTTGGCTTAAATTGGCAGTGGTACCACAGAAATGGCTTTTCGTCTTTTCAATGCAATACGAGCAGAAACTCCATCCATGCGTTTTGCCGTACAAGAGGCTCTTAAGTCCTTAGCTGCTGCATACAAGGTCAGCATTCTAACCATGCTGAATGAATTGCTAATTCTTAACTAGAAATCTGACGCAAACTCCATACCTCCGACCAAGGTATAGTCACTTGCATGCCCTTATCCTAAGGCACATACCCTTAATCCTAAGGGTAACCCTTATCCAAGGGTAACTTGCCATTTAGCCCCCAACACTTAATGGACCAATAGGGATCTGAAGTATTGCTAGTTACATAGGTATGTAACATTCTTTCCCCCTAAACTTAAAACTTTCCTTGTAGGGAGTCTTTGGCTGGCTGACCCATTTAAATGTTGGCCTTAATCCCATTTATTCGTGGTTAATTTTTTTCTAGAGTTTTTTGTGACATAATCTGCTGTCATTTTGTTTCCTGGCAAAAGTGTGGACTCATGTCTAGAAAACTGATTGTTAATCAGGTCGTTTGCAATTGGTTGATGTTCGCTGCTTGCTGTTATGACTTGTGTATGTATTTGTCTGGATCAAGTAACGAGTTTGATACCTAAAATATGAACAAATTTGTAACAGACACATAGCTGATTTCTGTTCTGGCAGAGTTGCAGTGAACACGTGAAGACAGAAATTCATGCTCTTCTCCTGGAAAATATTTCAGCGGTATAAGTGCTTTTACTTCTCCTCCCTTGTGTTCAGGTTTCTGTGTTCTTTAGTTGTAACTGACCCTTTTTGGGCATGAAAGCATGTGCCTCTATCACTTAGTGCTAGTAAGATGAGCTCTTCCACTTTTTCTTTACAGTTAGTGGTCCTGAAACCTGTTAAGGTTTGAATCCTGTGATAAGATGCTTTTCCGAAACCAAGAGGTTCTTCGTGCCGTTAGAGTAACTTTCCTTGATTTTCTTTATCATCACTAATGAACAATGCCTCTAATGAGTTTTTCCACTGCCTGTGAATCTAGTTTCTTTAGAATGTTCCACGCTGGCTGTTGGTCTATGCTTTTGTTAAAATGTTGGAGGAAAGATTTTCTCTTGTACAGTTTGCTGTGATCCATTGGCAAGACATGCTCAGATTCATAAGTCCCATATCCTTGGTCATTTAGATTGTAAGGACATTTCTGATTGAGTGCTCTCTGGTAAATCTAAATCTGCTTAAAATCTGATTATTGCTTGTGGCTTTGGTTGGGGCAAACTTTACCTCCATGCCAGCTTCAAATATTTTAAGTAGGTAAGTAATTATGCATTATTTTGTGCCTTCACAGCATAGATGCACCAGAACGCGTTCCCTGGGGGGGGGGTTAGGGTTCCGGAACCCGGAACACTATAATAATTATTATTATCTAAACACCTTAATACCATGTTCCAATACCTGTGGAAGGCATGATATCACAGGTAATCGATTTTAATGATCTCAGAACTGTCAAAAAGTTGGAGGAACTCAATAACTCAACCTTAGATAGAAGGTGTATCTTATACTCAGAGGAAGTGGCCTTTCAGGGATCATGAGTGGATCGATAAAGTGGATGAGGAAGGAATGCCAACCATTTCGAGCCATTATGTGATTTCCAACATGTTGAGCAAGCCTTGAACAACCTGGATCAACTAACAGCCTTAATGCAAAGCAGAACTTGCTATCAAAGGGAATGAATACCTATAGTGTCTCCACCCGGTTCAGAATCGACCTTTTCAGAATCGTAAGAATTGGCATAAATCGTGTTTCTTAACCGGGCCCCTCCCGAAAGAATCGGAGGCGAATTTTTTTTTTTGCATTTTTTTTGATGTAATGCTAGGAAACATGTCAAGTAATATCTATAATGTCTAAAATGTTTCTAATATAAATACTGGATTGCTACTGAATACATGCATTTGAAAGTTATCTATTGCTTGTAAAAAGCTGAAGCCTGAAAGTTGAAACTAAATTAGTGTTCACTGTTCACTGTTCACAGAAAATTAAAATTAGAATCATGATACCACCATCAATGATCACACATCAGTAGCATGTACATACTACAGTATAGGTAGTAATTGCTAAGTTGTAGGTAGTGTCAGTGAGCAGTTACTAGTGAGCTAAGTACATTGGATAAACGTTTGAACTTTGAATCGATTCAATCGAAATTTAAAGGTTATAACCTACATATTACATTGAAAAGCAAAATCAAATAACATTCGAGCGAACAATGAAGTTATGAACTATTTAGTGAAAACAAAATAGCTGAAGGGACAATGCAAGGAGCTGGAACTGAAGGGGCAGGTGTAGGGGTGGATGTAGCGGGAAAAGATGAAGTAGAAGGACGGGGTCGAGAGAAGCGGGAAGAAAGGTTGTCAGAGTACTTGTGCTGTAGAGTACTGGCAAGAGACATCGCCTCAACAAGTGTGGGAGGACGGAAGGAAGAAACATCGTAACGTAAGGCACCACAAAGCCCAGCAATATAACGAGAAATAACCTCAGTGGCCGGTAGATCTGTGAAAAGATAAGAAAGCTCCATAAACTGATCTGTATAAAAAGCAAGGTCACTGGTCTGAGTGAGACTACGGAATGTATCACATTGGCGGTCGAGCCACTGAGGATCAATCATAGCATGACGGAGGTCACGGTGAAAGGTATGCCATATATGGAGCCCTTGCCGATCAGGATCAGCTCGATAAACTCACCACCACGTGGCAGCGCGTCCATCTAAGTGTAAAGCAGCCAACTGGATCTTCTGAGGATCAGTCTTAGGGTAGATTTGAAAATATGTGTCAAGCTTAGCAAACCAATTCTCTAATAAGTTCCCGTCAGAGGAACCGGAATAGGTAGCAAGCTGTACCCTATCACGAAAGTCTCGAGCAAAGTGTGGCACAAGAATTGGGGGACGTGGAAAGAAACCAGGAGGTGGGTTAGGTGGAATGAACGGTCCACCACCAGGCTGACTAATAGAAGAAGATGGAAATCCAAATGGAGGGGGAGTCCCAAATGAAGGAAAGACAGGAGCGTTTCTAGGACCATGAGGCTGTAAAGAATCAATATGTGACTGCATAGTAGCAAAGCCGGTCATAACTGTATCGAAGCGAAGAATGAGGCCAAAAAGGGTCTCATCCATGCGCCGAAATTGATCGGATAAGTTTTCCTTAACAGTTTCACTCGAGGTAGGTGAATGTGCCATAATGATAGTGGAAGGAATAGACGAAAACTTGAGGGAGTGGACTCTTGTCGTCACCCCAAATTGGTCTATTAAAACCAATATTATCACAACTAAGAAAGGGCAACAATCAACAAATGGAAAAAAGTGAAAATGAAGGCTGTAAAAATGCGCTGGACAGCCAGGAGGGAAATGTCAAATTGGAATATCAAACGGAGTCAGAATTTTGTGAAATGTGGTTGAGGATGAGCGCTGGAAAGCCTTTTGATAAACTGTGAAAGATGGCTGGAAATGGATAAAATAATAGGCGAAAGTGACAAGTCAGTTACGAATAGAGCCATAGCTGATCTAGAATTAAGTTGTGAAAGCATCACATAAGCAAGACTTAACCCTAGAAAGCAGGAAAGAGAGAGATTAAGGAGGCTAAAGAGAGAGATCAATATCATCAGCTGAATGACAAATGACACAGTTTCCCTACTTATAGCCAAGAGGAAGCCCTAAAAGGAAGCTTCCAGTGGCTAGGGCCCAACTGGGAGGGATAATAGTGCACCCTCCAAGAAGGCCCCCACTCTCCAGTAATATGTCCAAATGGCCTAATAATGAATAATAAGGCCAAAGGCCAACCATATAGTCTGAATGGCACTAATGAATAAAAAAGGGCGCAAGGCCTGCTTATGCATAAAGTAAAGTAACTGTAAATGTAAATGGACGTGGCGAATGTAATGAGCCAAGTCCATAACTAAGTCGGAAGGGCTGGGGCAACGATGAACAGGCTGCAGGATTTTGGCAATTTGGAATAGCAAACGATTACGGAATTGGGTGATTTTTGGGTAAGAGGCTAAAGAGAGAGAGAGAGCTGAAGATTCGAGCTGAAAATGGGTGCTGGGCAGCAACTAGTAAGATCCACAAATGTCCTGCAACATGATGGAAAAACCGCTGAAAATGGTGATGAAGTAGGGCGCTGGACAGCCTCCAAACAATCACCAAAATGGACAGCAAATCGGTGGAGAAATCTGTCGAAGATGGCAAGGTAGTAGGGCGTTGGGCAGTAGTTACCAAAATCTGCACATAACTTGAAAAAAAAATGGAGAAAACCACTGAAAATGGTGATGAAGTAGGGCGCTGGACAGCCTCCAATCAAGCCACGAAATGGGCAGCAAATCGGTGGAGAAAATCGACGAAAGTGACAAGGTAGTAGGGCATTGGCCAGCCTCTACCAAATCTAGAAAAACGATGGAAATCTAATGAAAAAATCGACGAAAGTGATGGGTTAGTAGGGCGCTGGACAGCCTCTACTAAATCTGAAAAAACGATGGAAATCTGATGAAAAAATCAACAAAAGTGATGGGTTAGTAGGGCGCTAGACAGCCTCTACTAATTCTGAAAAAGTAGTGCACAGGAAAGTGCTCTGATACCAAGTTACGAATAAAGCCATAGGTGATCTAAAGCTAAGCTATGAAAGCATCACATAAGCAAGACTTAAGCTATGAAAGCAGCACATAAGCATGACTTAACCCTAGAAAGCAGGAAAGAGAGAGGTTAAGGAGACTAAAGAGAGAGATCAATATCATCAACTGAATAACAAATGACACAGTTTCCCTACTTATAGCCAAGAGGAAGCCCTAAAAGGAAGCTTCCGGTGGCTAGGGCCCTACTGGGAGGGAAAATAGTGCGCCCTCCAAGAAGGCCCCCACTCTCTAGTAATATGTCCAAATGGCCTAATAATGAGTAATAAGGCCAAAGGCCAACCATATAGTCTAAGTGTCACTAATGAATAAAAAATGGCCCAAGGCCTGCTTATGCATAAAGTAAAGTAAATGTAAATGGACGCGGCGAATGTAATGAGCCGAGTCCATAACTATATCAAAATGAGCTGAACAATTAATGGCAAATGCTGAATCCAGAGTCATCACTCATGAGTCATTTGTCGTCTATTGTATGCCATAGCGGTGTACCAGTAGAATCTAGGTAAACCGTGAAATATCGAGTCTTGACCTAGATTCTAGACTATGAACGATAATATAAATCTAGAGACTAGGTCCTCGTCCTGGTTCTCCTAGTGGGGGTGGCATCGTAGCCTCTTGCAAATCCTCCTCCTCCTCCTCATCATCATCATCATCCCTAGCCTCTGAGGCCTCATCAGAAGAAGACTCCTGGCTTTGATAGTGGCTCTCCTCTCCTCAATAGGGCTATTGAAGTTGTGCTCTAAATGATGCTGCCGAGCAGCAACAACCTGAGTCCGTCATGATGCACCTCGAGTCACAGGTTCTGCACATAGAGATTTGCGGCTATAAAAAAGTATTTATTGCCCAAAATTGAACTTAAAAGACTGAAGACCGATGAGATGACCTAGATAGTAGATACTAGAATCTAGAAAGTACATGCTACAATCTTGAAACTTTTGTTTGAAAGACAAGACTCAAGTAATCAAGTTACAATTACCAAGCAAGGCTCAAGCCTACCTGATCGTGCAACAGACTCGCGATGCAAGAGGGCATATATATTCTCCTCCTCCTCTGACCTAGGTGGTAAATCAGGAACTTTAGCTCGACAGGGTTTTCACCTAAAGTTTAAACAATTTACATATCCACGACTAGGCATTCACTCATGTCACGACTCACATGTGAAAAATTCACAAATTACAAATGGTCCATGAATTACCAAAGTTCAAACTAGTCAACTTTCAACTTTCGAGACTTCCAAGTAGCAAGATTCAAGTGATAAGCTTCAACATTAAGCACTCAAGACTCAAGTTCAAGTAATTGAAGCTCAAGCCTCAAATACAAAGTTTAAACGATTAGTAATTACCTGCATGGGTTATTTGGCCTCCCTCATATTATCTAGAAGGCAATGCACAAACACTAGCCTTTCTAATTGCTCAGTGGAGAGCTTGTTTCTCTTCTTGGTGTGTATGAGAGAGTAGATGCTCCAGTTCCTCTCCCAACTGATGCAGTCATGTGAGAAGACTCTCAATGCAATGCGCTGTAGCCTAGGGGTGGAAGCTCCATCCTTATCGCACCAAGAAACTGGCCTCACGTAGCCTACTGTATCCTCTGGAGGTATTCAAACCACCCATCCTTAAGCTCACGGTCATGGAACTGCTTGGGACTAGATTATCATAAAGGATGTAGCACATGGGCAACTACATGTAAAGGCCTATGAAACTAGTTCCATCTGCTCTCCCACTTGGCCTTTATCTCTTGAAACCTGCAAATTAAATAATGAATGTCATCGATTCAGATTGAGAAGGTTCCAACTTCAAACTTGAGACTAGTCTCTAGATTTGCAAAACGGAAATGAAAGAAATTAGAATTTAGAAGGGCCAAGGGGTTATAGTATATACCTGGAAAAACTCAACTTGGTGCACTTATCAAGCTGCTCACCCAGCCTATCGAGAAACTCGTAGAGAAGGCCCATGGTGGACCCCTCTTTATTTGTGAGTCGTAGGACGATGTGGAGTGGCTGCAATCCAACAACAATTGTGATCTTGCCCCGTCCCAAAAGTCCGATGACAAAACGATGGTGAAAGAGAGGGAGTGTGTGTGTGTGTGTGAGGAGAGGGAGAGTTTTTGTGTGTGAGGGAGAGGGAGTGTTTGAGGCTTGAGCTTTGTGTTTGTCATTTGACATTTGTAAGTCTTGAGGGTGGTGTTGGACATATGTGTGTGATTCATGAATGATGTGTGTGTGTGTGTGTGTGTGAGAGAGAGAGAGAGAGAGAGAGAGAGAATTAGAATTAGAATTATTATTATTAACGTCTTTTGGTGCCCAGGGGCACATAAGACAAAAGAGAGTACAAAATGTGAGAAGCATTGTCCGCATAAGGACTTATTTACCAATGAAAAGACAGTAAAACTAAAACTAAAATATCGATCTCTCTGTCTCTAAGAGAAAAAGTATCCAAGCTTGACCACCAGCTGGTGAGGGTACAAAGCAAGAGCTTAACCACCTGCTCCGCGGAGGAAACTAGCTACGAGCAAGCCGAAAGTAATGAGTGATGGTAGTAGTGGGTCGTGATGTAGGCTGGTGGGAGGCGTATGAAGATCTAGTAGCACTGGATCGAGCCGAAACTCTCTGTGTCTTCGATCTTCGGACGGGGACGTCAAAATCCGCAACCGAAATATCCACTCTGTCTCGCTTCTGGAAGAACTGAGTAATGTGAGCCTGACTGGAATCCATATCTGAGAGCGTAGGTAGAAGTGAAGCTCGTAAAATATACATCTCTCTCAAAAGAAGACCCACACATCTAGCATCTGGATACTCGAGGAAGGAGCTCAACGTGAGGGGAATATCTCGGTATAAACAATGGTATCGTCCTCTAATCTCATAGTATACTGGGCAGCGAAAGATGAAATGAAACTCATCTTCCACCTCCTGAAGAGAACAAAGCTGACATATCCGCTGCAATCTGGGAGTGTCTGTGTATCTACCTGTCTCGATAGCAAGCTGATGAGAAGAGACTCGAAGCTGTCCTATACGATATCTCAGACCAAAAGATAGCGTCTGTGTAAGATAAACTGGAAGAATAGGCAAGCCCGAAACGTCCAGCCGTAAAAGATGTGTGCCATAATAATGTAGCTTGACCCTATCTGGATCAGGATGTGACCATATAGTGCGTATGTAGCTCCGGTAGATCTGCTGTCTGATATAAGCATGGGTTCCATTCGGAAGATCAAGTGCGGATAAACCCCAAGTCTGAAGAAGGGCTGAGACACTGCAATACCAAGAGTGCTTGGCTCCCTGATCTGCAATGGTACAAGATGAAGTGAGAGCAGCAACAATGTATCTGGAGGTATCTAGATCTGATACCCTGTGAAGAAAGGTGATGATCTGAAACATAGCACCAACAACTAATGGAGGAGAAGCAAACTCGGCTAGTATGATATCATGTGGTACTGAGGGCTTAGCCCGGATTATCCTACTGAGCATGAGAATCTGGATACGAGTAAGATCTCTCCATGTATCGCGTGATAAATCAGGGCACCAAGTCTCAGCCGAATATAGCACAACTGGGGAGACAGTAGCAGAAAATAGTAGGCATCTGGTAGCAGGATCCTGCACATAATAAGTAGAGCAAAATCTCTCCATATGCACAAGAGCGGTATGCCCCTTGCGGAGCCTGGTGGTGGCTGCTGGTCGAAAAGTGAGTAGCGGACCAGAGAAAAGAACTCCCAAATAGGTGTAGGAGGTCACGATCTCAATCGGTAGCCCGTCATAATAGAAAATCACATCTCTCATATGCTGTCTGTTGGTGTTAAACACCATAATCTTAGTCTTCTTAAGGTTAACCGTCAATCCCCAACGCTGGCAAAAGTGATGTAAAGCAGAAAGGTGACTCTGTGAACCAGCTGCAGAGGATGAGAGGAGAACCACATCATCAGCGTACAAGAGAATGGGGATAATAATGTCTGCTAGGGGACAGCCCTCTCCACCTTCCTCGCGAATAATCCGCTCGAGGTCATCTATATATAGTGCAAAAAGAGTGGGTGATAAGGGGCAACCCTGCTTCACCCCAATGGTAGAATGTATCTGTGAGGACCAGCCACTACCATCTCTGAAACGTGCCAAGACTCGCTCATATAAAGTAATGATCGCAGCAATAGTATCCTCTGAAAAGCCAAGTGAAGACAGTCTCTGGAAAAGAAGATGTCGTGGAACAGAGTCAAAAGCTTTGCGAAAATCCACAAAGCAACAGTAAATTCTCTGTTTCCGATGTCGAGCCTCCTCAATAATGCATCTCAAAATGAAGATCTGGTCTGAAGTAGAATATCCCGGTCTGAAACCAGCTTGACCCATAGCGTGTAAACCCTCAGTTTCAGCAAAAGATCCAGTGACTGTCTGTAGTATAGAGCCATATATCTTAGCTAGAGTGTGGCCAATCATAATGGTGCGGTAGTTTCCTACATTCATGGGATCACCTGCCTTGAGGATGGGGTGAAGGATATTAGTACACCAAGCCGTAGGAAAACCAGAAGTAACAGCTGTGTTAAAAACATGAGCAATGTAAGGGGAGATGAGATGTGCTACGGGCTTTAGGAAGTCTACACTTAAGGAGTCATAGTCAGTGGCTTTATTTAGTTTGGCATGTTTAATGGCGTTTTCAACCATGTCAGGGGTGAAAAGTGAGCAGTGGTCAGGTCTCGGTGAGAGTGAGGCAGGAGGAGAGTCCGTGGTATATAACTCCGTGGCATACTCGATCCAGGATTCGATGGCTATGGGGGCCAATGTTGAAGAGTGTCTGGTGAAATGTTTCCAGAAAAAAGAGGAGGAGGGTGAATCTAAAGAGTTGATCATTTTTTGGCAGAGTGATTGTAGGTACTTGATCTTCTTTGTTCTGGTGGTTCTATGATATTCTTTCTGGCATTGTTTGAGTGTGGCAGGGGAGTGTGACCTGGCATATGTCACATGATTGTGAAGAGAGCGGCATTCTGCATCATACCATCTGTTGTGAACACTTCTGTGAGATGATGTCGTTTTGGTGGGGAAGGATGAGGAAGCAGCAGCTAAGAGGGATGTAGAGAGAAAAGTGGCTTGCTGGTCAATTGGTGCCATGAACGGGAAGTTAGCGAGTAGTTGGGATAAGATTGTGGTGTAATTAGTGAATCCAGATTGGGTGAAAGGAATACGTTTATGAGTGGGAAGAGAGCAAGAAATTTGCAAAGAAGAGGTTATGTGACCAAGTGAGATGTGTAAGAGTGAGTGATCGGAAATGGTAGGGGGTGTGATGGAGAAATCAGAAATGTGAGAGATCAAAGCAGGTGATCCAATGAAGTAGTCGACCACACTATGTCCTCCACCATGAGGATAGCATGTATATGCTGATGAGGAAGGCCACTGTGTGAGGCCATTCAAAATGGCAAGAGCGTGTGTCTCTGCTAGAGTGATCAACTGCTCCCCGAAAGATGTAGCTGGAGTGTCTGCATCCTGTGATACCCGGTCTAGCCCCATATCCAAAGGGTAAAGCCTGAGAAGATCCGTAGCTGCATGAAATTCGGTTTGTCTAGAGCTTGTGCGGGCGTTGAAATCACCTGCTAGTAAAATGGAACCCTGCTGAGAAAAGATAGCAATATCATCTGAGAGAGCCTGAAAAGGGTCCCCGCCAAACTCAGCAAACACTGAGGTCTGTGGAGCAAAATAGCATACAGCTATATAGATGTCCTGAGGTAATCCCAATAGTGAGCCAATAATGTGTAACCAAATATAGCGAGCGTATGGATCTTGTTTAACCATCTGAACTGTGGTGTCTCTGTATAAACAAGCTACTCCTCCAGATCCTCGACAAGTTTTTCCCCTAACAAATGGACGAAAAGCAGAATGCCAAGAGTACTCCTGTATATTTGGAAGAGGATGATATAAGGACTCATGAGTTTCAGCCAACAACAAAATGTCGCATTTTCTAATAAAATCAGCAAAGTCTCCGGCTGATGACGAAGATAAAAAACCATTACAATTCCAGAAGCCAAGTCTCAAATTGGTAGGGGATCTCGGGTAGCTTCTATATCCGGGGGCCCCTAGTTCCTATTGTGGAAGGTCGAAAAATCTCGGTTTCCCGTCAATAAAAACAACCCTTTGCCCTTTCTCTTTCGCTTCAAGGATAATCTTTTTTCTTGCCAACCATTGAGTATTTGTTAAGTCATCATCCATATAAATGAAAGTACCTTTAAGCTTTGCCCTAAGCCGAAGGGCAGCATTGCGTTGTGAAAGCGAGCGGAACTTGATAAACAAAACATTGTCATCAAATTTACTGCGCCAAGCAGTATCAAAACCGTCAGCCACATGAGATAACTTGGAAATGAGCAAATCCGTAGCTTCTTCCAACGGTTTTCCACCATTGGCAATGCCTCTTACTCTAATGTTAAAGGCTTTTTTGGCCCTTCTGGCTTGTTCACCCAAAACTGTCTCCAAATCGTTTTCCTTCGGAAAAGATGAAATCTGAGAGTGATTACCTTGCTTAAGGATCGATGTCGTTTCTTCAACCTGTTTTGCGAGTGATGAGAGTTTGCTGCCCATATCATCCGGTTTGAAGAGTGCTGCCCACGTTTTCGTCTCCTCGACTTGTTTCTCCAAGCTATTGATCTTGTTGGAAGTCTCCTCCAAGGCACTTTTTTCTGCAATTCGTTGCTTAAGATATATATTTTCTTGCTCAAGCTGCTCCACACGTTCCGTGACACCAAAAAGATCCTTAGCTAACTTGCTATTTTCAGCTTCAAAGAGGTGTAGTTGTTTCTTAAGTCCAAGAATTTCTTGCCGGATAAAACTAAGATCATAAGCAAAAAGACTTTCGGTAGGTTTGGAAGGAGTGTAGTCAATGGCAGCCATGTTGATAGTTTCTGTCACCGAAGACGGCTCCTCCATTACTACCGGTGATGGGGGGGTGTCCAACAGGGAGGGGGGTGTAAGAACACCCTCCTTTTTCTTAGGTGCCATAGGAGGCGGTAAGCAGATGGAGGACCAGCGCAGGGCAGCGTAGGGCAGGTGCGAAGGTCAGCACTGCAGCGCCAGCAGGGCGGACAGCAGCGCCAGCAGGGCGGGTGGGCGCGCAAGAGAGAGAGAGGGCAGCAGCGCTAGCAGGGCGGGCAGCGCACCAGTAGGGCGGGCAGCGCACCAGCAGGCGGGCAGCGCACCAGCAAGCGGGCAGCGCACCAGCAGAGCGGCGAGAGAGAGAGAGAGGGGCAGGGGTAGCGAGAGAGGGATAGCGCACCAGCAGGGCGGGCAGCGCACTAGCAGGCGGGCAGCGCACCAGCAGGCGGGCAGCGCACCAGCAGGCGGATAGCGCACCAGCAGAGAGAGAGAGAGAGAAGAAGAAGAAGAAGAAGAAGAAGCTTCATTAACGTCTTCTCCATGCCAAAAGGCGTATAAGACAAACAAGTACATTAGATAAAGTGGAACCAAGATGGAGCAATGCCGTCAAACAACATAACTAAAACCAAACTAACTAAGAAGAGGATAATGTCCAGGATTATATGGTACGAAGACCATTTATAGATTCAACTGTCATTTGTTTGTCATTTGACATTTGTAAGTCTTGAGGGTAGTGTGGGACAGATGTGTGTGATTCATGAATGATGAGAGAGAGAGAGAGAGAGAGAGAGAGAGAGAGAGAGAGAGAGAGAGAGAGAGAATAGAATAGAATAGATTAATGTCTATAGAGTGCCCTCGGGCACATAAGACAAAGAAAAAGTACATTAGAAAGGAGCAGTGTCCATGCCAGGGACTTATTTCTATCAACTAAAACTAAAAACAGAGATAAACTGGAAATAAAAACCAAAGCTTATCCTCCAGCTATGGTGAGGGTACAGAAGCAGTAGCTTAACCACTAGATACGCGGAAGAATAAAACTCACTAACTGAGAGAGAAAAACTGTGTGATCTGGTGTGAGGCACATGGTGGCCTCTAGTGGCGAACGTTGGATGGTCGAGGAAGACGCTGGAGCTGCGGTCGACGAGCTGGAATGTCAATTGAAGAAATTCACCCCTAAACCCCATTGGGTACAAAAGGTGTATCGGTCTCTTCCCAAATCCTCATCTCAATCAGCTAAACAACCATGGTACGATGAAGAATGTCGCTATTACCATCAACAAATCATCTATGCACAATGTCATTCACCTCACTTATTCCGTGATGTTCGTCGTGTATGCCACCGTGTTCATGACAATAAAAAATGCACTTATGAATCTAATGAAGGTAGACGTCTCATTAATCTCCTCTACAACTCCTCCACTAGTGCCTTTTGGCGTTCTCTCCCCGTTCTCCACCTCCCTCACTTATCGATCTTCACACTTGGACTAACTATGCCACCACTCTGTACACTATCCCTACTCGCTCACATTATCATTTCCCCACGACCCTCTGATTTCTCTCTTTTAATGTCTAATTTAGACTTTGTGGGTTATCACATTGTTTGAGATTCACATTGGGATAGTTCAGAGTATGTTCACATCAGCTTGAGATTGAGATCGTCTCCAGGGTACCCCATGAGATGACAGGATATGCTGGTTATGGTCACTGAGAGAGGTGGAGACTGAGGAGCATTTCATCTTCAGATGTCTTGCTTATAATGAGATACTTGGTCGATATCACTGCTTATTAAGAGACTCACCTACTACTTTAGTTCTCTCATTGTCTATGAGGATCCTCAGTGTGTGGCCCTTATGCTACATGAGATGTCCCTGATTCGGAGAGTCTTTGCTCAGCCAAATATTCATGATACACAATCAGATTATAGCTTTCTTCTCCAGGAGGAGAGCTCGGGTGGATGACGAGAATATTCCTATCCCTATGCGAGATCGACATAGCGATCAACATCAGTGTACGGTACCTCACAGACCTGATATTCGGACCTTTAGAGGGAGAGTATCTCTTAGGAGACATTGTCCCAGTCAGCATCAGAGTATGAGACATAGTCATTGTCAGCGGATCACTACTGCACTAGATCCTTTGGTTTCATCAAGCACACATATCACATCCTTTTTCAACCGTCTTAGCTGAGAGAGTTTTCTAGATCTATACACTTCTTCTCAGCATGTACATCCACACTTATTGTATCACCTCTCATATTTACTTACTTTGAGAGGAGAGTAGAGTAGAGATCTATCAACTATTCTTTCTTATCTTGTAGTTGTTTATTTTATTGGAGACATTTCTATGCTCCTTTTAGTGTTTATTAATCTTGAGATGTACTTATTGGTCTTATATGCCTTTTGGCATTTAAAAGACATTAATGTTGCTTCTTCTTCTTCATCTTCTTCTTCTTCTCCTCTCTCTATAACAGTATCTGCTAGAGGACAACCATCACCACCCTCTTCCCGAATGATCCGCTCAAGGTCATCAATATACAAAGCAAAGAGGGTGGGTGACAAAGGACAGCCCTGCTTTACTCCTACTGTACTATGAATATATGAGGACCATCCATCTCCATCATGGAAATGTGCCAAAACTCTCTCGTATAGTGTGATAATAGCAACAATTACCTCCTGTGAAATACCAAGGGATGCTAGACGCTGGAGCAACAAGTGTC
Organism: Diphasiastrum complanatum; assembly: GCA_029204225.1. NCBI lineage: Eukaryota > Viridiplantae > Streptophyta > Lycopodiopsida > Lycopodiales > Lycopodiaceae > Diphasiastrum > Diphasiastrum complanatum. Next base: position 41,809,448 of record CM055092.1, on the reverse strand, counting down.
TCGGAACTAAATCAAATGCTTTGCGGAAGTCCACAAAGCAGCAAAAGACTCTTTGTTTCCTGGACTTTGCTGCCTCAATGATACATCTCAGTATGAATATCTTCTTTCAGAAATATGTCGAGTTCCTCAAATTCTCCAATTCTACACTTTCTTCTTCCGTAGAAAAGCAGCTTCATGCCCTTCTCCGCAAAAAGAAAGTGGCCTACTTTTCTTCCCGTTCCTCCTACCTCCTTCGCTCCCTCCTCTCTACTTCCTCAGCTACTTTTTGGAAGATCTTTCTTCATAAGCCCCTATCCATTGCACCCATCCCTCTTCAATCCTGGGTCGACTATGCAACCAACCTATATACAACTGCTCACCCTTCCATCTCTCTTCCTTTTCGTCCTACCCACTATGACCTCTTTTCTCCTGACATGGTTGAAGCCATCATCTGCAAACTCAAGAACAATCGTACATCTAACATTGACCTCCTTTCAGTCGAGCTCCTCAAACCAATTGCCAAACTCGCCTCCCCTTTCCTGGCCCGTTGTTTCAACCGCTCTGTTGTTGATGGTTTCCCCATACCTTGGGCCACCAATCTCCTTCACCCCATTCTCAAAGCAGGCGATGCCATGAATGCCCACAACTATCCCACTATTATGATTGGTCATACCATGGCCAAGTTGTACGCCACTATTCTCCAGAACTTCTTTACGGCAGAGGCTGATTCTCGACTATTGTATGCGACTGGTCAGGCTGGCTTCCGCCGGGGTTATAGCACTCTTGATCATGTTCTCACTCTACGTACTATCATTGAGGAGGCAAAGCATATGGGCAAGAAGGTATTTGCTTGTTTCGTTGATCTGTCTAAGGCCTTTGATATTGTTCCCCATCATCTTTTGATCAGCAGACTACGTTAGCTTGGCTTTTCCGACTCTATTCTCGCGGTAGTGGTTGCTCTGTATGAGAGAGTTCTAGCACGTATTCGGCTGGGTACTGATTTGTCTTCTCCCATCCGTAGCACTGTTGGCGGCAAGCAAGGCTGTCCACTGTCCCCTCCGCTGTTTGCACTTTATATTGATGATCTTGAGCGCCTCATTCGTGAAGAAGGTGGAGATGGTTGCCCGCTGGCTCATTTGCTCATCCCAATTCTGCTTTATGCTGATGACATTGTTCTTTCTCCCTCGCCAGAAGGGTTGCAGTGTCACTTACAGATCTTAAATCGGTTTTGTGTTGCTTGGGGTCTCTCTGTTAACTTAAAAAAGATGAAGATCATGATTCTCAACACCATTTGATAAAGCCGTCACAATTATCAATTCTTCTATGATGGTCAGGAAGTTGACATTGTTGCCTCTTATACTTACTTGGGAGTCCTGTTTACTGCGCCCCTTCTTGGTTTCCGCTAGGCTGCATTTGCGCACATTTCCTCCGGTCTTTCAACATTGGTCCAGTTCGAGCGTGGTTGTACAATGAATCATATTTTTGATCCCGCTACTAGATGCCAGTTGTTTCACACGGGTGGTTCCAGCAGTGATGTATGCCTCCGAGATCTTGTTGCCAGGACTTTCTCTTCGGGACTGGGCAAACATTTCCCGCATTCAGGCCACTATGTTGGGTCGCATGATACGTGCCAAGACTACCACCCTCATGATATCCTCTGTGCTGAGTTTGCTACTTTGAGATCATCCTTGAGGGCTTTTTCCTCCTTATTCTTTTTCTTCAGCAGATTCAGGAGATTCGTGCATCTCACCCGAGATAGATACATAGTTGTTGCGGTTACTTCTTCACCCGGATATTCGTGCATCTCACCCGGATAGATACATAGTTGCTGCAGTTACTTCTTCACGTGTCCTAGCTGATTCCCATGCCAAGCTATCCTGGTACCAGCAGGTTTATGATCTCTTACGACATTCGGGCATCTCTTACGACATCTGGGCATCCTCATGGTACGCATTCATATATCCGAGGCTATTTATTCCATCGATATATGCAGCAGACTTGGAGCTCCCTCCCACCTTCCTGCATTCGACTGAGGTATTACCAGACACACTTCCTCTTTCTGGATCCCTCTGGTTTGCCATTGTTGCCGCTCTATCTCTTACAGCCCCTATCACACGGCCTGCGCTATCGTCTTGAGCAGCTATGCATTAACTTGCATTAGCTTGCTGTTGAGGCCGGTCGTGCATGGGATATCCCCTGAGAGCGTCATCTATGTCGCTTGTGCTCGTTGCAGGTGGAAGATGAAGCCCATTTCCTCCTCAGATGTCCGTTGTATTATGAGATACGGGGGAGGTATTATTGTCTCTTTCGCGATGGCCCGCATACACTTCGCAGTTTTGTCTCCTATCCTGATGCTCATTGCTTGGGACTTCTTGATTCCTGTACCAGATCACTTGGGGTTAGACTCCCAGTAGCTGCTTCTCACTGGCTTCTTTCGGACTCGAGCACATGCTGATGACTCCGATGATGAGATTCCTATCCCTGTGCCACCGCGGAAAAAGCCCAGATGTAGTCGCCACTTACCTCCATCAGGGCCCACTGTACACTCCACTCAGCGGACACTTCACACTTACTTTCGCTAATACGTACTTATTTTCCACCTGGCCCGGGTTGTGGGCATTGGTACTTTTTTTGTAGTTCTTCTGTTGTACCTGGCCCAGGTTGTGGGCTTATTTCACTTCTGCTTTGTTCTACTTTCATTCGTTCCATACCTCTCATCTCTGATTTTCATGTATCTCCCACCACTCTCTCTGATCATTCCTTTCTCTCCTTCGCTATCGGCCGCCTCCCACCTCCCTAGCCATCCTCACACCCCTTGCTTACACGGGCACCCAGGTATAGATTCAGTCCTCTCTATACAGCAGTCTACCAGGAGTTCCTAACCTCCTTACTCCATTCCTTCCCACACAATAGTACAGTCGAGACTCAAGCTGCCTTTCTTAGCACTTCTCTTCATACCGCTGCTTCCCTCGCTTTTCCATCTAAACCCCATAAAGGCAGACTCTCTCGTTCCTCATCGATACGACCCCCACACCCCCTGTGGTATGATGCTGAATGTCGTTCTCTTCATCAGTCTGTCACTCATGCCCGCCCGTACTCATGATCCTCATCTCCTCCGCTCTGCCAGACGCTCTTACCATCGCACACTCCGCCGAAAAAAGCGTGCCTATGATGACTCCGAAGGAATGCGTCTTGTTGATCTTCTCTTCAGTTCCTCTTCAGGCGCCTTTTGGCGTGAGTTTATCCCTCGTGCTCCACCACCTCTCCTGGATGACCTCCACATATGGACCGAATACGCTACCAACCTATATGCCATACCCATCTCTATCTCCTCACGTCCCTCTGAGTTCACCTTGTTCACCTTTGACATGGTACGGAGATTACATGCATTGGGGCAAGCAGGTTTCCGATCTCATTATTCTACTAATGACCATATTTTTACACTGCGAGCTTTGATTGAGGAAGCTAAGTACATGAAAGAGAGGGTTTATTGTTGTTTTGTGGACTTCAAGAAAGCCTTCGATTCTGTACCACGCATTCAGAGACTTCGTGACCTTGGTTTCTCCATAGATATTGTTCTAGAAGTGATGGCTCTTTATGAGGATGTTTCCAACATGACAGTGGCCTATCTGATCACATTTGGTCATTGAATTTGTTTGTTTAATCACGTTACGTAAGTGACCGTAGTATCGTCGATTACGGTATTGAACGGGAAGATGGAACGTAATATTGGAGTGAAACAGGGATGTTCTCTTTCACCGGTTCTCTTTGGATTGTATATTGATGAGTTAGAGCAAGACATTTCACAGTGTGGCGAGGGTGGCTGTAGACTTGGCACCATTCTAATTGCTATCCTCCCTTATGCGGATGATGTAGTACTAGTATCCCCGACCAGAGAGGGTTTACAGAGGCAGCTAGATTGTCTACAGGGATTTTGTACCAGATGGGGATTGGGGGTGAACATGAAGACCAAGGTTATGGTCTTCAACACTTCTCGAGCCTTCATGCAGCGCCAGGAGCTCATCCTGGATGGACAGACCTTAGAGGTAGTTTCCTCTTATACCTATTTGGGAATACTCTTTTCTAGTCCTACCTTCAGCATGCGACCGGCTGCCACCGCTCGACTTGGGAAGGGGCATTCCTCTCTTGTTCAGCTTGAGCGTTTCTGCTTTAGGAAGCTCATCCGAGATGCTCGCAGTAAGTGTAGACTTTTTGATACTATTGGCACCCCCACAACCTTGTATGCAGCAAAGACATGGTGTATCGGCTTCATCACACTGGGCCAACATTTCACGATTGCAGACCACCATGTTAGCTCGTATGATTCGGGCGAAGCCCTTGGTTCCACACGAGATCCTTCTTGCAGAGTTTGTTGTTCCACCCATTCAGATATATGCCGCGTTCCAGCTTATTGCCTACATTCAGAGAATCCAGGCTCTGCCCGATGAGGATATGAGATATACACAGACATCACTTGTTTCCTCACACTTTCTCCATGACCAGGGCTATCGACTATCGTGGTTCTTCCAGGCATCCCTTCCTCCTTGAGTCATTTGGTATCTCCATTACAGAGCTCCCCTCAGGTACTCATTAGTATATCAGGTGCATCTTATATTGGGCTTGACCGTACTTGGGGGCGACAGCTTGGGGTTAAACCCGACTATTATTGGACTCATTTTATTCAGCTTGACATAGTAGGATTCCCGGTCTTACCACATTATTTGGACTCGAGACTATCACATTGTCTCAGATTTACATTAGGACAGCTTCGCGTATCATCACATCAGTTGGCTATTGAGACTGGTAGATTCCAGGGTACCCCGAGAGAGGAGCGGATTTGCCAGTTATGCTCTTTAGATGAGGTGGAGTCAGAGGAGCACTTTATCTTTAGGTGGCCAATATATTACGAGATCAGAGAGAGATACCACTGTTTGTTCCGTGACACACCTGTCACCTTACGATCACTCGTAGCTTATGAGGACTCCCGATGTGCTGTACTCATGATACGAGCGATGTTTATACTACGACAGGATTTGTATCAGACAGCCCAGCAGAGTCATGTTTCTCAGCCTCAGATCACGTCTTTCTTCTCTAGGAGGAGAGGACGAGTATTTGATGACGGTGACGATGATGATGATGATGACCTACTTGCCCACAGAGATCAGAGACAGCGTCCCACACATTCTCATGTTGCAGCACGAGCTACTCGACCTATCACGAGGAGACCTCTTCATCCTCCTAGATGAAGTCAGAGACCACCAGTGGCCCTTCATGCCGCGGGCCGTATTACATCCTTTTATAGCATCAGCATCAGCAGGACCGGACTAGATGATAGCATCATACCTCACTCATGACTTTTCACAGCATACATGCTCTCGCATGTTTCTTATAGCATCACATCTATTTCAGTTCATAGCTTTAACTTTGGATTTGCTATTTCTGTTACTGTTTTGGAGACGTTTCATACGCTCCCATGGTTACCACATACTTGACATGTACATTTACTAGTCTTATATGCCTTTTGGCATGGAAAAGACATTAATAAAGCTCTCTCTCTCTCTCTCTCTCTCTCTCTCTCTCTCTCTCTCGTATGCATAGGTTACGGCTTGGGGGTTAAGTGCTAATATTAGGCTTCTACTTGGTTTGGTGGTTTGGATCCCATGTTCCCGTTTGAGTGTACTTGCGGGCTTGATCCTTGGTGGACTTCAGAGTGGTATCAGAGCAAGGCTTGTTTGTGGTTGGATCAAAAGGAGTCGTCGATTGATCCTATCTCTAGCTTCTTTGCAGATTTTTGGCTACTGGTGTTACCATGTCCAAAAAAAGCTTTTTTGTGCACTTTTTAAGTTCTATGAAAGGGATGTTAGCTTTATCTAAGATGCTATTAGTGTATCGATGCGATTTGCACAATATTCATAGAAATGTGGTAAATTCTCGATGTGTCCAAGCTAACCTTCGGGTTAGGCACTTCCTGCTGCTGCATAGGGTAGTGTTTCACACATAGGGTGACTACTTATCAATAGTTATAAGCATGCATGTCAGAGTTGCTCCCAAACTTAGTAGAACATGAGATAGAAGGCTAGAATTGACTGAATTCATCGATTTTTGAGCCCAATCTGGTTGTTGTATGCTAGTTACGGTAAATTGGGTTTTGGAAATTGCTGTAAAAGTTTGAATTTTGGTGGGCTGATCAGTACGAAGGTTGAATGAAGTAATATACGTCAGAACACCCAAAATTCTTGAGTTTTGGTCGATTTCACATAGAATTTGATGCATGAACATGTTTTGGACCTGTAGCACTGTTGTTTGGCATGGTTACCACCATACCAAGTGTCTTTGTCAGCTGTACCAATCGGTTTATGGCTGTCGAAGTCGTTAGGAACCTGAAAATTGGGAAAAATCAGAATTTTTAGTGCTTTTTTGAACGATTGGTGCAAGTTGGGGGTCAAGGCTCTTGCCCTGAGGTTTCATGGGCTGATTGTACGTTGTTTGAGCTCCAATCTGAGCCTATGACAGATCTCATAGCTATGGGATTGTGGGAGAACAACCTCCTACAAATTACTAGCTACCAGCACCCCCATTTTAGCTTTGAAAATGTCAATTTTTGCATGTTTCTGACCAGTCCACTGTCTATTGATCTGATTGAGACCTTGGCTGGGCTGTTTTTAGCTAATTGAACTGTCCGTAATAGCTGTACTGAGCCATGCAAGCAATAACGATGCTTTTTTATGTCTTTATGCTGAGTGGTGTAATTTTGCATTGTTATCAGTGTCTTTGCTGTAAAATATCATCTTTATACTAGTTTATTTAATCATTGACGCGTATTGAATGCATTGAATAAGTTTCTCTGATGCCAGGTTGAGGATGAAGCAAGATTTTGTGCCATTTTCTGGGCCAGACAGTTATATTCTCTCAATCATGCACCAAGTCGATTTCTTTGCATGCTTGGGGCTGCTGATACAAGGCTGGATATAAGGTACTTAAATGTACGTAATTATGTTTATCACAGCTTTCCAACATCTCCTTCCCACAACACTCGTATGACAAAGTGATTCATGATTTAGTATGCTAAATTCATTCCAAATTTTGTAGTTGGTAGTCTGTTACCCATCATTTTCCTCAGGTCTTTACTACACTTACATGAGTTCTTACTCACATCTTCATATTTATCTAGTTACAGATGAATTCTTCCAAGATTCTAGTTTCTTGCCAAATAAACATGGAGATGCAAGTAGTGGTATGCAAACATTGCAGTGCAATAGGAGTAATCTTCTTTGTTTTGCTCTCTGTAACTCCCTCAATATCATCTTTTGGTATGTGTATTGCTGACATTTCCTCCTTGTCTTTCTGTGTATATGCATTCATTTGCAGTTGAGTGTGCCAAACATGGTACTTGTATTGTGATATATGCATGACCGCCACCATAGAGGTCATTATTCAGCCTTAAGTGAATACCTGGGTTTAATTTCAATTTTGTGTAGGGAGATGGCTTTGGAAGGGCTTAACCCTGTGGAGTTTGAAAAGATTGAAGTAGATGGAGCAGGAGTCGCAAACTCAATCTCTTATCCTTTGCTACTTGATATCACAACTTATATATGTCAGCGACAGCCGGCATTGCTCTCAGATGTGGCAGTTGGTGAAAGGATGCTCATATTTCCATCTAGTACCTACGTAGCTATGATCAAGTTTGTCCTTAAGTGTTTCAAGGAAGGTCTTAAGAAGGTGTCCAACAGTCTGCAATCTATGGATTACTTTCGTTTGCTTTTGGAGCATGCTATGGCATTTGATGGCTCATTGGAACTACATATCACTGCTTCCTCTGCGCTAATTGAACTCGTTGCAATTGACCCTCAGGTATGCAAAGAATAATCTTTGTTGAGTTACTCCGAAGAAGAGTTTACCAGATTATCTTGATTGCTTACTATTTGTGAGTTATCTCTAACACTTGATATAGGTTTCTGATATTGTTGAGGATATTCTCTGTTACCTAAATTTTGTAACAGAATTCTAGCACCTGTTTTGTAAGTATTTGATATATCAAGATAACAAATCACCATTATCTAATTCTAAACTATGACTAACTGCTATCCTAATAAATGTCTGTTAGTTTGCCACTTATCTGGCAACATTGTTTCCTTATTAATGTTAAGAGTCTTTTATTTTTAATTACACCTGAATGCCTGTAATATGTTTGTGATGGAGTCACAGACTTTTGAACTTTCTCGGAACTGCATTGTAGCAAGTGTTCAGTTTGGAGAGTGCTTACCTGATTTTTTCTTATGCCATGTACGCTAGCTTATTTTCATGGTAGCATTGTGTATGCATATGAAGTTTATTGATATTAAGATGCTCTGGTTCTGATTACCCAGAGGAAATGTCATGTCACTGCTGGGGATGGTTGAATTTACGTTAATGTCTCGATCACTGTCAACACTGCCATGCTACATGGGAGAACAGCTCACCATATATTTTTTAAAACTTGCAGAAATCAGCCCAACATTATCGTGACCATTTGCCATGGATTAAGCAATTTTTGGGGCACATTGATCATGGTACACGTGATTCCTTTGGGCGACTGCTGGGCATATCTGTTGCCGCCCTTACTTCTGCGGAAGCATCAAAGCTACTTCAGGAGGTCACCAGTTTCCTTCAAGATGGTGTAAAGCGAAGGTAATGTTTCATTTTTGTCGATGGAACTATCCCGTGAACTTAGAGATTACATTTCTTCATTTCCTTCGTTGGGAATTAATGCAGATTTGAAGAATTAGATGGGGCCATCTGTGCAACTGGTTATATGCTGGCTCAATGTATGACTGGAGCACCCTCTGTATGTGTCTTATCCAATCACATTGTGCTATCTTTTATATGTACTGTTTGGAGGTAGTTGTTTTGTAAACCGTTTATAGGCACCTCTTTCCAATATACTAAACAGCAGAAATGCTGAAGAAGTATCTATCTTAAGCCATGGTTTCATGATATTCAGAATGCTAGGAAAAATAGCAGCTAAAGATTCGCATTTCAAATGTTTCCCTTCTCCACGTTTTGTCCCTAAAGATTCGTATTTCAAATGTTTCCCTTCTCCACGTGTTCCTAAAGGAGGGGAGGAGCCCCACGTTAGGCCAGCACTTCATGCTCCTCAAAACATACTACCTCAGGAGTACCCTCTATTTATACAATCATGACGATGAGATTAATCTGCAATGTTCTAAGTGGATACAACCAGTACTACCTCAAGTTTTAACAATTCACCATTCATTTATGATGTTATTTCAGAGTCCAGACATCAATATCATAAATACTTTGGAGATTACTTTGGACTTTAACATTGTTTATTAATGAAACTGGTCCCTGAAATGATTGTTATTAATAATCCAGCTGTGCAATGGATAGTACATCAGTTAACCAAAAAGTACGCTTCCTAGCAGTAGCAGAAAAATGTTGACTTCCAAGAGAAGAGGCCCACAATGCGATAACGAGGAACTGGCATTAGACCCGACTAAATAGAAATATCTGAAGAACCAGCGAAAGAGCCAGATGCAAGAAAGTAAATTTTTCCTCTCCTTAATCTATTACATTATAGTATGGGGAACTTGGAAGGGCCTTCTGGGCCTGTTCTAGCCAGCACCTCGCAATTTGCCTGCAGATCAAAAAGGCACAAGGCTTCCAAGGAGTGCTTGCAACAACGGGATGCACCCTTGACTCCAAATAATTGTTGCATTTAAGGCTGGTGATCTGCACTTATTTAGTAGTGACAAGCTTCCGATCAGCAAGCATAAATTCCTCTAGAAGCTGGATCAGGTGGATGGAGCAGTTATGACTGCGAAGGATAAGTGCAAAGTCCTCGCAGGTGGAGAGGCCATTCCAATGATGAAGGCTTGAAAGAAATAGTTCTTTGGTAAATTCCAACGGAATTCTGAACTTGATATTGAGGGTGGAGGACTCGTTGGAATATTCCTGAGCATTGTTGGAAGCCAAATGGTAGTGAGTCCTATGCATATATTGAGGGGGTTCTCAGCTGGACTCTCAGCAATGAATGGTCAATGTAGATGTAGAGTGTTTTCATGATGTCTTTTAGAAAGCTCTAAAAAGAAGTGCGAAATTTTTTGAAGTGACTGATCTACAAGCAAGGATCAGGAAAAAAGAGTGAACTTACTCACTGTGGTATCAAAGCTTTGGCAATGCTCACCGAACAGAAATATGAGAACAACTGCCTCAGGTTTCAATTTATTGAAGGAAGAAATCTACACTTAAAAGTGACATGGCTATCTTTGAAGTGTACCTCTATCTGGGATCAGAAGTCTGTCACGAAGATTATTAGACCCTTATGTCCACGATAATCGATTAGTACAACGTGTTGGCTGTAACAGGGACACACAAGATTGTTTAAAGTGCTGATTCCAAGCACAATTCCTGGTGTCGCAATAATGCGTAACTAGAGTTTCCTTAGCTAATGAAGAAAAATGAAAGAGAATCAATCATAGTAGCATGAATTTGGGAATGAACTTCAGATTTTGGTGTGGAAACTCCAGATGAACATATCCGAAACTCTGAGGTAGACAGTTGTCACAGAACAGAATTTGCTAGCCATGAACTATGCTGTCAGAGGAGCGACTGAACCTCCAAGTTGGCTTATGCTTTTAGAAAAAAGAAAATCAAAACTTCTCTTAGCAAATAGACGTTAGTGGCTTATGAAGTGGGTTTTCTTTAACTTGAAAAGTTTTTCTTGTACACTAGTAGATATGGCCAGTTGTCAACAAAATTTTTGCAAGTTTCGATCTTAGTATTAGTAGGAACCAAATGAAGCTTGTTTTCATTAAAAACAAAAAACCATTTGTCACATATTTGTAATAATATCGAAGGCTATGTATGGTCGTATGCTCCCTAATTTGATGATATTGTATAACAGCTCACAAGGCATTTTCTTGTAGAAAATAGCAAAAATCTTCAATTTTTCGCAAATCCTAAACTTGAATTTTTTTTCCAACCATTTGGTTGGCTTTTCCAAATATCTGAAATGTGTTTGAAACGTTTCAAGTTTGGACATTTGAAACATTTAGTTGCTACCATGCAGTCTAGATGAGTCCTGCTGGATTTATGGGAAATGGGTTAGACTTTCTTGATGGCTCTTTGACTGTTAACTGATGTACTTCATTCTTTTGAGTATCTGTGAAATAAAATTTACCGAGGTAGGGTTCAATCAGAGATTATTTGGTGATTTCTTCTAATGTGGAATGACTGTGCGATGTTCTCTTCAAGCTGGGATCTGGTAGACTTGCTGATGTGCTCATTGGTTGCTGCATGTTTGTTATCCAAAAGCACTGAGGCTAATACAGAAAGAACCAGCTAATAGCATTACTAGACCCAGAGGCTGCCAAAAGGTGCCTATATCTTGCTGCGATCTCTACATTAAATGCTCTTAGATGTATCTCAAAGTTTTCTCAGTAAGCTGTAAACATATGGCGAAGGCTTCTTGCAATTAAGTATTTCCCACAAAGATGGCCGCAACTTCCGCCAATTTTCCTGTTATCAAAGTGGCAGAGTTTAGGTCTTAGATTTCTGGATAGTGGTGCAGCAAGATGTGGGCACCTTCAGGCAGCTCTGGGTCTAATAATGCTACCGTTTAGATACATCTCTAAATCCAGTTTACGTTCATGTTGAATATTTTAGTAAGTAGATTTGCACAAAAAAGGGCACAACTTCCAGAAGTTTCCCATTATCAAAGTGGTAGAGGTAGTCATGAGATGTCCAGGTATTGAGGCACAGGTCTCATGTGAGTGGCTGGAAATGGGCTGTACGAAATATTTTGCACACCAATGGAAAATATCTCACAGAAAGTATGAATCTCTCAGAGGTGAAGATTCTTTTATTTTGAAATAGAGGCTTTCGCTTCTAGGCAGATTCCAGAAGCAACTTATCATGGTTACCTATTCAAGTTAGCAGCATTTTACAACTTTGACTAGGACCCAGGAGTCCAGCATTGAAGGCACTTGAAAACTTATTAATTTGACATCCTCTTTGTTTGTAGGTCGCAAATTTGATGAACGAGAGGGAAAATAGTTCTTTCAGGAAACAAAAAGCCATTCAACAACAGTTTTTGAGCTCAAAATACTTTATTCCCATAACATTGTGAACAAGCAAAATGTATGGATCCCCTAGACCATAGACGTAGAAGCTAACTGTTTCAACCTTGGAAATTTATGCCATGTGATAATATTGTCACAAGTCCTTGTTTGCTGAGTTAATGGGCTGCTTGCAGTGGAGTGTGTGACTCTAATCTTTTTTTTCGAAGTTTTTGATAGATCAAAACTTTTAGGATGACAGGCAAGGAAGGATTCTAAACAAATTCCTGGGGTTTTTAGTTCTGTTGTTCTCTAGGGATAGTTAATAATTCCTGTTGTTTTGCCTGCTGTCACTAATCTGCTGCAAGATCAATTGCATTGACTCAAGGACCCAGTTGACCTTTACAAGGAGGGTTCCAGAATACATCCATAGCGTTGCTTAATCATTTCAGAGCTTCATCCTTTTCTGAAAAGTCACTGACCGTGTTTGTATTCTGAAAATGGTTTATATTTGGTTGGGATTGTAAGATGCTTTTTCTTGTACAACTTGTGAAATTCATTGTTTAGGCTTTATTGATATTTGCATTTCTTGTTCTACTGATCATAAAATGGTCTGTCAACCAGTGTCAATTGAGTAAGATTAGTAAGAAATTATGCTAATGAGGGAATGTTCGAAGTGGTTGGCCAACCATTTCATATAATTGATTTGTATAAATCTGAAAGTGGTGAGCTAAATTACAATGATTGCAATAATATTTTTCTTCATATCGAAAATGTTTTAAAATACATTATTTGATTCTATAAAATTAATGATCATTAAGCAAATGGAAAGTTGACTATTGTGATGAAACTTGATGAATCTGAAATCATCAAAGGTTATCAGGTTTCGAAGCCCAAGGGCGGTGATAGATCAAACTTTTGAGCAAGTGTAGTAATTTGATCATGCATGATGCAACTCACTTCTTGATGGAAAGAGTGTATTACTAGGATACTTATCTCCAACGTAGTAAAAAGGCTTGGGGTTCAGTGCATGTTTTTAACATTCCATTCTTATTGTGCTTATCTAATATATAGGAGTTCAATGATCAAGTGCAAATTGTAATTAGAGATGTGATGTATGCTGATTGTTCACGATTTGTGATTTATCATAGATGGAATTGCTCAAATTGCATGTTGTAGCAATTTGTGGTAGTCATAGGATTTTTCCCTCAAGGCTGTGACATAAAGTTCTGGACATTTTTATGACATAGTAAGTCTAAATGATTTGATTCTTTTCTTTTTGAGCTCCTTTCATCCTTCCATCTTATTTCATGAAACCTGACACAAATCACTTGACTACTAAAGCTTATTCGTTGCATGCGCATGCTTATGTAGCTTAGGAATTTTCCTTTCTTAGAACAGACTATTTAGCATTTTTTTTTACAAAAAAAAAAAACCCGCGACCATTGAGAAGTTTTAATTCATCCCTATCTCTCCTTTTTTCCATGTTCAATGTCTTTTTCTTATAGATTGAAAAGTTTAAATAGGACTTATCTAGGAGTTGGAAGTGGGATCTCAAACCCATGAAATCCTGTTAATTCGGTTTAAGTGTTCCAAACAATCCATGAGGATTATCAGAGGGTAGCACTCATTGCCATTGAACACCCAAATTTGTGTGGAATGCACCCAATCCAACGCTTGTTTTTTTTAACTCTTTTTTATGGCTTTACAAAGTTGATCTCCAAATCCAAAATATGCGTGTTATGAAAAATAGCCCAAAAACACTTCATCTGAACTTGTGATATCTCAGGAGTTCTCTTCTCTCATGGTGTGAAACAAGTAATTATCTCCTTGCATGTTCATGTTCAAGAAATCTCGAAGGTAGGGGTTTTTACCCATTTGATAATGATCGAGTCATCAAGTGATGCTTACAATCAGCCCTCCAGGCTTTATTTGTTTCTTGGCTTGTGCATTAACATATGTCGAGAAAACATGGGGTTTTTGTTTTTGTGCACCTGTGGCCAGTTTTTCTTGTATCACCTTTTAAAATTTCATATATTAACGTTTTAGAAAAAGGAAAAAGGGTTCTAAAGGTCTGGAGGCACTTTTCAAATGCTTGAGGTGCATTCAAAACATCTCACTATTGGCAGTTTAAGTGTTGGATTGCTACCCTGGCACTGAATGATGTGGATTCTGTGGCATTCTGGAAAAGCCATGGTTCCTTAGTCAGTCAGCAGAATGTCAGGGTGTGGCCATGGATGCTTGCAATATAATCAGAAAAGGTGCAGCATACAGTGCTTTGTTATGTGGCATGAAGCTCATACTCTGATATTTGCAGGTGGATCATGTTAATTAACAACTTGATATTCTGTATAATAGCATAGAATCTTAAGCAGGTTCATATATTTGTGCATGTGACCTGCGCCTACTCTTGGGCACTGATGGGATGAGTAGGGAGGGTTGTAGCTTTGGTCCACATTATGCATGATGAAGTTGATGGTCTTAGACTTTGTGGGTGGACTCTGTAAGGGTGAAGAGATCTGTCAGTCTTAAAGCTCTAATTTCTAGATTCTCTTATCTTTCTTTTCTTGGATTGTGTGTGTTGCTTGGATATTTTAATTCTCTCTAACTGGCAATACCTTACTTGCAGGTTCCTGAAGTGATGATGAGAACAGCACTAATGATCTTAATTGAATGGATGAGCAAGAGCGACCCATCCCTTGCAGGATCTGCTGCAGAAGCCATAGGGCACGCAGGTTTGCGGGGTTCGCTACCTCTTGCAACTGGGGACTTAAGCAGTTTAGTTTCTACAAGTTCTTGCCTTGAGGCACCTTATGATAACCTGACAATTGAAAGCAGGCAAGTTGTTTCCACATTGGACTCACATCAGTTTGTTCCGCAAAATCGGTCAAGTGTTGAAGATAAAAGTGAAGAATCTCTTGCTTTCCTCATGGGACGCTTGCAGACATTACTTTTATCAAAAGACTCCAAAGCTGTACAGAAATCTGTGCTTGCATGTGGTCATCTCTGCTTTGGGGTAGCTGTTCCGGAACTTCTGGATGTATCTCTGCACTTACTCTTCTCACTGAGTAGATCGAAGGTATCTGCAATTCTGTCTTCTTTAATTGCTAGTCTTGCAGAATAAGCTGGCCAGTTACAACTGAAGTTACTATTTTTTATGATAGTTGGGTTTGGGGGGGGGGCACAATGCAAGAACTCTGTAGGTATGAATTTGATCTTTAAGCATGTTAGTTTGACAGCATCTGTTTTGGATGTAATTTATGCTCATTATTCCTCAGAGTGTGGAAAAGGTGAAGTAGAAAGGGAGTTCTGATGTTTAGTATTTTTTTTTTAGTTCATTTTTGTGTTTTTGACTTTATCTCTGTGCTACACGTTGTCTTAAGAATTGGGGTTCTTGAGAGTTGTTATGATAGAAAATCCAACGTTTCTTGAAAAAATAATGCTTCAGACTAGAGATATCAGAATCAAAACTTGCAAAGATGCTCATAGCTTCATATCAGGTGACTCATGGGGGTCAAGATGTGGAACAACACCTACCCTCTACCTCACAAAGCAATGGGAAACTTGCTCTCATGAGATACACAGATGGCCACCAAAAGAACGATACCTAACGATTGGAAGACTCGAGGCACTTGATGGGACTTAAATAGACTATAAGAACTTTGACTTTTGTATCCATGCAAAAGTTGTACTTCCAGTTAAAGTATGCAATCAATGATCTGACATAAGTCACTCAACTGATACTTATGTAAAGTCATTGACCAGACAAATTTTAGTAAAGAGAAATTCTGAAGGCCTCTCTCTCTGCTGTGAAAGTGCATATAGTGGTAGTCTATAAGTAGCAACCTGTGCGGCATATTTTTCACTCAAATGTGAGTCTTTTTTGAACGAATCGCAATTCATTTTGAAAAAGGTACGGCCTAATTCATAGGTGAAAGAATCAGGTTTTTTCTCTGATGGGCCTGATTAGTCTTGAGCAGGGTGTTTCTGCCCTAATTCGGTACTTTTCAAATATTTGGTTGAAAAGCCCAATATGAGAGAGAATTAGAATTAGAATTATTATTATTAACGTCTCTTGGGTACCCAAAGGTACATAAGACAAAAAGAGAGTACAAACGTAACTTACAGAGTTATTGATTAAAGAAAAAAAGAAAAAAAAAACTAGTATATCTATCTCTCTATCTGTAAGAAAGAGGTAACAAAGCTTGACCACTAGCTTGTGAGGGTACAATGCAAGAGCTTAACACCTGCTTTGCTGAGGAGATTAGCTAAGAGCTAACTGAAAATAATGAGTGATGGTAGTAGTGGAGCGCGCTACATGCTAGCGGGAAGCATGTGAAGACCTGGTAGTACTGGATCGAACCGATGCATGTGAGACTCTCTCTGTCTTCGATCTTCGAGCAGGAACCTCAAAATCCTCAACTGAAATATCCTCTTTGTCTCGCTTTTGGAAGAACTGGGTAATATGAGCTTGACTGTCATCCATATCTGAGAGAGAGAGAGAGAGAGAGAGAGAGAGAGAGAGAGAGAGAGAGAGAGAGAGAGAGAGAGAGAGAGAGAGAGAGAGAAAGCTTTATTAATGTCTTTTCCATGCCAAAGGCATATAAGACTAATGAAGTACATGTCAAGTATGTGGTAACCATGGGAGCGTATAAAACGTCTCCAAAACTGTAATAAGGAAAACTTCTAGTATAAACTAAAACTAAAATAGACACGTATGCGAGAGTGTGTGCATAATAATCATCTATCTGTGTCAAGATACCAAGGCTATGATGCTGCTGATGCCGTTGAGCTGCTGTTGTAAAAGGATGTAATGCGAGCCGCAGCATGAGGGAGCACTGGAGCCTGTCGGCATCATCTGTGAGAACGAGCATGTGTGATAGTACGTCTCTGTGTAGGATGCTTGGTGATCCTGGTAGTAGCGTGATGGTGGGGGTTACACTGTCTCTGATCTCTATGAGCATGTGAGTCATCGTCGTCAGAATCATCATCCTCGGGCAGTAAATCACGTGATCTCTGCCTAGTGAAGAATGAAGTGATCAGTGGCTGTGACTGAAAATGCTGGGGTGTCCTGTATAAATCTCTCCGTAGTATGAGTTATGAACGTAGCCACGGCTGATCTAGATTTAGTCTATGAAAGCATCACATAAGCAAGACTTAACCCTAGAAAGCAGGAGAGAGAAAGCTTAAAGAGACTAAAGAAGGAGATCATATCATAAGCCAAGTAACAAATGACACAAAATCCCTACTTATAGCCAAGAGGAAGCCCTAAAAGGAAGCTTCCAGTGGCTAGGTGTTACGAGCTCGTAACCAGTGCCGAACCCTAGAGAACACAGATAGGTCAGATACCACAGTCAGGGTCGTGTCCAGCGTACATGACCAACAGGGCAAGACAGTGTGAGTAGTGTGCCCCAGCACGGTCCATAGCCATGGCGGGCCTAACACAGCCTAGGGACCCTGTCAGCAGGATAGGGCCCCCAGTTGGGTCCCGACGTGCAGTCGGCCACGTCAGTGCCACGTGGCCGACACTTGGCAGTAGCATGCTACCAGTCCTCACACTGGGCTAGGAGGGGCTTACTCTATATCAGGGAGTAGGCAAGGTTGGGTGGATCAGTTAGTGTTTGCCCTACTGTGGTGTTAGGATCTATTACACTGGTATCAGAGCCATCTCCATCCTAGGGAGTTTAGGACAGCAGTAGAGAAAGCTATCAGAAGATAGGAAGTGTTTCTCAGATTCTCAGAGAGGAATAGAGGAGGAGGATCGCTGTAGGAGCAGCCTTCAAACTTCTGATTTCCACTGAGAAATCACAGTAGCAAGGAGTCAGATTCCAAGTGTAGGTAACTCGCTGAAAAAACAGCTGTTTCTCACTGACTTCAGAGGATTCTTCGTAGTTTTCCCAGCGAAATTAGAGTAGGAAGAAGCCAGCACCTCCATCGCTGTACAGTCAGAGACCTACATCCGATTTCCAGGGAAAAAGTTACTGGTTTTCAGCGAGTTGGAAGCCAAAAAAGAGGAGCAGGGCCAGCGCTGCCAGTGCTTTTGAAAATCTGGTTTTTCAACAAGTTTTTGGGCCCCAACGTCAGAGATTTGGAGCAAGAGGATTTCTACCAGATCAGCGAGTAGGAGACTTCTGAAATTTCAGAACTCAGAAGGGTTTTTGGACTTCAGATTTGCCTTTTTGTGGACAAGTTGGATTGCAATCAGACCAGCGAGCTACTATCCTCAAAAAACCGGGAAATTTAGTACCGTGTTGAAGCCTCAAACTGGCATTTTTCGGAACAGCAGGTCTGAAATTTTGGGGAAAAGAGCTGAAAGGGTTCCTCTTCATTCTTTCTTTGGAAGTACAGTCCTCAGAAACAGCTAAGTCATCTTTCCTTTCCCTTGTACAGTTGTAAATTAGACTTTTAGACTTTTTTCCTTCAGAAGTTAAGGTAGCTCTCTTTCAGTTTCGAAGATGACCACTTCTCAGGGACCTGATCAACCCCAGGAGAGAGGCTTCGACGAACTTGAAACAGAAGCCTTGGCTTACAGAAAAGGGAAGGAACCCATGGAAGTAGAAGAACAGGAACAGTTCGCCGAAGAACTCGACGAACTAGTTACCAAGGAGCAGTTCCTCCAATTGGTAACAGAAGTGGATGAACTGAAGCTGGCATTAGCCAATTTCAAGTCCAGTGTGGACGACTCGTTCGCTGAACTCAAAAACTTGATTTTGAGCTCCGCGAAAGGAAGCCTTCCCTCCACTTCTCAGTTATCCCCTTCTCCACTTCCATCAGTTTCGGGTGAGACTTTACGGTCTCACCCCAGTGTTTTTAAAGATTTAAAGCCTCCTACTTTTAATGGGGAAGAGAAGGATAGAAATGCAGATATTCTACAAACCTTCCTCAGCAAATGGAAGAACATTCATGCTCTTAAACAGACCCCTGACCATTTGCAAGCAATTGAGGCCAGTCTTTCTTTAGGGCCTATGGCCTATAAGTGGTGGTTAAATCTCCAGGAGACTGGGCAGACTCCCCGGTCATGGAAAGCTTTTGAAGAAGCTTTCCTAAGAGAATTTCTACCAGAGAATGAACTTGATAGAGCCTGGGAAGCCTGGGAAAGAACAGTAATGGACAAGTCCCTCATCCAATATATCTCGCAGTATCGAGAGGCAACTTTAAAGATTAAAAATATGGATGACTATCAAAAAATCAGGGGATTTGTCCGTGGCCTCAAAGATGAATATAAAGTAGAGGTCCAGAGAAACTCGCCTACTACCCTTGAGCAAGCTCTCAGATATGCTCAAATCTATGATGATTCAGTGGGTAGGAAGAGAGCGAGACAGCAACCACTTTCTGAGCAGCTTCCTCAGAAAGACTTTCAATTTAAAAAGAAATTTTTAAAAAGAAAGAAAGAAGATAAATTTAAAGGTGAAGCTCCTCAGAAACGCCCTTCACTCATACAGCCCTTAAAACCAGATGATTTTGAGAAAGCCAAACAAGAACGTTTGTGCTTTGTGTGTATGGGCAAGGGACACACAGTCAGACAGTGTCCCAAGGGGCCTTTCACTAAAAAAGATAAGAAAGATAAAAAACAAGTTCATCTTGTTCAGACTGTATGTTTCCCCAGTGACTCGGCAGCTTCCGAGATCAAAGTGTATCATGAAGATCATGAACACTGTTGCCAGCTGACCTCTGCAATGCTAGCGAGACCCTTCAGCTTTGGGCCGCATGACCTAGTACGTATGCATGGGAAAGTTGGTAACCAGTCAGTAAGAGTCATGGTTGATGATGGGGCAACCCATAATTTCATCAACCACACCCTGGTTAAAAAGCTTAAACTACCAGAATTACCTAGTCAGCATAGGTACATAGTTTCATTAGCTAAGGGTGAAGATAAAAAAATATGGGAAACTATGGTAAGTAAGTTAAATCTTGGTATTCAGGGGTACCAAGATCAAATAAACTTTCAGATAATGCACCTAGATCGAACAGACATTGTTCTCGGGAGAGATTGGCTCTACAGTTTAGGACCTTCCCTCCACAGAAACTATCAGGAGAACACCCTCAGCTTTCAGTATAAAGGCCGAGAGATCCAGTTGCATGGGGAGCATGATGTTCCCAACAGCCCTATGGTCTGCAGTTCAGAGCTCTGTCAGCTAATCGGAAACGAAGACCATCAGGTATTCTTATGTGACTTTCAGTTTATTCCTGAAGTTTCTATTTCCAGTTCTATTCAGCAGAAAATCAGTAAATTAGAAACTTTATTGTCTAAATTTAAAGATGTTTTTCCTGAAGATTTGCCACATGGTTTACCACCTAGCAGAGAGGAAGATCATGTAATAAACCTAGTACCAGGTACAGCACCTGTTTCTAAACCTCCGTATCGGGTCAGCCGAACAGAGGATGAAGAAATAACTAGGCAGTTAACAGACTATCTTGGGAAAGGCCAAATTCAGACCAGTAGTTCACCATGGGCCTCACCAGTCCTATTGGTGAAAAAGAAAGAGGGGTCTATGCGTCTTTGCGTAGATTACAGAGCCCTCAATAAAGTCACAATTAAGAATAAATACCCTATGCCTCGAGCAGACGAGTTGTTTGATCAACTCGACGGGGCTAAGTTTTTCAGCAAAATAGACCTCAGATCGGGATATCATCAAGTCCGTATAAAATCGGAAGATGTCTCGAAAACAGCTTTTAGGACTCGTCACGGTCATTATGAGTTTAAGGTGATGCCATTTGGGCTCACAAATGCTCCAGCTACCTTTATGACCTTGATGAACAGTGTCCTCAGACCATACTTGGGTAAGTTTGTAGTCGTATTTTTAGATGACATCCTCGTCTACAGCAAAACGAGGAAGGAGCATCTAAAACACCTCAGAAAGGTGTTTCGACTGCTCAGAAAGCATAAGCTTTATGCTAAACAATCCAAGTGTGAATTCTTCGTTGAAGAAGTAGCATATTTGGGTCACATTATCTCTTCAGATGGGATTAAGATGGACCCAAATAAGGTTAAAGCCATACTCAGTTGGCTGAGACCTCAGAATATTTTGGAACTTCAAATCTTTCTTGGTCTGGCGGGATATTACAAACGATTTGTCAAGGAATATGCTCAGATAGCAGTCCCTATGACAAATCTCCTTAAGGGGAAGGGAAAGGAGTTCATTTGGGAGTCCGCACAACAGGAGAGCTTTGATGCTCTCAAAACAGCCTTAGCTACAGCACCAGTTTTAAAGGTCGTCGACCCCAATCAGCCATTTGTGGTCGAAACAGATGCTAGCGACTTTGCAGTAGGTGCTGTGCTAACTCAGGGTGGACGACCAGTTGCGTTCGAGAGTAAAAAACTCGAGCCAGCACAGACTAGGTATAGTGCCTATGAAAAGGAACTCTTTTCTATAGTCCATGCCCTTAAGACTTGGAGGCATTATTTGTATGGTGCCAACTTTGAGGTCCTGACAGACCATGAGAGTCTCAGATACCTTTGCAATCAACCTGAGCTTAGAGGTCGGAAAGCTCGTTGGGCAGAGTTGATGCAAGAGTTTGACATGTCTATCAGATATAGGCGCGGAAAATTCAATACAGTAGCAGATGCCCTTAGCAGAATGCCTATGATAAACGAGCTGAGTTTTACTCAGATTCGTAATGAGTTACTCGAGTCCTTGAGAGGGAAATGCCAGCATGATGCATTCTTCTCTATTATCTGGAACTCAGTCCAGAACAGACAGTTACAGACTCCAGAACCAGTTCCCGGGGCTGGTGCCAGTTCATCCAAGAATACGGCAGCTTCCGTTGAGGATGATGATGAGTCCGAGTATACGTCGTCAGATGACGTTGAGGATTCTGAGCCTGTATTACCCAAGCAAACCCTAGTGGTTGAGGGTCAGTTGACTCAAGGATTCAAATGGAAACAGTATTCCATTCAGGATGAGTACTTGCACTATAGAGATAGAGTATGTGTCCCCAATTCAGAGGATTATAGGCAGCAGGTCCTATATGAATGTCATGACAATCCTAGCGCGGGACACCCAGGCATACATAAGACCTATGAGCTTCTTCGTAGGCAATTTTTCTGGCCCAGTATGAAAAAGGACGTCCACCAGTATGTAACCAGTTGCCAGAAATGTCAAGTAAATAAAGCAGAGCGTTTAAAGGCAGGAGGGTTGTTGCATCCCTTAGAAATACCAGCTGGTAAATGGGAGAGTATCTCCATGGATTTTATAGTAGGCCTGCCTAAAACCCAAAAGGGTAATGACGCTATATGGGTCACAGTTGACCGTCTGACCAAAATGGCTCATTTTATTCCGACCAAAACAACCGTTAGAGCTCCAGAGTTAGCGAGGTTGTTTGTAGACGGGCTATTTAAATTGTACGGTCTACCTTCCGGCATAGTCAGCGACCGGGACAGTAAGTTTACTGGAAATTTTTGGAAGGCAGTATTCCATCATCTCCATACTAAACTTAATATGAGTACCACCGACCATCCACAGACGGACGGTCAAACAGAAAGGGTAAATCAAGTGCTGGAGGATATGCTTCGTGCATACGTCAGCAAGAGGCAGACTAATTGGGAGGAGTATCTCTCGATATTAGAGTTTGCTTACAACAGTACCAAACATTCAGCTACGGGATACAGCCCATTTATGCTGATGTACGGTTTTCAGCCACGCTCACCCACAGCTGTAGGGTTTAAACAAGAAAAAGTTGAAGCAGCCAGAAACTTTTTAGAAGACCTAAACCAGATGATAGAACATGCTAAGCGTAGCATTAGACAATCCCAGGATCGAGCCAGGCATTATGCAGATCCACACAGACGGGATGTGCAGTTCTCCACTGGTGAGAGAGTCTACTTGAGAGTCCCAGTTGACTCTAAAACCCTCAAATCAGGAGTGTGTGCTAAGTTGTCTCCAAGGTATTGTGGTCCCTTTACCATCAGTAGGAGACTAGGCGAGGTCACCTATGAACTAGAACTCCCACACAGCAGTAAGGTTTTTCCAGTTTTTCATGTAAGTCAGTTACGAAAAGCCTTAACCAGATCAGATAATCTGGTAGGGGACAGTGTTCTAGTTCTCCCATTGGATCCTCAACAACCTCCACATGAACCAGAGGAAATTCTTGATAGTAGAGAGACGCAGACTCGTCATACTCTATACCGAGAATATCTGGTTAAGTGGAATGATCAGCCTGTTGAGAATGCCACTTGGGAAAGAGGCAGCGTCCTTCGCAAGATTTTTCCAGACTTTGTCTTAGAGGACCAAGACGGTTCTTAAGGGGGAGGGAGTGTTACGAGCTCGTAACCAGTGCCGAACCCTAGAGAACACAGATAGGTCAGATACCACAGTCAGGGTCGTGTCCAGCGTACATGACCAACAGGGCAAGACAGTGTGAGTAGTGTGCCCCAGCACGGTCCATAGCCATGGCGGGCCTAACACAGCCTAGGGACCCTGTCAGCAGGATAGGGCCCCCAGTTGGGTCCCGACGTGCAGTCGGCCACGTCAGTGCCACGTGGCCGACACTTGGCAGTAGCATGCTACCAGTCCTCACACTGGGCTAGGAGGGGCTTACTCTATATCAGGGAGTAGGCAAGGTTGGGTGGATCAGTTAGTGTTTGCCCTACTGTGGTGTTAGGATCTATTACACTAGGGCCAAACTGAGAGGGAAAATAGTGCGCCCTCCAAGAAGGCCCCCACTCTCAGTAATATGACCAAATAACCAATATAGTGAATCATAGGGCCCAAGGCCAATAATATGGTCTAAATGTCAATAATAGGGCCCAAGGCCAACCATATAGTCTAAATGTCCAATAATGAATAAAAAAGGGCCCAAAGCCTGCTTATGCATAAAGTAAAGTAAATGTAAATGGACATGGCGAATGTAATGAGCCGAGTCCATAACTCTCCCCGACACAAAATAAGACCCAACTGCCATAAAGGACTGGAGCCCTGGAGGATCAACTGGAACAGCATCTGGTGTAGTAACAACTGGAGCAACAGCTGATGTAGAGGAATCAACAAGTGCGGCAAGAGCACGAGCCTGATCCGCAAGTGACGGTGTATGATAAAAGACATCAATAGGCTCCCATGTGGCCTCCTCAACAAGACGACCATCCCACTGGACTAGGAACTGAATCTGTCGGCGGTGTCGACTATGATGCAAATGCACCTGAAGGATAGCAGCAGGTAATAAAGGAAAGAGATCCGGTGCAGTAGGAAACTCAGCATCACGAGGAGCATCATCCTCAATAGCAGCACGTAATAAACTGACATGGAATATATCACAGGCACGTGTGGAAGCAGGAAGCTGAAGACGATATGTAACTGGACTAAGAACCTCCAATATACAATAAGGCCCATAATAACGTGGTGCAAGCTTCTCAGTAGAAGCATGGCCCTGAATAAAATGATGACGTGCAAACCGAAGGCGTAGATATACCATATCACCAACATGAAACTCAACATGACGTCGATGACGATCAACTGAAGCCTGATAACGCTGCTGGACCTGCTGCAAATGGGAACTGGCCTGGAGAATAAGCTCGCGAGCACCTGATAGAAATGAAGACAGTGTCACAGGTGTATCCTCGGGAGGAAGAGGAATACCAGGTAAAAGAGGTGCATAACCATGAGATAATAAAAATGGTGCAACGCCGGTGCTGGTACTAACAAAGCTGTTATAGCTATACTCTGCCAAACATAAGTGCTGATCCCAATCCTTCCCTGAAGGAGTAACAAAATGGCGCAAATAATCCTCAAGGATCCTGTTAAGGACGCCCATCAGAAGTAGAATGATAAGCAGACCCCATAAAAAGCTGTACATCCAATATATGCATAAGCTCTGTCCAGAACAATGATGTAAACTTACTATCTCGATCAGAAAGGATAGTACGAGGAAACCCATGTAGGCAAAATATCTCTGAAAGGAACAAGCGTGCACACTGCTCTGTTGTGATAGTACTGCGGACGGGTATGAAATGTGCCTGTTTCGAGAACCTGTCAACTACCACCATACATGAATCGTGACCACGACGGGTGCGGGGAAGGCCAATGATGAAGTCCATAGAAATATCAGTCCACTGGCGGTGAGGAATAGGCCAACTCTGAAGCAAACCAGCGGACTTAGCACGGGAGTACTTATTACGTAAGCAGAAAGGACAGGTACGAATAAGTACAACAAGCTCTTTCCTAAGGGATGGCCAATAGAAATAATCCTTAAGACGAGCATAAGACTTCTAAAAACCAAAATGACCCCCAACTGGGGACGAATGAGCATCCGACAACAACTGAGAACAGATGCCCAAAGAACTAGGAATACAAAGAGAACCATAATGATAAGGACGGTGGTCAACAATGGAATAAACCTGATGAGGTGAAGACAACATAGGTGGAGCAGAACTATAAACATCACGAAAATCAGAACATGTAAGATAAGCAGATGGAAGATCATCAAACCAGGAAGGGATCGTGGCAACAAGGGTATTCAATAAAGCAGGAAGTCTAGACAATGCGTCAGCAGCAGTGTTAGCAAGACCAGGACGATACAAAATAGAAAAATCAAAAGATTGTAAAAACTGCAACCAACGAAACTGACGATCACTAAGATCACGCTGGGAGAAGAGATAACGTAAGGACTGATGATCAGTAACGATTTCAAAAGGAACACGGTACAGGTAATGGCGCCACTTCTTAAGAGCATAGATAATGGCAAGAAGCTCTTTCTCATGGACAGAATAACGTTGCTCATAAGAGCGTAAACGACGCGACTCATAAGCAATAATACACTGAGACTGACGAAGCAAGGCACCCAAACCAACATTACTAGCATCGGTCTCAACAATAAATTTCTGATCAAACTGTGGTAAACACAGGACAGAGGCCTCCACAACAGCACGACGAAGAGTGTCAAAGGCGAACTGACAATCAGAAGTCCAAACAAAAGCACTAGACTTCTTCAAAAGGGCATGAAGAGGGGCAACCACAGTGGCAAAGTGAGGAACAGGACGACAAAGGTGAGTAGCGAGACCAAGAAACATACGAACATGGTGGACATCTGTGGGAACAGGGCAATCAGCGATTGCCCGAACCTTATGAGGGTCCAAACGAATACGACCATCACAAATGAGAAATCCTAAAAACTCAATCTCAACAACAACAAAGGAACACTTAGAAAGTTTAGCAAACAACTGGTGATGAACAAGCAATTGAAAAACAGATGAAAGATGTAACACATGCTCATCAAGAGTCTTACTAAAAACAAGAATATCATCAAAATAAACTAAAACACAACGACCAAGGAGAGGACGCATGATGTTATTCATCACATTCTGGAACGTAGGTGGACCATTAGTAACACTAAAAGGAAGAACACGAAACTCATACAAACCAAGATGGGTACGAAACGCAGTCTTGTGTTCGTCCGAAGGATGCATCCTAATCTGGTGATAGCCGGAACGTAAGTCTATCTTAGAGAAAAGATGAGAGGTGCCTAACTGGTCAAAGAGATCATCCATATGAGGAATAGGATACTGGTTACGGATGGTCAACTTATTGAGGGCATGATAATCAATGCAGAGGCGTTTGGAACCATCTTTCTTACTGACAAGGAGAACAGGGGCACCAAAAGGACTGTGACTAGGAACAATAAGGCCCTGATCTAGTAAAGCAGTAATCTGAAGCTCAACCTCATCACGCTCAGACTTAGACATACGGTAAGGAGGCCGGGAGGGAGGAGCAGAACCAGGACGCAAATCAATATGGTGGTTCACATCACGTAATGGTGGTAGCGTCGTAGGTTCTGAAAAGACAAATGCATACTGATGTAATAAGTCAGAGATCACCTGAGGAACAGCTGCTGGAGGAGAGGTAGTCACTGGAGAATCTGCTGCAGCACGCTAAACACATAATAAAGCTGCACAATGAGCCTTTGGTAGGCTGCGGATAAACTGCTTCCCGCTGATCTGCTGGAAATCTGCCTGAGAATCAATACCAGCAAGTGAGTGGGTCACTGCATCATGAACAAATGTCAATGTCTGCTGAGCCAGGTCCAAAGTAACCGCTCCCAATGAAGCAAACCAATCAGCACCAAGGATAAGGTCATAGCGCTCCAGAGGAATGATATAAAGATCTGCTTGTCCAGAAAAATCACCAATGCGGTAGGATAATCCCTGAAACATCTGAGAACTAGGAAATGAGTGAGAACTGGCAACCTCGACCGTGAGAGGCTGTGGAGCAGGAATAGGTGAAGCGCGTATCCGGCTGAGAACATAACTGCTGATAAAGAAATGAGTGCTGCCGGTATCAACTAAAGCAATATACTCACGACCAGTAATGCGCACACGTAGCCGAATGGAGCGAGGTCCGGGGCACCCTGTCCAGGTAGCATAAGCAAGCTGAGCATGGCAAGTAGTAGGAAGTAAATCAGTAGAAGGCTCAGGAGATAGATCAGGCTTATCAGATATATGAATGTAGATATCGGACTCATCTGGGGTAGTGCCCTCATGGTAGAAAACAGCAGTAGAAGTAGGCAGGGGCTGGCGGCAATCACGGGCAATGTGGTCAGGACTCTTACAACGAAAGCAAAGACGCTTCTGCTGAATGTTAGCGAACTCTGCAGACGTGTAACGTCGGACAAAAGCAGGACGAGGAGGCGAAGGGCGAGGAGCGGGAGAAGTAAGAGAAGAGGTCGGGACGACAGTGGATGGGGCAGATGGGGCCGGAGATGGTAGAGGTGAAAGAGATGGACGGTGCTGTAAAGTACTAGCAAGGGACATGGCCTCAACAAGTGTGGGTGGACGGAAAGAAGAGACATCGTATCGTACAGCACCACGAAGTCCAACAATGTAGCGAGAAATAAGCTCGGTGGGCTGAAGATCTGTAAAGAGGTAGGAAAGGTCCATAAATTGATCTGTATAGGAAGAAAGATCACCAGTCTGAGTAAGACTACGGAATATATCACGCTGGCGGCTCAGCCACTGAGGGCCAATCATAGCATGACGAAGATCACGACGAAAGGTAGGCCATAACTGGAGACCGTCCCGATCAGGGTCAAGTCGGTAGACCCGCCACCAAGTGGCAGCACATCCATCTAAATGTAAGGCGGCTAACTGGATCTTCTGAGGATCAGTCTTAGGGTAAATCTAAAAATAAGTATCAAGCTTTGCAAACCAATTCTCTAACAAGTTCCCGTCAGAGGAACCAGAATAGGTGGCAAGCTATACCCGATCACGAAAATCTCGAGCAAAATGTGGCTCAGGAGCTAGATGTCGTGGAAAATGTGACTCAGGAGCTGTAGGACGTGGAAAACCGGGTGGTTGGTTAGGTGGAAAATGAGGCCCACCGCCAAAGGAAGTAGACGAGGATGGAAGTCCAAATGGAGACCCAAATGATGAATGAACAGGGGCTTTGCCAGGTCCATGTGGCTGTAAGGAATCAATCTGTGACTGCATAGTGGCAAAGCCGGTCTGTAGAGTGGTAAAACCGGTCATCATTTGGTCGAAACGACTACTGAGGAGAGTAAGAGAGTCACGCATATCAACAAACTGTTCATCTAAAGGTCCGGAATGACTCGCAGGTGTAGTGGGTGAGCTAGCCATGAGGAAGAAAAAGTAAGCGAGAAAAGAAATGTGCTAAACAATTGGACGAACTGAAGGAGAGGACATAAGTCGTCACAACAGGCACGCCAATGAAAAGACACATAGAACTCGCGATGTAAGATGAATGGAAAGGACAACTAAGTAAGAAATACCTCGTAACCGCAACCGGAAGTGAGCTGAAAAATAGCGGCGATATGTCGAGGTACCGGGCAGCCTCCAAAAAAGATGCTAAGGGCCCGACAACGTGGAGTAAGCGGTGGGTAAAAGTATGGGAAACAATAATGGACTATGGGGCTGGAAAGGGAGCAGCCAAGGAAAGGAAGTGATAACAAAAAGGAGGTATGGGCAGCGAGGAAACAAGGCTGAAAAATCAGAGATCGCCCTTCAAGGGTAAAAAAAAGTTTGCGATAAAGACGGGGAGCAATCCCGATGCGCAATGAAGTTGGGTGGGAGTGGCTTTCTAAGCATCTAGGGTTGCGAACACAGACAACAGTGTAGGAGGGTGAGCTGAAATTGAGGCGGATGTAGGGCGCCAGCTATGGTGGAGTGTGGGCGTCCAAGAGAGGTAGTAAACGGCAAAAAAAAATTGGATCAAAAAGATGGGTTGGTAGGGCGCTAGGAGTGGCTGATGGAAGGTGGCGAATAGGGGCAGCAAAAAGCGCAAATTTTCAGCAAAGGAAGGAGCAGTAGGGCGCTGGTCAGCAAGCATGAGGGCGCCCGATAGGGCAGCAAATAGGAGGCAGTAGGGCGCCCAAAATAGGGGAGGAAAAAGGCCGAAAATGCAGCAGTAGGCAGCCAGCAAGAGGGCGCTAGAAATGGGCAGCAAGTGGGCACCTGTCCTCCTCCGATCCGTCGTGAAAATCTGCAAGACAAGTGTGGAGAAATGTTGAAGATCCGGCTGAAAAATGGTGAAGATCCAAGCTGAAGATGGGCGCCCTCCTGTGAGAGAAAAATCTGCTCAATGGAGATGCTCAGGAAAGTGCTCTGATACCAAGTTATGAACGTAGCCACGGCTGATCTAGATTTAGTCTATGAAAGCATCACATAAGCAAGACTTAACCCTAGAAAGCAGGAGAGAGAAAGCTTAAAGAGACTAAAGAAGGAGATCATATCATAAGCCAAGTAACAAATGACACAGAATCCCTACTTATAGCCAAGAGGAAGCCCTAAAAGGAAGCTTCCAGTGGCTAAGGCCAAACTGAGAGGGAAAATAGTGCGCCCTCCAAGAAGGCCCCCACTCTCAGTAATATGACCAAATAACCAATATAGTGAATCATAGGGCCCAAGGCCAATAATATGGTCTAAATGTCAATAATAGGGCCCAAGGCCAACCATATAGTCTAAATGTCAAATAATGAATAAAAAAGGGCCCAAAGCCTGCTTATGCATAAAGTAAAGTAAATGTAATGGACATTCTTGAATTTTGCTGAGAATTCACAGTACTAGGAAGTACAATTTCTTGTACAGGTAACTCGCTGGAAAGGCAGTTGTTCATCTCTGATTTCGGAGACCTATTCCTTGATTTCTGAGCGGGTTTGAGACAGGAGTGTAGGAGCAGATCCATCGTCGTAAAAGTAGCCCTCAATTCTGAATTTCGTATGAAATTTCGAGTAGGTTAGAGCTAGTTCTAATCTGAATTGGAGTAGCAGGGTCAGCGCTGGACAGGGAAGAGAAAGGGTGAAGATTCATCCCTGTTTTTAGAGATTTTTCAGAAGTTTGAGCCTCAAACTTGCTTGCAACAGATCAGCGACCAACCAGCTGAGGTCAAATCAGAAATTTAAGCGGGTTTTTGAGCCTCAAATTTGACAAATCGGGCCAGATAGGTTGCTGTCCAATCAGCGAGGTCAGGGACTTCAAATTTCCGGATTTTTTCTTGCATTTTTCCAGTTTTTACTCGGTTTGTTGGAGCCTATGTCTGTAATCAGATCAGCGAGCTACGCTACTCAAGAAACCAGAAATTTTGGTACCATTTTGGAGCTTCAAACTGGGATTTTCTGGGACAGCAGGTCTGAAAATTTGGGTAAAAGAGCTGAGAGGGTTCCTCTTCGTATTTTCTTTGGAAGCACAGTCCTCAGAAACAGCTAAGTCTTCTTTCCCTCTTTGTACAGTTATAAATTAGTCTTTTTGACTTTTTTTTGAAAGGAAACGTCAGGCAATCTTTTTCTATATCTGAAAATGACCACTTCTCCGGGATCTGATCAACCCCTGACAAGAGGCATTGATGAACTAGAAACGGAATCCCTAAGGTTCAGTAAAGGGAAAGAACCAATGGAAGTTGAAGAACAGGAACAATTCGCCGAAGAACTCGACGAATTGGTTACCAAGGAGCAGTTTCTCCACTTGGTAACAGAAGTGGATGAACTGAAGTTGGCGTTAGCCAATTTCAAGTCCAGTGTGGACGACTCGTTCTCTGAATTCAAAGGTTTGATTTTGAGTTCCGCAAAAGGAAGCCTTCCCTCCACTTCTCAATTGTCCCCTTCTCCACTTCCATCAGTTTCGAGTGAGCCTATGCGGTCTCACCCCAGTGTCTTTAAAGACTTAAAGCCTCCTACTTTTATTGGGGAAGAGAAGGCAGAAATGCAGATATTCTACAAACCTTCCTCAACAAATGGAAGAACATTCATGCTCTTAAACAGACCCCTGACCATTTGCAAGCTATAGAGGCCAGTCTTTCCCTAGGGCCCATGGCCTATAAGTGGTGGTTAAATCTCCAGGAGACTGGGCAGACTCCCCGGTCATGGAAGGCCTTTGAAGAAGCCTTCCTAAGAGAATTCCTACCAGAAAATGAATAGATAGAGCCTGGGAAGCTTGGGACAAAACAATAATGGACAAGCCCTAATCCAATATATCTCGCAGTATCGAGAAGCAATTTTAAAAATTAAAAAAATGGATGATTATCAGAAAATCAGAGGGTTTGTCCGTGGCCTCAAAGATGAATATAAAGTAGAGGTCCAGAGAAACTCGCCTACTACCCTTGAGCAAGCTCTTAGATATGCTCAAATCTATGATGATTCAGTGGGTAGGAAGAGGGCAAGACAACAACCCCTTTCTGAGCAGCTTCCTCAAAAAGACTTTCAATTTAAAAAGAAATTTTTAAAAAGAAAGAAAGAAGATAAAATTAAAGGTGAAGCTCCTCAGAAACGCCCATCACTCATACAGCCCTTAAAACCAGAAGATTTTGAGAAAGCCAAACAAGAGCGTTTGTGCTTTGTGTGCATGGGCAAGGGACACACAGTCAGACAGTGTCCCAAGGGGCCTTTCACTAAGAAAGATAAAAAGGATAAAAAACAAGTTTATCTTGTTCAGACTGTAAGTTTCCCCAGTGACTCGGCAGCTTCCGAGATGGGAAAGTTGGTAACCAGTCAGTTAGAGTTATGGTTGATGATGGGGCAACCCATAATTTCATCAACTACACCCTGGTTAAAAAACTTAAACTTCCAGAAGTACCTAGTCAACATAGGTACATAGTTTCATTAGCTAAGGGTGAAGATAAGAAAATCTGGGAAACTATGGTAAGTAACTTAAATCTTGGTATTCAGGGGTACCAAGATGAAATAAACTTTCAGATAATGCACCTGGATCGCACAAACATTGTTCTCAGGAGAGATTGGCTCTACAGTTTAGGACCTTCCCTCCACATAAATTATCAGGAGAACACCCTCAGCTTTCAGCATAAAGGCCGAGAGATCCAGTTGCGTGGGGAGCATGATGTTCCCAATAGTCCTATGGTCTGCAGGACAAAGCTCTGTCAGTTAATCGGAGACGACGACCATCGGTATATTTGGGCCACGTCATCCAGTTCCCTAATGACTCACTGATAGACCCATACCAACTCCACCACCATGTGTTTACGCCTACAACCATTCATTATGACCATATACACATAAGGGCAGTTGATTAAATAGATATTGCATTTGTTTATCCCGTTGTTTATTGCTCTGATGAAGTTCTAAAACTTCCTTGCCTAAGGTTTGCAACAGTTTTTTTGAGTCTAGGGTGTCATCATTGCCGGGTGAGGCCGGTTGAATCTCCGTATTTCCCCCATCACTTCCTGGTGATGCCGGGTGAATCTCGGTAGCACCCCCCTCCAAAATTTCATCAGTATCCATTTGCTTGCCAACTGAAATTAAAATAAAAAAATAATTTCGTTCAGTTAACACATTCATTACGGGTATAATAGTTAATGAACCAAGCAATGTCTACAAAAAACCAATTTACAGACCATACATGCTTTTATTTACCAATGAATCGGCAAATGGATCGTTTACGCAATAAAATTGGAATCAACCATCAATGCAACGTAAATCTGTTATTAACTTGTTAAATCAAATAATTAACTGCAAAAATTAATTATCAGTTTCTTAAAACTGAAAAACCCATTTCAAGCAAGAAATTCACAAGGTTTTAAAAAACTCCAAATGCCAAAAATTGACCTCTCCCAATCCCATCTTACCTACCACTTGCATGCCTAACTCCAAGTTTTAGAAGTAAACTTGGGTTTGGGGGGCCACCTACCACCCCCCCCCCCCCCCCCCCCCCCGCCTTTCTCCCTATTACAATCCAAAGATTTCCCTCCACTGGGGCTGCAGCGAATCGGGCCTCACGGGTTCTCCTTCACGGCCCAACCCGCGCCCACATTTTCTCTCGGACAGCAGAGAGCGAGAGAATAGAATCCGCGCGCCGAGAGAGAGAGAGAGAGAGAGAGAGAGAGAGAGAGAGAGAGCGAGAGAGAGCGCTAGGTGAGGGATGGATCAGCGCCCACTCTCCTCACCATTCCAGGCACCAAATGCATGTTTTAGGGCGCAGGTGGAGGACTGCTGCCAGCGAGTTTTCCAGCATGTTTTTAGGACTTTAATTCTCAGTTTTAGAAGTAGGAAGCACAAAGGCACAATCATCTGTTGTTTCTTTGCAGATACTTTGCCTTCACAGCGTTTTATAGTTTGCTTTTGCTTTTATTTACAAGTTTCCAGCATAAGCAAAGTTTCAAAGCAATAGACAATAGATAGCATTTAAAATACAGTAATCATTTCTGAGAAGAACAAGAAACTAAAGGAAAAAAACCAGCCAACCAATAAAGTAACTTGTTGCTTTCACAAAAATGCTAACCATAGAGTAATCGGCAACAACAGAATTGACACGGAATTCCTTCCAAGAAACCAATTCGAAAAGCACAAAAACGAACCAACTGTGAACCTGGTAGTGCACTTACCACACAATCGATTGCAATTCGAAAATTATTTCCAACGGGAAGAAAATTCCACAATTCCACCGTTTGTTGCTTACTCTATGGTGTCGAGTAAAGACCAAAAAGCGTAGGAGAGAGTGGACATCCCTGTTTGACCCCGATAGTACTAACCCCCTCCGGTGATATAACTCCTGATAGTCGAACCCTGCCAATAACTCGCCTGTACAATGCTACTACTGCATGTATAGTATCCTCTTGAAAGCCCCGATTGTGAAGTCTTTGTATCAATAGATGTCTAGGCACAGAATCAAAGGCCTTGCGGAAATCCACAAAGCGACAGTATACACGCTCCCTCTTGGCCTTAGCCTCCTCAATGATGGACCTCAAAGTAAAGATATGATCCGATGTAGTATATCCTGGTCTGAAACCCGCCTGTCCAATGGCATAGAGTGATCTGGCATCCATCTCTGTACTAATCTCTGACTGTAAGATAGAACCATAGACTTTGGCGAAGAGGTGGCTGATCATAATGGTGTGGTAGTTGTCAGCTTTCATGGGGTCCCCGCCTTTATGGATAGGGTGAATGAGGTTTGTGGACCACGGAGGGGAAAATCAGAGATGACAGCTCGGTTGAATAGAATGGGGAGGAAGGGTGAGAGGATGTCGGGAGCATTCTTTAGAAGTTCGGCCTCTAGCTCATCAATGTCTTTGGCTTTATGGGAATGGAGTCGTGACTCGTGTGATGGCCTTCTCTATAAGGTCGTTAGTGCGAATATGGCAGAACTATCCGTGCAAGAGGTGGGAAGAGGAGGGGTGTCTGGGATGGTGTACAATGATGTGGCATATGTGACTGCTGAGGTCTGTAATCCGTGTTGGAGGTGACCGTGGAAGGAACTTCTTCCAGAACGAACCTGAGGAGGAACTGGAGAGGAGATCCATCATTTTCTTACCTTGGCCAATCTTGTATGCCATTTTCTATTTCCTGGTGGTTCTACGGTAGAACCCGAGATATGGTTTTGGTCATATGGGGAAAATGGGAGTGAGCATATATGAGGTTTTGATGGAGGTGGATGCACTCCTGGTCATACCAATGATTATGGGGTCTATTACGTCTCTGGTGTTTGGACCGTGGGGATGGAAAGGCAATGGAAGTTGCAGTGTGGATGGTATGGACAAGAAAGGGGGACTACTTCTCTAAAGTATGCTCATGTGGAAAATAGGTAAGGAGATAAGAGAGGGCTTCTCTGTACAGTGGTGTGTTATGTGAAGTCTAGCGGTAGGTGAGTTTCACTGTAGGGGTCAAAGAGAAAATATGTGTGATGGGGAGATGACCGATAGAGAGGGAGAGATATGAGTCATCAGAAAGAGTGGTGCAGTGTACAGAGAAGGATGAAATGGAGTGAAGGAGAGACGGTGAACCCATGAAATAGTCAACAACGCTATGTCCTCCACTATGTGGGAAGCAAGTGTAGTCATCGGAGCTTGGCAGCTGAAGAAGGCCATTATAAATGGCCAGTCCATGAGCCTCGCCCAACTGAAGCATCATGCTGCCCATATGATGTAACTGGACCCGTTGCATTCGCTGATCGCCGTATAAGACCAAGATCATAACCATCAAGTGCATGTATCCGTTGTGGATCATCTGCTGCTCTGTGAAATTGCGTTTGCCGAGAGAGAGAGAGAGAGAGAGAGAGAGAGAGAGAGAGAGAGAGAGAGAGAGAGAGAGAAATAAAGAAAGATTTTATTAATGTTCGTGAGATACCCTAAGGTAGATAGGACCAGGAAAAGTACATTTCAAGTGTGATAGATACCCAAGAGCACTGTGGCTCATACAACAAGAACTTAAAACTAAAATGAACTACTATTAACTCTCAAGGCATAAAAATACTCTCATGCAGGAGAGTGCCTTTGAAT
The DNA here is from genome assembly GCA_029204225.1 of Diphasiastrum complanatum. NCBI lineage: Eukaryota > Viridiplantae > Streptophyta > Lycopodiopsida > Lycopodiales > Lycopodiaceae > Diphasiastrum > Diphasiastrum complanatum. The sequence continues at coordinate 41,773,753 of CM055092.1, read as the reverse complement.
TTCTCTACAAAAAAAAAAACTCTACAGTCTCTATACTTTCAAACTATAACTTACCAAAAACAGGCCGACCATCTCTGAAAAGAACTCATTGTCCTTTGCTTCTTCCTTCTGTTATTAGTTTCTTCCGTTCAGCCCATTACAATGGAGTCAAGTCTTCATGCACATAATGGTTAGATCCTTTTAGACATCCTCGTCTGCGTAAAACCGTTTGCCAAAGGTTTGCATCTTTAAACCGCATAAAAACCACGAGCTTATCCTCCCAAGCGGCAACAATGGCTTGCTCAGATATTGAAAAAGTGAAGGAAATTTATGCATTTGATTCAGCCAGCAGGTCTTTTCCTTCAAATTTGACTCCTTGTACCCTGATATTGAGTGTCTTTGGCATCCGCTTTTCTTGCTCTTCCACTGTCTTGGAGATGACTTCTTTGGGATTTTTAACCACTTCGGCCCATGACTTTGTCAAGATTTGAAGCTTTTCTTCAAGGATTTTCACTTTTCCAGCAAGGGCGGAAAACAAATTCTCTTCCGAGCATCGAGAGGAGCTTCGGGCTCTAGTTAAAATGTTGTTGGATGATGATGTCCCATATGCCAATGATAAGAAAGTAAGCTATTTCAGATTTGCATAGAGTACTTGGTCACATTGTGATAATGCGGTGATTATTGTGGATCCAATAAGATGGTTGTGGGTTGTGCACAAGTGAGTCATGTAGAGGGTTTAGCTCGGGCGATACTCTAGACTTTACATGTTTTACTAAAGATCCATTTGAATTATTCCTAGGTGATTACTCTGGCGTTAGATTGATTATGGGGTAGTGATGTCATACTGTGATGTAGTCCTGAAGTGCAGAAAAGCTTCAAAAAAGCGACTCCTATTTGAAAAAAATATGCTACACACGAGCAAAAGTGGTACATGCCTTTCTGAAGTTAGGTGGACTGTTAAATGCTATCTTCAAGGGGGAAGGAATGTTTGGTCCAAGTCTCGGATCTAACATCCCTGCATTAAATTGATGACCTAGTTGCAAAGCTACACTGATGGTTGGTAACTATGTGGGCCCAGGATTGCTCAGGTGTGTGACAAGGGGAGACCAGATGAGCCTATTTTTTAAGCAATCAGAGATTAAAGTGGCGATTTGGCTTTACCAAAATTTTCTAAAAGGAAGATCAAGGAGAAAAAGACCAAAAATAAAACTGTATTGTCACCACAGACTCAAAAGACTTCACTAGATAAGATGATGCCATAGCGAGTAAGCGGTAGAGTTGTTTTGGAGAGATATCATGTGTGTGTAAGTAGAATTTACATAAATCAAATTGCTGTTTGTGAAGCTTCATAGGGCCTAAAAGTATCCATTTACCCTCGATTAGGCCCCGCAAGACTACAAACTATTTATGAGTGATAGTTAGGGACTTTACAAGATAGCTAAGTCAGTTAAGTGTTGAATCAGTCAACGAATAGCCTATTGACATCACTTAATGGACGCTATGGCTCATTTTGTAAAGCAAGAGATTTGGAGCTCCTCCACTTTTCCTTGTGATTGTGAGCCTTGGGGATGGTGAATGCTGGGCCCCATTCTCAATCCATATGAATCCACTTCCATTGTGATTTCGTGATTCGTTTTCTTGTCTAGTGAGTTTCAATGCTAATGTTTGCTTCTTCTGTGTTATCAACATTAATGTCTATATTTCTCTTCATTTTAGCATGGTTCTTGTAATGATCAGGTTAGCCACATGACCTTTGTTTAATCTCATGTTAAAACATGATCGAAGTGGCCCCTTTGAAGAACACCAATGTGTAGAAAGTGCTAGTGAAATGATTGCACAAGATTCAGCACCCAATCTGCCTGAGTGCTTGTGGAAAAACCAGCCATGATTTTGGATGCAATTGGCCTGATTTTGGGTTGTTGATGATTATAAATTACTACAAATCAACTTTTTGTTTCGCAATTTGCTTTCAGTCAATGGAGTGTGTTAGGCATAAGCTTGAAATGTTTTGATTGTGTAACTGCAGGTAGAGGACATTCTGTTCTCTGTAGGAGAAGCTATCTCATTTATTTGGGGTGATGTGCCTGTGAGCGTGGATACAATGTTGATGTCCAACTTTGTCTCTTTGTCGTCACTTTCAAATTTTTTGACAGGTGATACCAATGTAAATGATGGTATGTCTAGTCTGGTCAATCAAGACAGTTCATTGGAAGATTCCAGAGCAGATGCCAGGGAAAAAATCATAAGAAAATTGCTTGATGAACTACTGGTAAGCAGCAGGGATGAAGAACGTTGTGCTGGCTGTGTTTGGCTTGTCTCCCTCATTATTTATTGTGGGCGTCATAAGAAATTGCAGCTTCTGCTACCAGAAATCCAGGTTATTTTTACTGCCTTCTTTTGGTTTGACTGACCTTGTTTCCTGTCCGAGTTCCCAACACATCCTAGGAGTTCTCGTGGATGGCTGCAACTTGCTAGCTACTACCATGTCATTAGTTTTGTGACCTACGCACTCCAAAGTAATTTGCTAGTTATACTTCAAGATGTGATCTGAACTTAATGCTGTTCAAAATGGAATGACGGGCACTTTTTAAGATGTTGAACATGCAATTAAGTTCGTTAACAAGGCAATAAAAGGACTAATTTGATACCCTTACCAAGAAGTGTGTAAGCTCTTGTAAAATTCGGGTCCCTTCATCTCAATCAATCATTCTAACGTTTTTTCTATGCTAAATGTACCAAGTTGAAGTATCACTTTCTTAATTGGTTTGATTGATTTGGTGATGTAAGTGGTTGATGGTGAAAATTTCCTTTGTACCTAAAACACATTCTCACCGATATATAATGCTATACCAAGAGGCATCACTATTGTGTGGTGCTTACAAACACTTGTAGACAGAAGTTGCAGGTTCCATTCTCAAAGTATGAACACCCTACAAGCTGATTGTATAATGTCATTGTATCTCTGTAAAATAAATGCACACAACTAGTTAAAGATTTTGGAGTGAGTGAACTCATGATTTTCTTTCTTTACAGGAAGCCTTGTGCCATTTACTTGGGGACAGAAATGAGCTGACTCAAGAAATGGCTGCTCGTGGCATGAGCGTTGTCTATGAGCTGGGTGAAACCAGCACCAAGGATAAGCTGGTCAAGTTGCTTGTAGATACTCTTTCTGGCAGTACGAAGAGAAAGCGTGCAGTGAAGGTGGGTTAGCATTTATTGAACAAATGCTCCGTGTCTGTATTGTGACAGTTAGTCCATATGAACCCTCGTGATTGACCCCAAGATGCTGTTTGTAGTGCTACTTAGTGAATGGTGACTGGTACATTTGTGATTTTGCCCCTCCAACAGTTAATGGAAGATTCAGAGGTTTTTGAGGAGGGGACCATTGGAGGGACGCCAAGTGGTGGTAACATAAGCACCTATAAGGAACTCTGTAACCTGGCAAATGAAATGGGACAGCCTGATCTTGTCTACAAGTTTATGGACCTGGCTAATCATCAAGCCTCATTGAATTCCAAACGTGGAGCAGCTTTTGGATTTGCAAAAATTGCAAAGCAGGCTGGAGCTGCATTACTTCCATACCTCCGTGTGCTTGTTCCCAAGCTTTTCCGGTATCAATATGACCCAAATAAGCGTATTCAGGTAAAATAATTGGTTTCAACTCAGTTCATGTCCTGGTGTTGTTGAGAAGTTAGCTTCTTTCTATTCTGAAGGTTTTAGAAGGTTCTGGGGAGCCGTGGCCTGAATTTATCTAGTAGTAAAACCCTTATACTATTTACTATAGAAGATTAAATATTGATCGAACTTGTGATTTTGTGTAGTTGCTGAAGTTATAGTAAGAATTTTGAAAATGAACTTCAAAGATTAATCCACCTTGTCACTTGTGTTCTTGATAATGTGATAGTAAGACATCTGAAAATGAATAGTGCTAAATTATTTATTTTATTTTGATGACATTGCAAAGTTTTAATGTAATCCCCTTCTCTCCAAGTCGAATTGATGATTTTTTCTCAAGGTTCAATTTATCATATAGATTGCAGTCCTTTGCCTTGATTTTGTGGTATAGAAGTCAAAATTGTATGGGTGAAGGTTTCTTTAAGTATATATTATCATTAATGTCTTGGGTACATTTGAGGATAAACTAGTGTGTGCATAATTTTTCGGTTACATAGAGCAAATCCTGATGCTGAACATTTGAGAATACATGCTTAGTTAGAATTATAAGCTACCCAGTCATGGAGCCTTGATGTGCATGCTGAAATTGAGAATATCATGATGAAGGATATCAGATTTGAGAGAGAGAAAAAAAGCTTCATTAATGTCTTTTCCATGCCTTTTTGTCAAGTATGTGGTATCGGTGGGAGCGTATGAAAACATCTCCAAAACAGTAACGAAAGAAAACAACATAACTAAATACTACGAACTAAAATGAGTGAGATATGTAGGAATATAAATTTTGCTAGATATACAAAGGGAGTTAGAACAATATCAATATCATCATGTCCTTTCGCTGAAGAAGAAGGATGTGATGTGATCTGCAACATTAGGTAACTTTGGTGGGCCTTGACATCGTCTTGGAGGATGAGAACTATGTCTCCTCATGATAGGACGAATAGCTTGAGTTGCAACATGATTATGAATGGTGCACTATCTCTGGTCCCTGTGAATAGGTGCATCATCGTCCACCTCGGAAGAAAGAAGTAACTTGACAACTAGGATGAGTCTGTTGAGCTGTCTAGCATATATCACGTCGTAACAGGAACATCTCTCATATCATAAGTGCAACACAGCGGGGATCCTCATTTGCTATGAGCAATTGGAGTGTGGTGGGCATGTTGCGAAACAGGTTACGTACTCGTAACACTCCCTCCCCCTTAAGAACCGTCTTGGTCTTCTAAGACAAAGTCTGGAAAAATCTTGCGAAGGACGCTGCCTTTTTCCCAAGTGGCATTCTCAACAGGCTTATCATTACACTTGACTAGATATTCTTAGTATAGAGTATGACGAGTTTGCGTCTCTCTACTATCAAGAATCTCTTTTGGTTCATGTGGAGGTTGCTGAGAATCCAAAGGGAGAACTTGAACATTGTCCCCTACCAGATTTTCTGATCTGGTTAAGGCCTCTTGTAAGACTTACATGAAAGACTGGAAAAACCTTACTGTTGTGTGGGAGTTCTAGTTCATAGGTGACCTCGCCTAGTCTCCTACCAATGGTAAAAGGACCACAATACCTAGGAGACAACTTAGCACACACTCCTTATTTGAGGGTTTTAGAGTCAACTGGGACTCTCAAGTAGACTTTCTCACCAACGGAGAACTGCACATCCTGTCTGTGGATCTGCATAATCGATCCTGGGATTGCCTAATACTACGCTTAGCATGTTCTATCATCTGGTTTAGGTCTTCTAAAAAGTTTCTGGCTGCTTCAACTTTTTCTTGTTTAAACCCTACAGCTGTAGGTGAGCGTGGCTGAAAACCATACATCAGCATAAATGGGCTGTACCTCGTAGCTGAATGTTTAGTACTTTTATAAGCAAACTCTAGTATCGAGAGATACTCTTCCCAATGAGTCTGCTTTTTGCTGACGTATGCGCGAAGCATATCCTCTAGCACCTGATTTACTCTTTCTGTTTGACCGTCCGTCTGTGGATGGTCGGTAGTACTCATATTAAGTTTAGTATGGAGATGATGGAATACTGCCCTCCAAAATTTTCCATTAAACTTATTGTCCCGGTCGTTGACTATGCCGAAAGGTAGACCGTACAATTTAAATAGCCCATCTACAAACAACCTCGCTAACTCTGGAGCTCTAGCAGTTGTTTTGGACGGAATAAAGTGAGCCATTTTGGTCAGATGGTCAACTGTGACCCATATAGTGTCATTACCCTTTTGGGTTTTAGGCAGGCCTACTATAAAATCCATGGAGATACTCTCCCATTTAGTAGCTGGTATATCTAAGGGCTGTAACAACTCTCCTGCCTTTAAACGCTCTGCTTTATTAACCTGACATTTCTGGCAACTGGTTACACATTACTGGATGATACTGGGCCAAAAAAATTGCTTACGAAGAAACTCATAGGTCTTTTGAATGCCTGGGTGCCCCGCACTAGGACTGTCATGACACTCATATAGGACCTGCTGCCTATAATCCTTGGAATTGGGGACACATACTTTATCCCTATAGAGCAAGTAATCATCCTGAATGGAATATTGTTTCCATTTGAATCCTTGAGTCAACTGACCCTCAACCACTGGGGGTTGCTTGGGTAATACAGGCTCAGAACCCTCAACGTCTTCTGCCGTATACTCAGACTCATCATCCTCAACGGAAACTGCCGTATTCTTGGATGAACTAACACCAGCCCTGGGAACTGGTTCTGGAGTCTGTAACTGTCTGCTCTGGACTGAGTTCCAGATAATAGAGAAGAAATGCATCATGCTAGCACTTCCCTCTCAAGGACTCGAGTAACTCACTACGAATCTGAGTAAAACTTAGCTCGTTTATCATAGGCATTCTACTAAGTGCATCTGCTACTGTGTTGAATTTCTCCCGTCTATATTTGATAGACATATCAAACTCTTGCATTAACTCAGCCCAACGAGCTTTTCGACCTTTGAGCTCAGGCTGATTGCAAAGGTATCTGAGGCTTTCATGGTCTGTCAGGACCTCAAAGTTAGCACCATACAAATAATGCCTCTAAGTCTTAAGGGCATGAACTATGGAGAAGAGTTCCTTTTCATAGGCGCTATACCTAGTATGTGCTGGCTCGAGTTTTTTACTCTTGAACACAACTGGTCGTCCATTCTGAGTTAGTATAGCACCAACTACAAAGTCGCTAGCATTTGTTTCGACCACCAATGGTTGATTGGGGTTGACGACTTTTAGAACTAGTGCTGTAGCTAAGGCTATTTTGAGAGCATCAAAGCTCTTCTGCTGTGCAGACTCTCATATGAACTCCTTTCCCTTCCCCTTAAGAAGATTTGTCATGGGATCTGCTATCTAAGCATATTCCTTGACAAATCGTCTATAATATCCCGCCAAACCTCGAAAGATTTGTAATTCTAAAATATTCTGAGGTCTCAGCCAACTGAGTATGGCTTTGACTTTACTGGGGTCCATCTTAATCCCATCTGCTGAGATAATGTGACCCAAATAAGCTACTTCTTCAACGAAGAATTCACACTTAGGTTTCTTAGCATAAAGCTTATGTTTTCTAAGCGGTTGAAACACCTTTTTGAGGTGTTTAAGATGCTCCTTCCTCATTTTATTGTAGACGAGGATGTCATCTAAAAATACAACCACAAACTTACCCAAGTATGGTTTGAGTTCATCAAGGTCATAAAGGTAGTTGGAGCATTTGTGAGCCCAAAGGGCATCACCTTGAACTTATAATGACTATGACGAATCCTAAAAGCTGTTTTCGGGACATCTTTCGACTTTATACGGACTTGATGATATCTCGATCTAAGGTCAATTTTACTGAAAAACTTAGCCCCGTCGAGTTGATCAAACAACTCGTCTGCCTGAGGCATTGGGTACTTATTCTTAATTGTGACCTTATTGAGGGCTCTGTAGTCTACGCAAAGACACATAGACCCCTCCTTTTTCACCAACAGGACTGGTGAGGGCCATGGTGGACTATTGGTCTGAATTTGGCCTTTCCCAAGATAATCTGTTAACTGCCTAGTTATGTTTTCATCCTCTGTTCAGCTGACCCGATACGGAGGTTTAGAAACAGGTGTTGTGCTTGGTACTAGGTTTATTACATGATCTACATCTCTGCTAGGTGGTAAACCATGCAGTAAATCTTCAGGAAAAACATTTTTAAATTTAGACAATAAAGTTTCTAATTTGCTTACTTTCTGCTGTAAAGAACTAGAAATAGAAACTTCTGGAATAAACTGAAAGTCACAAAAGAATACCTGATGGTCGTTGTCTTCAATTAACTGACAGAGCTCTGAACTGCAGACCATAGGGCTATTGGGGACAGCTTGCTCCCCATGCAACTGGATTTCTCAGCCTTTATGTTGAAAGCTGAGGGTGTTTTTCTGATAATTTCTGTGGAGGGAAGGTCCTAAGCTGTAGAGCCAATCTCTCCCGAGAACAATATCTGTGTGATCCAGGTTTATTACTGAAAGTTTATTTCATCTTGATACCCCTAAATACCAAGATTTAGATTACTTACCATAGTTTCCCAAATTTTTTTGTCTTCACCCTTGGCTAAAGAAACTATGTACCTATGCTGACTAGGTACTTCTAGAAGGCTGAGTTTTTTAACTAGGGTGTAGTTGATGAAATTATGAATTGCCCCACATCATCAACCATGACTCTGACTGACTGGTTACCAACTTTCCCATGCATACGTACTAGGTCATGCGGCCCAAAGCTAAAGGGTCTCGCTAGCATTGCAGAAGTTATTTGGCAACAGTGTTCATGGTCTTCATGAAACACTTTTATCTCGGAAGCTGCCGAGTCACTTGGGAAACTCACTGTCTGAACAAGATGGACTTGTTTTTTATCTTTCTTTCTTTTTTAATGAATGGCCCCTTGGGACATTGTGTGACTGTGTGTCCCTTGCCCATGCACACAAAGCACAAACGCTCTTGTTTGGCTTTCTCAAAATCTTCTGGTTTTAAGGGCTGTATGAGTGATGGGCGTTTCTGAGGAGCTTCACTTTTAACTTTATCTTCTTTCTTTGTCTTTAAAAATTTCTTTTTAAATTGAAAGTCTTTCTGAGTAGGCTGCTCAGAAAGGGGCTGTTGTCTCGCCTTCTTCCTACCCACTGAATCATCATAGATTTGAGCATATCTGAGAGCTTGCTCTAGGGTAGTAGGCGAGTTTCTCTGGACCTCTACTTTATATTCATCTTTAAGGCCACGGACAAATCCTCTAACTTTCTGATAGTCATCCATATTTTTTATCTTTTCATTTTCTAGTAGAAACTCTCTTAGGAACGCTTCTTCAAAAGCCTTCCATGACCGGGGAGTCTGCCCAGTCTTCTGGAGGTTTAACCACCACTTGTAGGCCATGGGTCCTAGGGAAAAACTGGCCTCAATAGCTTGCAAATGGTCAGGGGTCTGTTTAAGAGCATGTAGGAAAGCAAGAGTCAAGTCACCAAGATCTAGTTATCAATCAATCTCCACAGAAAACAAGAGAGAAGAGGCTGGGCGCCCAACTCTAAGAGAGAGAGAGAGAAAACAGCAACAAGAGCAATGGAGAGCAATGCTTAGCCAAACTGTAAAAATGGAATACAAAATGAGCATCTAAGTACTCTATCTGGATGTGACCAAATGCCACCAAACCCTAAGGTTAACCACTTACTAAATGTAGGGCACCCCCAAAAGTCAAGATAGGGCCCCTAAACAAAATTAGACCCCTAAGGACCCACGAGTCACTACATGACCAAAATTGGGTCCAACTGAACTTAAGACAAACTTAAGATGGCCTAAATAACTAAATACCTATGGTTACACAAATCTCGACCTTTTGGGTCAAAGTAACCTATGGATTAACTTTAGCATAGTCATTTATTTCTAACACCCTCCTTAAATGACAATGCAAAAAAACTGTCTTCACTATGTAACAAAACCAACACGTGGTATCAAATTTAAAGCTTTGCATAAAGCTTCAAATCTGATTCTAGGCAACGCCTTAGTGAAGAGGTCCGCAATATTATCCTCCGTAGGACAATATTCAAGTAAAATGTCGCCATCATGAAGTCTCTCCCGAACAAAGTGATAATGGATCTCGATGTGCTTCGTCCTCGCATGAAAAACAGGATTCCGTGCAATGGCTATCGCACTTTGACTATCACTCAAGATAAGAGTGGCTGAGGGCTCGCCAAACTTCATGTCAACAACTCTATTGTGGCTGAAACTATCGCTCTATATTCTGCCTCATTAGAAGAAGTAGCAACAGTGGGCTGCTTTTTACTTGACCACGAAATTGCAGAATTTCCATAGAAAAAGCAATGTCCACTTGTAGAGCGTCTAGTGTCTTGATCTCCACCCCAATCCGAGTCACTAAAACCAACCAAACATGCATCATCACAAGCAGGAAAAACCAGTCCATGACTTCTTGTTCCTTGAAGATATCGAAAGATCCTCTTCAACGCTTTCCAATGTGATGTCATCGGGGCATGCATGAATTGACTCATGAGTGGGACACTATAAGAAATGTCTGGTCTTGAATTACATAGGTAAATGAGACAGCCAATAGCTTGACAATATAAAGTAGTGTCAAATGTTTCTTCCAAAGATGTAGAAGATGATGTTGATGATGATGATCCACGAGGTGTAGGAGGTGCCAAAGACGGAGGCCTTTCCTCATCACCATTGACCAAATCCCACAACCCTTTTGCTATGAGAAGATTCTTCACCGTGTAACTCCAGAAGGAGTAGTTTGTGCCATCCAACCGATCTTCACTAAACAAAGAACCGATAGCTTCCGATTCTTTAGCCATTACCTCCAACAAAATTTCAGCTTGTAGTAGATAGGAAAGAGAGCCTTTCCACAACCAAATCTACTCAAAAATTTGCAGCAAACAAAGAGCTGAAAGTAGGAGCACAAGATGTCTTTCAATCTGCAACCAAAGTGCCCAAAAGATAATAGATAGATGGCTGTCTTTCTACACAAAAAAACCAGCTTCTTGAAAATTAGGTCACCTTCGATTGAAGCCTACACCGAAACCCAATTAGGAAGCCAAATAGTGTGATCAACACACACTCCAATAGGGCTGTTGAAAGCGCCCTACTACTTGCTGAGAATCTGCAAATTTCCAGCCACAAGTTGACCTAACCCTGAATAGGGTTTGCTGAATTTTGGGCACCCTCCTACACAAATGCAAATCTGAAAACAAAAACAGCAAGATAAGGAGACACCACAACCAAAAATCAGTAGCAGATTTTTGGGCGCCCTCCTCCAAACAAAACTTGCTGAAAACTGGTTGCATACAGATTTCAGATTCTGATTTTTGGGTGCCAAAAATTGCTCCAAGATCTCTGATGGCCGCCCTCCTTCAACCTGAAAAGAGACAAAAAAGCTGATTTAAACTCCACTTGAAAAGATCAGCAAGATGCTGAAATTTCACAACAAAAAGCAGAGAAGCTCCTCTTCTGATAGGGTGCCAACAAACAAGCTTGCTGCAGATCCGGTAGCTCTGATACCATGTAGGAAAACCAAGAGTCAAGTCACCAAGATCCAATTATCAATCAATCTCCACAGAAAACAAGAGAGAAGAGGCTAAGCGCCCAACTCTGAGAGAGAGAGAGAGAGAGAGAAAACAGCAACAAGAGCAATGGAGAGCAATGCTTAGCCAAACTGTAAAAATGGAATACAAAATGAGCATCTAAGTACTCTACCTGGATGTGACCAAATGCCACCAAACCCTAAGGTTAACCACTTACTAAATGTAGGGCACCCCCAAAAGTCAAGATAGCGTCCCTAAACAAAGTTAGACCCCTAAGGACCCACGAGTCAGTACATGACCAAAATTGGGTCCAACTGAACTTAAGACAAACTTAAGATGGCCTAAATAACTAAATACCCATGGTCACACAAATCTCGACCTTTTGGGTCAAAGTAACCTATGGATTAACTTTAGCATAGTCATTTTATTTCTAACCATAGAACCCACGGTTCTCAGAACCGTGGGTCCTAGGAACCGTGGGGTGAACCGTACCACGGTTCATGAACCGTGGTACGGTACTTGTAATTAATTAATCAATTAATTAATTTCTTTTTTATGACCCTTTGAGTTACAAGCTAAGATTCACTAGCTATGCTAGAAAGCAGGACTTAAGCTAGAATTGAATAAAGGAATACAATGCTGCCCTACTTATACCCTCTCCCTGAATCAAATGGAGGATTCAAAAAAAGGGAGGGAAAATAGTGCGCCCTCCCAATAGGAGGACCCCCACTCCAAATCAATGTGACCAAGTCCTAAAAATATAACCAAATAGGGCCCAAGGCCAGCCGAAAAATCAATGAAAGTGATGGGTTACCGCTAAAAATGAGATGGTAGTAGGGCGCTGGACAGCCTCCAATCAATATAAAAAATGGACAGCAAATCGGTGACGAAAAGTGTCGAAAATGATGAGGTAGTAGGGCGTTGGGCAATAGCTACCAAATCTGCAAAAACAATGAAAATCTGCCCAAAAAATCGACGAAAGTAATGGGTTAGCAGGGCGCTGGACAGCCTCCACCAAAACTGCAAAAAATGATGAAGAAATCGTCGAAAGTGATGGGCAGTAGGGCGCTGGACAGCCACCACCAATCTGCAAAAATGACGGAGAAAAATCGATGAAAGTGATGGGTGGTAGGGCGCTGGACAGCCTCCACCAATCTGCAGGAAGGTTGACGGAGAAAAATCGATGAAAGTGATGGGTGGTAGGGCGCTGGACAGCCTCCACCAATCTGCAGGAAAGTGCTCTGATACCAAGTTACAAGCTAAGATTCACTAGCTATGCTAGAAAGCAGGACTTAAGCTAGAAAGCAGGAAGAGAACGCTTAAGGAGGCTAAAGAGGAGCAATCATCATATACTGAATAAAGGAATACAATGCTGCCCTACTTATACCCTCTCCCTGAATCAAATGGAGGATTCAAAAAAAGAGAGGAAAAAGGATTTGGAGGGAAAATAGTGCGCCCTCCCAATAGGAGGACCCCCACTCCAAATCAATGTGACCAAGTCCTAAAAATATAACCAAATAGGGCCCAAGGCAAGTATATGAATAAAAAGGTCCCCCAGGCCTACTTATGCATAATAACAATAAAAGAATGGACGCGGCGAATGTAATGAGCCAAGTCCATAACTCTTTGCCCCACCAAAACCCCACGGATTTTTGGCCCTCATTTCCCTGTTTCTGGCCTCATTTCAGTGTTTTTGGCACTCATTTCACTACTGTTTTTGGCACTGTCATAGAATCTGTGGCACTCACTGTTTTTGGCAGTCAGTGTTAAAAAAAATCTGTTTTTGGCACTCATTGTTTCAAACTGTATCACTGTATCACTCAGGAATACAAATGGTTGAAATTTCTATTACTGTTTTTGGCACTCATGGCACTGTTTTTGGCACTCATGGAAGTAAAAAAAAAATTAATTAATTAATTGATTATTTAATTACCACGGTTCTGGGAACTAATCTTTGTGAACCGTAGAGTTCTCAGCACCGTGGTGAACCACCAACGGTTCATTAATTCTATGTTTTTAACAGAGCATGTATGTTCTTCCATTTGCTGAGGAAGGTATGTAAAATATCTACATTTCTATCCTTCTCTTCCCCAATAAAAGTAGGAAGCCCTCTCAGCTCTTCCGTAGCTTTTTACAGACCCGCTGTCCGGAAAAATCAGCAACCAGGGTACCAAAATGCAAGCAAATTTCTGATTTCCTTTGCTTCTTACCCTCGCTGTCAGGCTAGCAACTCCAAATTTTTACAAATTGGAACCAAAAACAGATCTGAAAAATCCAAATTGGAGAAGGCCCCTGCTCACTGAACTGGCTGCTCTGAGAAATCCGAATCGAAGGCTGGAAAGTAACAAAATTTTTCAATTGACTTGTCCTCCACCCTCGCTGTCAGAGGTATCGGGCTACTGTCTGAGAAAAACCAGATTTCCAGGCTTGAATCCATGGGCAAAAGTCTGATTTGACTTGTTGAAGACCCTCGCTATCTGTCTCTCAGGTCTATGGCTCCAAAAAATCAGATTAGAAGGTCCTAAGGGATTCCGAAATTCAAGATTTCAGGAGATCCTATCAGCGGTGGACCTGTACTAGCTTTCCTCTTCAATTTCCGCTCTGATCTGCCAGAATTGCAGGGAAAAAAATTAGACTTCAAAGCTGATTTTGCAGCGATGGGTCTACTTTCAAACTTCTGCCTCAAATCTGCTCTGATTTCCAAAGTTTTCACCTAAAGATCAGAGATAGATAGCTGATTTTACAGTGACTGATCTACACTAGGAATCTGACTCAGATGTTATCTAAAAAGCAAGTAATTCCTCTGAGATTTACACGGTAGAGTGCTGTCTCTACAGTGCTGGATCTGTCTCTCTAATTTCTGAAAATTAGAAGATGTCCTATCCACTCTGATAGATTCCTCTCTTGCTGAAAAATAAGCTCCCAAAGATGGAGATGGCTCTGATACCAGTGTTAGAGGTCTCAACACCACAGTAGGGCAAACACTAACTGATCCACCCAACCTTGCCTACTCCCTGATATGGAGCAAGCCCCTCCTAGCCCAGTGTGAGGACTGGTAGCATGCATACTGCCAAGTGTCGGCCACGTGGCACTGACGTGGCTGACTGCATGTCGGGACCCAACGTGGGGTCCTATCCTGCTGACAGGTTCCCTAGGTTGTGTTAGGCCCGCCCTATAGACCGTGCCAGGGCACACTACTCACACTGTCTTGGTCGTGTACGCTAGACACGACCTTGACTGTGGTATCTGACCTCCTGTGTTCTCTAGGGTTCGTCACTGGTTACGTACTCGTAACACCTTCTCCAACTCATCAATATATAATCGAAAGGGAACTAGTGAAAGAGAGCAACCTTGTTGCACCCTAATGGTGCTCCAAATATGCTCAGAAATACCACTGCCATGTCGAGAACAACCCAAAACTCTCTCATAAAGAGCCATCACAGCTGGAATAATGTCAGTGGAGAAGCCAAGGTCACGAAGCAAGGAGCACGGGATAGAATCAAAGGGTTTTCCGAAGTCCACAAAACAACAATTAACCTTCTCTTTCTGGTGCTTCGTTTCCTTGATCAAAGCCCGAAGAGTGAAGATAAGGCTGGTGGTAGAGTAATGGGCTCGAAACCCTACCTGGCTCAAAGTGTGTAACCTCCTAGGGCCCACCTCTGGGCTCACTGCAGACTGAAGTATGGTACCATATGGCTTCGCAAGAATATCACGAAGAGTGAAAAGATGGTTTGTCGTGGAATAGTGAGCTCGGAAACCTGCCTGGCCCAGAGCATGTAATCTCTTGATCTCTACCTCAAAACTTACCACTGACTAAATAATAGTGACATACAGATTCACAGTAATGTGCCTGATCATGATAGTATGATAGTTACCAGGATTCATGGGGTCACCTTTTTAGCGATGGGATGGATAATATGAGTACACCAGGAGGATGTTTTGGGTACAATGTGGTCCAGTTTGGGGGCAACAATGCCTGTTGAATTCTATCAAGGTTAAAAATTTTCTATGGAAATGTGTTCCTTTTCCTGTCAAATCACTGCATCGATAATGAGCAGTTACTATGCCAAGACCACCCTCCCCCCATCTATTCTCCTGCATTTTTTACTATATTTTTAATTTTTTTTAATTTTTTCTGCGTTTCTGAGAAATGTGTTTGCCCAGAAATGCGTTTCTGTGCAACTATACTACTATAAACATATGAGTTTTTTTTTTTTGAATGTTTTAGTGTTCCACATGTATAAAACAATACTTTGTACCTTATGGTATGGAACAGGTATGTATATTTCCACTTGTATTTTTTCAATTTCTTATGCTTTACCATTTACATGTTACATATGCTGTCTTCACCTGCTTTTTCCATTAACTGTGCTTTCTTGCTAATTTTTTTCTCTTAAAAAAATGAATTCCAAATTTTTCTCTCTTCTTAGCAACTTCTTACTGGTCGCTGGTTGGATAGGCTTGTCACACGATGTCCTCCAAACCCGTCGTGGATCATGTTGCCATGTCCCCAATGTGTCCATTTCATTCTGGATTCGGCTTACAATCATTGGTTTCTGACTTTTTGACCCAATTTATGTTTAACTGAACCCTAAACCCCAAAGAGCATGTGTGTGGCTGGGTGTGTGTATGTGCTTGTGCATGTGAAATATTTTTTGGGTTCCCTGAAGATAAACGCAGTTGCAAGTTCACGACACTAAACTGATAGAGAAGGAACTCAATACAAATACTTATTGTGCTCATGTTGGCTATTTCACATGTAAGACGACTTTTCCAAGTCCAATACAAGGCGGTGTTGTGTTTCTTTGGAGATGCAAACTACACCACCTTTGCAACTTGCTGGTGTAAATCGATTTAAATGTTTTCACTTTCATGTCGTAGGATCAAGCAACCTTGCCACATGCTCTCATTGATTCATTCATTTCCAAATTTTGTTACCTGTCCTAGAGTGATTCACCTCAGCAATTTCTAGATGACATACGACTCTGATTTTGTTTGGTGATGTTAGGAAGCAATGGGGCACATATGGACATCACTCGTGGCAGAACCCAAATTGGTAATTCAAGAATTCTTTGATGATATTATGGATGACTTGTTGGTGAATTTGGGATCTCGACTCTGGCGCTCTCGTGAGGCATCTTGTTTAGCTTTGGCAGATCTGCTACAAGGTCGCAAATTCAGTGAGGTGATATATGCTAATATAGCTGATTGATGTGGGCAAATCATTTATTATGCTTGTGCATGATGAAACATGCAGTGCAGGTAGAGTATCAGTTCTCAAGGGTAAGATCTGAAATTGTGTATGTCTCTCATCTTTCTGTTAATCGTGGCCCATGGGAGATGTGGATGAGTTATTATGTCATCAGTTTCTGAAAGATTGAGCGCTGAAGTGAAACCCAATCTTTATTTTATTGGTCAGTCAAAGGCCAAATTTTTTTCCTTTATAGTCAAAACAGACATTTTCTGATAGGAAATTTGTGTCATGCATAAGTGCACTGAAGTTCTCTGTAGTGCCGCACTTTATTTTTAGGATCTGCACGATTCTGTCTACTTAGTAAGCACGTTTACGGACATGATTTTTAGGTCCCATTCCAAGGCCTTCGATACTTTTTGGGCTTAAATTGTGGTGGATTGTAGGATGCACTTGTAAAATCATATTAGTGCCCATCCTTGGATTTCATATATTAATTTAGAAACTTTTATTGGTGCCTCTTAAGGGCTTCTTGGATAACAGAAAGCTCAGGAGTTCATAGAGTATCACAAATGCTCAAACCCAATGAGATTTCATGATCTTAAGTACATTTTCTACCAATTTATGGGCTATATTTTTCAAATCCATGCCTTGAAAAATACGATATGAAATGCTGTTTAGTTTATGGTTATACTGCTTTATGTAGGACTGGGCTTGAAGATTGATATGCATGAAAATTGTTACAGGAGGATAACAAATGCCCTCTTTAAAGTTATGAAAGCTCCAAATTTTCTATTCTAAGATTATATATGGAACACTGGCTCGGGTTTTCATGGATATTATTTTCATGTGATCACAGGTCCTTTGATTTTCCTAGTACATTACCTTGTGAATTGCTTTTCAAATTATGGGTTTGAAATACTGCCATGGTTTCCCTTCCTGTTTTTCTTGAGTATCAATTTTTCTTAAGGGCAGACTTGAGGTTTGTAGCAAGACATGTTTTCTGAATTTTTTTAAATTTTTTTTACATAGGTAACTTTGTTAGGCAGACCTGATTTGTTGTCTAAAGATGTCTGAGCAGTTGTGCAGCAAATGAGCATCCTGTAATGAGTTCATTGCTTCTTCCGAGGGGTACCCTTGTGTTTGTCAACGGGTTCTTTGTTTGTGTGTTAATATATCCTCCCTTGGTCATCAATGAAACTAGCTGGTCACTCTATATCTTGTGTAAGTGACAAGTGTACGAGGGAAATCTGGCAGACTTTTTTTCAAGAATAATATAGAGCTTCTCTAATCACTGCTTTATATCTTTTCATAACTTCATTTTTCACTTTTTATGTTTCACTGAAGCCTCGCCACCTTGTACGCTGTCATCATTTTCTGTGCGCACTTTTGATGTTGATGCTATTTAATAAATTTCCCACTGTGCTATGACGTGTGTCCTAGGCATCCTTTTATTCATGCCTGCTGCTGATTATGTTTCATATTCGAGCTTTTCAGTATTCAATATCCTACATGAAAATGTACATGAAAAATTTGTAAGAGTTTCTTTGAATTGCTGTTGGATGTTTTGAGTGCTTGCACAAGAATAATCTCTATCTTTGTCCTAATGGGACGGCTCAGCTATGATTTGGTAGTATGAGTATATGGAAAGCTCAAAGTTCATTTATTTATCTCTGAGATACTTGAACTATTCACCAAAATCAGGTGGGAAAGTATCTTGAAAGAGTTTGGATTATGAACTTCAGAGCTATGGATGATATAAAGGAAACTGTTCGGAATGCTGGTTCAAGTCTTTCTCGTGTACTGAGTTCACTGAGTACAAGGCTTTGCGATCGTACTTTGACGCCATCTACTGATGTCAATGCCACCATTTCAATTCTTCTTCCGCTACTAGTATCAAAGGGTATTCTTAGCAACGTCACTGATGTGCGACAGTTGTCCATCAACACTTTAGTGAAAATTGTAAAGGTATGTGCCCTTGCCTGCTTGCTTTTAAGCTTTTAACAGGTGTTCAAGCATTCTAGCATATCTAATGCCTGAAGATTCCCTTTCTGGTGATTTAAGCTTAAGTTATGAATAACTGTAGATGAAACTTGAACTAACTAAATGTCTTTTTTCAACATTCTGTTAGCTTGATTGATTCTTGGATTCCTTTGTATGTGTATCCACATTTTGTTGGGACTGGTGGTAGTATGTTATTGCACTAGTTCTGGCTCTTTGACAACATTCCTTGTTGATGTGTCGTAGAGGAATCTTAGTGGATGGACCTTTGAACATGCTAAGATAAGGTAGCAGTTTGTCGATTCCTTTTAGTGCTTGGTGTAAGACACTGAATTTTTGCTAGGGCAAGGATGATACGAAGGTTAGGAAGTGATTGTTATGGTTAGTTTAGGAGAATGGCGCTGCTTCAAGAAATCCTCTTACCGTTCTACAGTATAATAGAAAAAACAAGATCAAGCATAGAGCATCACGTAACAAAAGCAGAGAGAATGGCGCTACTTCAAGAAATCCTCTTACCTTTTCTACAGTATAATAGAAAAAACAAGATCAAGCATAGAGCATCACGTAAACAAAAGCAGAATAGCAATCTCCAGCCAAAAAAAACTGCTGGAACACTCCATAGAAACAGTAATTTGCAATCAGAACCCATCTATCAGTTCGTGAATCGAATCTTTTTGCGATGAACCTCTTTTTCTTTTAGAAATTTTGAATTTTTGCATGTTTGTCTCAAGAATTTTTGAGAACTTGGGGTCTTTTTGAATTATTTTGTGATGACTTGCTACTGTCCACCGAAGAAGTCCATACTCATCACAAGATTATAGAAACTAAAGAGGGGCCGAATGAACCTGTGCGTGTACCTCCTCTAGGTATGTGCGTGCCTAGTAACCCTGGTCTTGGGTCTGCGCCTCATGTACAAACAGCAACTGCTTAGAGTATCGATTTACTCCATCACGATTACATTTGGGGTTTCATTTGACATTATGGGCACTGGACTCACATATTTGCCAGAGTTCCATGTTATTGTTTAAGAGCTCAAATGATAATTTTTATTAATATGCTTATTAGCCCTCTATGGGATGATGTGTAGATATATTGGATGGGGTTGGCAAACTCACATTGCCTCCTCAATTGGCTTTCTAGGGTTTTAGCCCTAGTTTTGGTGGAGCATAAGTAAGAGAAAAGACATCCATTCCATAGTTTATAATTTGATTACTCTTTAGTGCTTCATGGGAGACTCATTGCTTGTCCTTTTAGGGGATCAATTAGTCACTATATTTGATGTTCTTTCCATACTTCTAGTCGGAGAATGCTATTTGCTTCATTGTTGATGTTCTATTGTTCTTACCTGATGAAATTGTGTCCATTACTCAGGCTGGCCTTTATATCATACATATTGGTGCTGATTGGTTTACATCATCTAGTGAGGTTACTCTTAGCTTGGTACATAAACCATTATCTATCAATCACAATGGTCATTGTAAAACTTTAAAATTTAAATAGATTATTTATTGACCATTTTATTATAGCTTAGAGACTTTATGATGCAATAGGCTACTTTGAACAAGTATGTTACATAAGTTTGACATTCTGTATAGTACTTAATTGTGCTTTGAAGTTGGCATGCAATAAGCATTGTTATTAATTTTATGGCATGGCATAATAATTAGTCGTATCATTAACAACATATATTTTTTTGATGTGTAAATAAAAAAAACCTAGGTACTAAAGTAATTGCTTTAATGTCCAAGGGTGCCCTAGAGTTAAGGTTTTGAGAACAAAGATGTTGCAGTTGTCATTTATAACTGATTCAAACCTAGTAAAGTAATGTGATGGCGCCCTTATTGCCATGATCAATGTTTCTCCCTAAAGACTGACCTTTGAATTGGCAACACATATGTCATGCTTTTTGAATAACTTCAAATAATTTTCAAGTTCGACGTCCCTATCAATTTCGCGTGAATATCAACGTACACCAAGTGGAGGGTATGTTTAGAGAAATTATTTTTAGTTTGTACTAGACGTGATTGGACTTTTATTGAGTTAGAGCCACTGGTTCTAAGCCAGAATTGCAACGAGATGTAGGGAAGTGCATATATTGTTGCATTCCTCTTTGGGGTCTACTATGCTTATTAGGCATACCCATGGTAGATGGGAGAGTATCTACCCATGGATGTTATTGGACTATCAAGAATCCAAGTGCGGTCCATACTGTGGATTGTTAGTGATGGATTCATTGATTAAGGTGGCTTTGATCATTGTATTAAATAAACAAAGTGAATATGACAACAATAGTTGAGCTTTTAATCTAAAATATGGTAAGATTGTATGGACTTTTCGAAACCCCTAACCTTAGGAATAGGTCCCAAGTGGGATATCACAACTAGGTTTTTGCCAATTCTAATGAGTTGCGGAAAACTTCCACAAACAGATGGGCACTGCGTTTTGCGAGCTTAGAAGAATTGCCTTGTTTTTTGATTGACTCAAAGTCCGATGACACTATTATTTTTCTTTCGTAGTGCATCTTGAGCGGAGTAGCTTGATAATAAGCTGCATGTTGGTCCATGTTGGATAATAGCTTCTTAGCTTTTGCAATTTGCCTCAATGGACAATCAAGACATGGATGGTTGATACCACATTGTGTACACCAAGGTGAAAAGGTTTGTTGGACCAGCTCGATGTGTGGACATTCTGAGCAACAATGTCTTCCTCCACATCCTAACATCATACCATGCGTAGTATACCATCCCCTGTAAGGTGGTAAGCATATACAGGTAGCAATTGTCCCTTATCATTCTCCACATAGTAGAGTGGTAAGCTATTGTAATCTTCTGATGAATTCAGAGACATGCATGACAATATGACCAATACTTCCACTCCATCACTTTTGACTTAAGACTGTTGCTCGAAGCAAAACTCCTTCCATCCTCTGAATGAATCTCTTGTTGGCATGTTGTCAAGTTAGACCTTTCTTGATGTTGACCTTCAATCATACGCTGTGCATCATGTCCTTGAAGTTGCAATTGAGGGTTTTTAACTGGACATTTAGTACATGGATGGTCTCCAAAGCAATAACCACACTGGTCCGATTGTAGAATCAGATTTTTCAAGACATTAGGCTCATGGTGGGCATTCACCCAAGGATGTTCTTTGCCAACGTTTGAATGCATAACACTTGGTCTGATTGGCTCGTCTTCATCACTTTGTTTTGATTCCGTGTCTTCTTGATTTGCACAATCATCTGACATGAGTGATGTTTCTTTGGTTCTTCTTCCGATCATGTCAGAACTGAAGGGACCAGGATGTGAATGCTTTCATACCAACATTGAAGTACGCCAATATAATAATATGCCATTACAGTCATCATGAAATATAAATACTCGAGCCAATTTTCTTTTCTTACCTTTTTTTTTTTTGGGGGTGGGGGGGGTGAAGGTTAATAGAGAGATATAAAGATTTTAAGCAAAAGAAGTGTCCTTCACACAAAAATGCTCAACATTTCAAGGAACCTTTACTTTTACTTCTGGCCTAATTCACTGATGATATATTTCTATATTTAGAAGCTTCAAAAGGTTTGGGTGAAGGTTTCTCTCAGAGAACTGATATTCTTGTGTGAAACTTTCTGCAAAAGGTTATCAGAAACTTAGAGAACATTCACTATTTATAGTTTTTATGGCAAAGGTTCCTCTCAGAGACCTAATATTCTTGCAGAAAGGTGTAAAACTTTCTACAAAAGGTTACCATAAACTAGTGGAGCGTTCACCTAACCATATAAGTACATCTTCAAGTGTGATAAATATTGAAAGGAGCATATAAGTCTCCATATACAAACAACAAAAAACTACTAGCTACTAGCTAAAATGATTGTTCTATCAAGACCAGACAAAGTCTCTAATCTCTAATCTGCCTCCAGACCTGGAAGTCTAAAATATGGTACAATGGGGTGTCATGTAACAATGTAATATAGTTGTCCGAACTGTAGGATAACTCATGTTGCCACAAGACCACTACTAAAGAAAGCAGGATAGAGGAAGATGTCGGTGTTGAAGTAGCGGGTCTATGCACACGAGCACTAGATCTGTGAAGTCTCCTGGTAGCCCTATCAGGTGGTCTAGAGGCAATACACTTTTGGCGATTGCGATGAGAAACCCGAGACAAAATATCTGACTCATCCTCTGATAAACTATCAGCACAAATCTCTCTACGGAGCAAGAACATCGCACGCAGCATCAATGCCACACATCGAGGGTCGACATATGCAATGAGTGAGCAAAGTGTGACTGGAGAATCCCGGAAAAGACAATGATAACGTCCTCGGATCTCATAATAGACAGGGTATGTGAATAGAAAATGCTCCTGTAACGTACATAACGCAAAGTTTGCTCATATAGGGAATGCCTTGGAAACGTCCCGTCTCCACATATAGTTGATGCGAGGAAATTTGGAATTGACCCAGTGTAAAATGGAGGCAATGTGAAAGTCCGCTATCCAAGTAGTGCGGTAAAACTAGGACCCCGACACTATCAAGCTCTAGGTAACTGGAGCGATAGAAGTCCGGTTTGACCCCCAAGGGCCCTTGCCATGTAACTCCAGAGTATGCACGATAAATAACCCTCCTGATATACTGGTGAGAACCCTCTAGTAGATTTGAGATATCGATGCCGTATTTATGTAAAAGACGAGAAGCCTGAGAGTACCATGATAACTGATGACCCTGGTGATGAAGTTGCCGAGAAGAGAGAAACGCTATCTATGGATAATGTGCAACCCGAAGATTCACCACTCTCTGGATGTATGTGATCAACCTGAAAATAGCCTCAACTCGAAGTGGGATGACAACAAACTCAGCAAGTATAATCTGGTCAGGAACGGATGGCTTGGCCTGGATCATGCGTGCAATCATACTGATCTGTAGACGTGAAATACTAGTCCACTCTGATTTAGGAATCCCATTGCACCAAGCCTCCGCTACATACATAATTGTGGGTGTAACAATAGTGTCAAATAGGTTACACTTATTCGGGGCATCCCGAATGTGCTTCTGGAAAAAAGAAACGCTTGAGGCTAACCAACGAAGCATGACCCTTACGTAGTCTAGCTGTGGCAGCATGTCTCATACTGAAAGCAGGACCGGTGAAGGAAGTCCCCAGATAAGTGTAAGAGGATACCACCTCGAGTGGTTGTCCCACTAGAGTGAACACCTATCGCTGCATAAAGGTCCTGGAGGTATTAAAGATCATAACATTGGTTTTCCTGGTATGCACAGTCAAACCAAATAAGTCTCCAAAAACCTGTAAGTGCCGCTGCAGTCCATCGCGAGATGCAGAAAGCAAGGCCACGTCATCAACATAAAGCAAATTGGAAATGAGTATATCACCAAGCCTGCAGCCAATACCCCCATCCTGATTGATGGCTCTCTCAAGCTCATTAATAGGGAACAACCCTGCTTCACCCCAATAGTGCTCATAACCCTCTCAGAGAGACCCTCATTTGATCTAAAGCATCCCCAAACCTGCTAGAGTGCCATGACAGCCAATATGGTATCCGTGGAAAAATCAAGATCTCTAAGCCTCTGGATAAGCATGTGACGTGGGATAGGGTCAAACGCTTTACAGAAATCCACAAAACAACAATAAACCCTCTCATGTTTGGATCTGGCTTCCTCAATGATAGCCCGAAGAGTGAACACATGATCAATGGTGGAATGCTGTGTCCTGAAGCCAGCCTGACCCTAAGCATGTAGCCTCCGTGTCTCTGCTTCACAACTAACCGTTGTCTAGAGGATAGTGCCATAAAGTTTAGCCACAAGGTGCCCTATCATAATGGTACGATAGTTATCCAGTTTCATGGGGTCACCACTCTTATGAATAGGATGGATGATATGAGTACACCATGGAAGGGGAAATCCAGAGATGACGGCTTGGTTAAGAAATGAGGCTAAAATAGGTGAAAGAATGTCAGAAGTGCGAATCAGGAGTTCGGACTCTAAAAAAGAAAAAGAAAGAAAGAAAGATTCATTAATGTCTTATGATGCCAAAAAGCATATAAGACCAAGTAGATGCATAATGCGTGTCAAGATATAAAAATAAAGTATCCATGATAGATAGATACGATCCTTTAGAATTACTGGAAAAAATCCGTAACCCGAGGACCAGTGGGTGGTGTAGCAACTGTAGTAGAGTGTTGAGGTTGTCTAGAATGTCTCAATACATGCCGACTCCGAGTGTGATGAGATAAATGAGAGTGCATCCGTTTGGTATGTGTAGTAATTGGGGCTAGGCATTGCCTACGATCTCGGTGAGCCGAAACAATCTTCTGACTTTGAATCTGCACGTGAACGTCGTCTAGTGAAGAAATCCGTGATATGAGGCTGTGTATCACTATCTACCGGGGTATGAGTCTTCCGCATCAGGAACATCTCATATAACATAAGGGCGACACATCTAGGATCCACATAAGTAATGAGAGAGTGGAGAGTATGTGTGTCTCTGAAGAGACAATGATAGCGACCCGGGATTTCATAATAGAATGGACATTGAGATACCGAATGTACGTACGAGTCGTAGCATCCGTGAGTTCCAAGAGAAATGAACCCCCTAATCATGTAGTAATCTCGACGCTGTGACTGCAATAAAGGGATATCTGTCACATGGGAGTGTCAAAACTCTCTGAAAATAAATGATGAGACGGAAAATGGCCTATACAATCATGGGAGAAACAACAAACTCCGTTGTGATGATCTAGTGTGGAACAAAGGGCTTGGCCCGAATCATACATGATAGCATGGTGATTTGAAGATGGGAAATACTGGACCAATCCGATGAAGTAAGATCAATACACCAAACCTTTGTTGCATACAATGGTGTGGGGGTAACCATAGTATCAAAAAGGCTACACTTACTATGGGCATCTTGAATATGACTCCGGAAGCAGAATCTCTCGAGCTGGACGAGGGATGGGTGGCCCTTCGGTCCGAAGCTGCTAGTCACATATTGAAGATTGATCCACTGAAAAGAACCCCAAGGTAACTATATGATGAGACAATGTCCAAAAGCTGATCATCCAGGAAGAGCTCCTAACGCTGCATGTAGGCTCTGGAGGTGTTGAAAACCATCACTTTGGTCTTCATATATTCACTTTCAGACCCCAGCTGGTATAGAAAGTATAAAGTCCTACCAACAGGA
This sequence comes from Diphasiastrum complanatum, assembly GCA_029204225.1. Classification (NCBI taxonomy): domain Eukaryota; kingdom Viridiplantae; phylum Streptophyta; class Lycopodiopsida; order Lycopodiales; family Lycopodiaceae; genus Diphasiastrum; species Diphasiastrum complanatum. The sequence continues at coordinate 41,748,213 of CM055092.1, read as the reverse complement.
TTCTAGCCTAAGCATACCATACAAAGCAACAACACATGGGAACCGGTGGAGGTTAAACCAACCCAACCAAACCTAGATCGAACGGATCTAGCCCCAAAGCTATGAATCAAGAGTCATGGAAAGAGGAGTCACACTAGTAGCATGTAACTACTCATCACAAATCAAGCATACACTAGTGAGAGCCCAGCAGGTATACTTATACCCTCCAAGGCCCATGCACCACTAGTAGTGCACTGTGGCACCTCACTAGACACCTCTGCAGGCTATGTGGGCCACGTCATCCAGTTCCCTAATGACTCACTGATAGACCCATACCAACTCCACCACCATGTGTTTAGGCCTACAACCATTAATTATGACCATGTACACATAAGGGCCCCAATTCCCTTATAGTCACAATTAACTTACGAGTTGTTGGTCTACCGGTCCCTAGCGTGGACACGCTACCCGAGACCAATCATGGGCATGACATTCTTCCCCCCTTATTCAAGTTTTGTCCTTAGAACTTAAAACTGGGAAAGTTCCTCCTTAAGCTTCCATCCTGTTCCCAGGAATCGTCATCGTTTGTACATCCCCTCCATCGAACCAGATGCTCGGTAACTATATGATTTCTCAATCGTTTAGTTCTTGTATCCAAGATCTTTTAGGGTTCAAAACGAGATACACCCGATGATTCATCCAACATGTCCAACTGATCTCCAGATCCAAGATGTTCTCCTTCACGTAGACTCTTTTTGAGACGACTTACGTGAAATACGGGATGCACTTGTGATCCATCCGGGAGTTCTAATTGGTAAGCTAAGGATCCGATCTTTTTCAAGATCTTAAACGGTCCTCTATATCTAGGGGACAAGTTATAATGCTTTCTGGTACGCATTACACTTGAATCCTTCGGGATTCTCAAATATACCCAGTCTCCCACTTGGAAGTCTCTCGGTGATCTTTTCAGATTTGCATAATGTCTGTCCCTATCCTGGGCACTCTGGACATTTTCACGTGCAATCCATAGAATTTCCTGCATATCGTGTAGGAAATCCGCTACTTTCTGAAACTTGATCGTTCGAGTCTCAACCGCTATGGGTGACCTAGTAAACGGGCTATAACCGGTAGCCGAATGCTTACTACTATTATAGGCAAACTCGATCAATGGAAGGTACTTTTCTCAATCAGATTGCCGTCTGGAAACATATGCCCGAAGCATTTGTTCCATCGTCTGATTTGTTCTTTCCGTCTGTCCATCCGACTCAGGATGATCAGAAGAACCCAAGCTCAGTGTCGTCTCTAGTTTAGCAAACACGGCCTACCAAAAGTGACCGGTGAACTTCGGATTGCGATCGCTCACAATATCACTTGGTAATCCGTAAAGTCTAAACAGATGCTCTACAAATATCTGAGCTAAATCAGAAGCCTTCGTGGTGGTCTTTACTGGAATAAACGTAGCCAATTTGGTAAGACGGTCGACCACAACGCATCATGTTGTTTATTCGTCCGCGGTAACCCAACCACGAAATCCATGGAAATATTGTCCCATCTCTTATCAGGGATATCCAATGGATGCAACAAACCGCCAGCCTTATGGCGTTCAGCTTTATTCAACTGGCATTGGTCACACTTGACCACATAAGATTCTACAAAGGGCTTGAGTTTTGGTCAATAAAAATCCCTTCGTACCAAATCCAATGTACGATGTATGTCGGGATGTCCTGCGCATGGTGAGTCATGACATTCATAAAGAATTTTATTCTTAACAACATCCACATCAGGCACACAAACCTTCCCTTTCCTGAACAATAGTCCATTACGGATAGAGAAGTCATCAGTACCCTTTATATCCTTCCCCCCAGGGGTCTTTCTCATAAAGACCTCTCAAGGAGAGATAAAAGTCTGTACTGATCTCAGTGAAGGAAAGTTCGTTCACTTCACCAATTCGACTAAGTGCATCAGCCACCTGATTAGATGAGCCTCTGATATACCACACTTCAAAGTCAAATTCTTGCATGAGTTTTGCCCATCTGGCATTACGACCTCGCAAATCATTCTGATTACAGAAATACTTTAAAGGTTGATGATCCGTATTAACCACGAATTTATTACCGTACAGGTAATGCCTCCATGATTTCAAGCATGGATCACAACAAAAAGCTCTTTTTCCTGAGTGGTATACCTGACCTGCGCATCGATTAGTTTCTTACTCTCAAAGGCAACGAGCTGACCCTCCTGTAAGAGAACAGCTCCAATAGCCGTATCACTCGCGTCAGTGTTAATGACGAATGGCAAATCTGGATCCGCTAACCTCAAAACTGGAGCTGAGGCAATTAGAAGCTTGAGTTTGCGAAAATTCTCATCTAATTTCTCATTCCATCTAATATCAGGACTTGGCCTACCTTTGCGGCTTTTCAGTCCTTTCAACATATTGTTAAGAGGTGCAGCAATCTTCGAGTACCCCTCAGCAAATCTAAGGAAAAACACAGTGAAACCTAAGAATGACTTAAGTTCACGCTCCGTTTTAGGAATTGGCCATTCCACTACTGTCTTCACCTTTTCTTAGTCAATCTTGATCCCAAAGGAGGTAATCTTATGACCAAGGTAAAGAAGTTCCTTCTTGAAGAATTTGCACTTTGATTCTTTCGCATAAAACTTCTCTCGTCTTAAGGTACATAAGACAGTACGGAGATGCTCTACCAACAGGATTCTAGCCTAAGCATACCATACAAAGCAACAACACATGGAAACTGGTGGAGGTTAAACCAACCCAACCAAACCTAGATCGAACGGATCCAGCCCCCAAGCTATGAATCAATCAGAGTCATGGAAAGAGGAGTCACACTAGCAGCATGTAGCTACTCATCACAAATCAAGCATACACTAGTGAGAGCCCAGCAGGTATACTTATACCCTCCAAGGCCCATGCACCACTAGTAGTGCACTGTGACACCTCACTGGACACCTCTGTAGGCTATCTGGGCCACATCATCCAGTTCCCTAATGACTCACTAATAGACCCATACCAACTCCACCACCATGTGTTTAGGCCTACAACCATTAATTATGACCATGTACACATAAGGGCCCCAATTCCCTTATAGTCACAATTAACTTACGGGTTGTTGGTCTACCGGTCCCTAGCGTGGACACGCTACCCGAGACCAGTCATGGGCATGACAGAAAGTGTGTAAGCTATCCAAGTGTCTCTGGAGGCCCTCTCTGGTAGATGAAACTAAAACAACATCATCTGCATAGAGGAGTATAGCGATAAGTATGTCACCTAAGTTGCAGCCAGTACCTCCATCCTGTCGAATAATTGTCTGGAGGGACAAGGGGAAATGACTATGGGTGTATTAGTGGGTATGGTGTATAGGTCAATGAGTTTTTTCCCTTCATTGATATTGTAGGTGTGCTTTTTGTTAGAGGACATGACAATAAGTACGAAGAAGTTGAGGAAGAAGAGAGGGCGATTGACAATTAAGTACTTGCTGATGGAGGAAAAGGCATTCTTTGTCATACCAAGGTTGTTTAGGAGCACGAATTTTATGTGAGTGAGGGTGGAGTTGAGGGCGATGAGATGGGAAAGCAAGCGTGGCCGAATGGAGAGCAGTGGTGAGAAAAGTTGCTTGATTCTCCAGTGTGGAGTTGGTAGGGAAATGGTGGAGCAGGGCATTAAGTGATTCGTGATAAAAAAAGTTGCTTGATTCTCCAGTGTGGAGTTGGTAGGGAAATGGTGGAGCAGGGCATTAAGTGATTTGTGATAAAGAGGAATGAACTTGGGGTCAAAGTTGTATATTGGTGCCCGGTAAGGTTAGTAGTCAAGGTAGGAGGGACTATAGGTAGGACGAGGCACTTAAGACGAAAGGAGAGTCTTGAATGATCCGACAATGTGGTAGGGGTAATGGAAAAATCTGAGATAAAGGGGATGAGGGAGGGTGATCCCATGAGATAATCAACCACGCAATGACCACCGACAATGTGGTAGGGGTAATGGAAAAATCTGAGATAAAGGGGATGAGGGAGGGTGATCCCATGAGATAATCAACCACGCAATGACCACCACTATGGGGATGGCATGTGAAAAAACCAGAGTTAGGCCAACAAGAGAGGCCATTAAAAATGGCAAGCTCATGTGCGGCTCCCAAATGAAGTAGATACTCACCATATGTAGTGATTGGACCTGCAGCATCTGTTGAAGACCTAGTAATACCCAAATCTGTATCATCAAGATCCTGCACTCGTAAAGAATCAGCAATATCATGAAAAACTGGCTAACGTGAGGTAGTCCTGGCATTAATATCCCTTGTCAAAAGGATGTGGCCCCGCTCCGCATACCGGACAATATCATATGAAAGATCAATGTATGGAGAGTTGATGCAATCAGCAAAAGATGTCTCAGGAGGAAAATAGAAGATGGCTATAAAGGTATCGGTGGCCAAACCGAGCCCATGTCCGATAAGACAAATCCACATATAGCGTGCGTGCCCATCCAGATTCACAGAGACAGAAAAGAGTGTTGTATATCAAACAACAAAGGTATATTTACAGTATGCTTTCTAAATACAATCTTATGAATTGCAAGCTCGTTTACTAACCCATGGATCCAGGTTTTAAAGTTATCCAAGGAGTAGTGTCCTCAATCGAATGAGGAGAAGAGCAGATGAGAGATTATCCATATCACTCTATTTTAAGACCTCTTATGTATGCAATGGTTTGAACTTTGTACCAGACCGGACATTGTGTTTGTTGTTAGCTCCTTAAGCTAGTTCATGGCTAATCTTATTATGATCTATTGGAAGGGTCTTATGAGAGTCATGAGATATGTTCATGGACCTATGCATCTGCTATGGAGGAGTTGACGCAGATCAACTCCACACATTAAGTGAATACATCAATGCGAGTTGGGCAGGAGATATACATACTCGTAAATCCACATCTGGATTTACATTCTTGCTCAATACTGGTTGAAACTCTTGGAACATTTCAAGCAGACCTCCATTGCTCCATTGTCAACTGAATCAGAGTATATTGCAGCTTCACAAGCCACTAAAGAAGCAATATGGTTGAGAAACTTGTTATTAGACATTGACCTAAAACTGTATGCTTCGATAACTATTTTATGCGATAATCAAAGTGCAATTGCCCTATCTATTAATCCTAGATTTCATTCTTGGAGTAAGTACAAATTAAATAAGCAGAGTTCTCAACAAGGAGGTAAGCTTGAAATTTCGTCGAACGCAATACATGGCATTGGATATTTATACAAAAGCGTTGAATTTAGATGCACACACAAGATTTTGTGCAATGTTGAATTTGATTCTCAAGGCTTTTATGGATCCAGATTAAGGGGGTCTAGATCCATTCACTCAGTTATTAGAATGCAATCTGTCAAAACAATTAATGTTCGAATGTAGGAAAAATGCTTGGTCTACAAATTAGGCACTGATCGTCGGCATTCTCCCTGCATAAATACAAAGAGTTCAGCACTGCTCTGCATAGCTACATGCAATTCGGCACAAGCCGAAAAATGTCGATTGGCATTTTTCCAAAGTGCCGAAGATGCCAAAAGGCATACGGAAAATGCCAGTCAGTGTCTAATTTGCAGACCAAGGGTTTTTCCTAGATTTGAACCTTAATAGTTTTCTACAAATTGCATTCTAATAGATCTAGATTAAAAATGGATTGAGAAAGGGATTAAATCCATCACATATTAGCTTGGAACCCATGGGAAATTGATGAAGCTTTCTTTTATGTGCTCGCAAGAGACAATTAGCTAAGAGAGAAATCTTGCTTTTGGAGTTGCGCTATTGTTTGATCATGTAGGTGGAGGACCTTTTGCTTACAAGAGGAAACCTTGCATGCACTCCGCACTCTAATTTTCCTTTGCATGCTATTGTTATTAATCTTGCTACCTTGTTGGTTATTGTTAACTGGGATCATTCTACTATTGAATCTTATAATTACTCCACCTCCTACCCCTTGGCCTTCTACTCGGGTCCCCCTGTTGGTCTCAGCCTTCCTCTAGCTCTTGGGTCAAAGTCTTACTCTTAAATGCCCTCTTGTAAGCACTCGGCCACCTTAATTGTTATCTGGTCACTTTCCTTGGATCTTGGTACTCGGCCTATCATTTCATCTCATTTCATCATTGTCACAGCTGGTTCTTAAGAGGAACATCAATCAAGTTCTAGAGTGGATTTGTCTCTTGGAAAAACGTCCTATTTGCTTGCATAGATCTCAAAGATAACTTGTTGTGTCGGTAAAGGCACTGAATGGTGGATGAATCTGTAATGGGTTTGTTGTATTTGTACTAAAGATTCCCTAGTGAGAGTGTACCCCACCTTGGCCCCTCTGTAGTGTGCATGGATTTGATTTGACTATATAATTTTTGTTAACTGTAATGATATTCTCTTATTATACATTTAACTGTAAGTTATTTTTCTGATTTGCATGTTCTACACGTACTAAATTTAAAGGCATATCCATATTCAAGACACTAGAATCTGTGGATTTCATCCTTTAGTTTTGAGGGTTCTTACACAAAGGTGTCACACTTTTGTAAATATTCTATACAGCTTCTTTTCCTTACCAGCTGCAAGTGATTTCAGAGGTAGGAAATGTCTCTAGAAATATCCTAATCATATGTCATCCAAGTTATAGTCAGAATAATTCAGATCTTCTTTTGCCTCCGCATATGAAGTGGCTAAAACTGTCATCTACTTATCTTTTCATGTCTTCCAGTCGTTCCGTTAACCTACCAAAGTTTTCCATAAACTTGTCATTAATCAAGTTTAATCCCCTCCACTGTAAGGCCATGAAAGGCCCTTCCCTAATTGGCTCATCCATCGTAAGTTCCTCAGCATATCTGGGAGACACCCAAAAAGGGGGTGACCAATGACTGCCTCTCAAAATTCAGCGTGCCACTTAAAATGTTTTGACTCTAAGAGCAGCAAAACCTCCTTAAACCTTAAAATGACGTAGTACATATGTGAAACCAGAAGCGTTGTAAGCCGACCGACTACACTAACAGTAGGATAGTATACTAGCTTGTGTAGTAGATATATTATAACTTATAATGATACAATGTTCCTCTGTTTGCCTCTTGATATTGTATGTAGAGTTATTTCTGCTATTCTTGAAGTCTTGGGTATTTTGATAATGTATTTATCTCAGGCCTGAAAAAGGTTTAGCTATAATCTCCTTATAATATCTACATTTCTGACATTCTACAGGGAGCTGGTGAAGCCGTTCGCCCTCAACTTCCGGACTTAGTAGCTTGCATGCTCGAAAGTCTTTCAAGCTTAGAGGACCAACGGTTAAGCTATGTAGAGGTGGTTCCTTCAAATCTACTGTTTATTCTTTATAATCTGTTAACATGCTACTTTCACCATCGTATTCACTCAGTGTTTGTAAACTTATGTTTTGGCTACCACTTTTAGAGTATCACTTATCTTTGTTAGCCCACTAATCCTAATTATAAACAAGTGTAATTGAATTGGTTGTTTGCTGAAGCTAGTTTTCCATTTTTAACTTGGATTGAATTGTTTCTCTATATTGTGTTCATCCATTACAATTGTGCAATGTAGAATACGACTATTGCATTCTTTTAAAGAAAAGTTCATAATATAGCTAACTAATATAGCTAAATAATACTGTGGAGAGCCTGTTATTGTAAATGTAACATTTAAGTGGCATTCTGTAGAAGATGCCAGCTCTCATCTGGCAGGTGCCAGGTATAATATGCATTGAAGTTTCTGGGTATCTTTTGTCAAAATTGTTTTCTAGTAGTCTTATAAGTTTGAGAATACTCGTTTCCTATATTATTTCAAGAGAATGGATTTGGCGTGAGACGTTAACTGTAAAATTACCTAATTGAAGAAAAACCTAGGGCATACTTGCTGCCTATGTGAAAAGGGATGTTAATCAAATTCTTTTTGAAGTCAAACAACAATACTAGGCGTTTGTTGCGCAAGACTCGAAGCTATGTAGAACAAATTTGACCTATCATGCGTCTTGTTTGTAGCTTTCTTACACATGATGCTTGCATGGGAATAAATATTTATGCACAGCAAGATCTTCAAGGGCATTGCTAATAGAGCAGTAACTTTTATTCGTCTATATATAATTGTTTTACCATTGTGGTTGCAATGTATCTGTGTTTCAGATGCATGCGGACAGAGCTGGAATAAGTACTGAGAAGCTAGAAAATGTTCGTGTGGCAATTGCAAAAGGTTCTCCTATGTGGGACACACTTGACACATGCTTGCAGCAAGTGGACGCTCAAACTCTTGATCTTTTGGTTCCGCGTTTAATTCAACTTGTCCGCTCTGGTGTGGGCTTGAATACAAGGTGCTATTATGCAACTATTTGCAACCTGTTTTTATCAACAGCAAATTTTTAATCACAAACCATCATATTCTTGCAGGTATGCTTAGTTTTATATATTCACTTGATATCAGTATGTTTACATCGTTCTAAGCTTGGTTAGGTGTCAAAACGATGATCTCTATATAGTTCAGATAAGATTTAGTTTTCATTAAAATCTCTGATTAGGAAAAATTTCTTGCACTCAATGCAGCATTTCAAATGTCAGGGGTTTGGAACATTATTTGAAAGTTGTGACAAAAACTGTGGTCTAAGAGGAAGGTCTAGTGAAATGTCTTATATGTATGTGGGTACAGTAGAAGGATTAATGATAATGCAGCTAACATTAATGGCAACTGTGAATGAGAAATTTGACAAGTTTTGCTATATTCTAAGAGGGGGTTTTGTGGAGTAGGCACAAAGGTAGCTTGAAGAAAAAGATATGTAGGCAGTTGCTATAGGACGAATTTGCGATTGTGCAGCTAGTGTATATGGCAGTTCTGAATAGTAAAATATTGATGCAGTGCTTTTAAATCTTATGACATTCTCATACATCGGTTGAAAATGAAGCATGGTAATCAATATGTAGCGAGTAGAGATTACTTCAGAAAAACATAATGAATCAGAACAACTTTAACAAGCTTGTCACATTGTATGTGGATGATGTAGTCTTTTGTCTAGCTTTCCACAAAGCCTCCAACAACACCTTAATGCTTTCAAAAAATTATGTGAAGAGTTGGGCCTATGGGTGAACTTGGGGAAAAAAATTTTGAAATCTGCTCAAATTGGTCCTACCTTTATCTATGATGGGACTGCGCAGTGTGGCGGAAATAGTCCAAGAATACAGATACTTGGTGATTGAAGTATTTCAGACCCTCCATTGACATACATGTGTAGACCAAAGATTAATGTGTTGGTGGAAAGCTTATTTTGCAATGGACATCCTATTGTCGAATCGATCTATGGATGTAGCACAATAAGAGGAATTATTTTGATGCAGTAGTGGCTTCATGCTTACTTCATGGATGTGAGATTTAGGGAGTCATCAGTCCTAGAACCAAGTGGGCAGTGTAAAAGCCATTTCTTACCACATAGATGGGAGTGAAGCAAACAACACCTTCCGTCCTTTACGCTGAAACCGATGTTCTTCCATTGGAAGCCATAACCATATGAGAAGAATTATTTCGGGGCTGAAGTGTTACACACACTTCATTGAAGCACATGCATAGACCAAAGAGTAATAGGTTGGTGAAAGGTTATTTTGTGATGGAAGCATCATGTTGTCAAATTGATCTATAGAGGTGGCACAAGATGAGGAAGCTCATTTTGACGCACTAGTGACTTTGTTCTTACTTTATGCATCTGGGATATGGGGAGGAAGCATTTCGAGAACTAAATGGGACAGTGCAAAAGCCATTTTTGAGCATCGGGAATTCTGTCTGATGAAATTAAACTGCTGTGAAGAAACTAATTGCAAAATACATTGAAATTACTGTGAGGTGGATACATTTTGAGAGGGTTTTAATAAGGTACATCGTTTCTTAAAGGTAAAGTTTAAACCTTCTTCTTCATAGCGTGACCTTCAGCCTAAGCCTGTTTGTTGAAATTATTGTCGTCATCTTTTGCGATTCTTTTGTTAAACTAATCAAGCTGAGGACTGGTTTTAGCCATCAATTTTTTTCTAGGAATCTAACAAGAGAGTTGCATTTTGTAGGGTTGGCATTGCAAAGTTCATGAGCTTATTGGCACAACAAGTGGGTACCAGTATCAGTTTGCATTCAGGACCACTTCTTAAGGTGCTGATTCCAACAGTGAAATCAGAGAGGAGTCCAGCAGTCAGGCGCTCCTTTGCAGCTGCTTGTGGTGGAATAATCAAGTTTGCTGAGGAGGTCCAAGTTCGCAAGTTGGTTAATGACATACTTGAGCTTTACAAATCTGATGACAAGGATGCTCAAACTGCAAGTGGCCTACTCTTGAGAGAGTTTTCTTACCAAGCAAATGATCTTCTAAAAGGAGATTATGCCCATGTTCTGCCCATCGCATTCATTGCAAGGTTTTGATGTGTTCTTACTCATACTAGATAAGTTATGTTGTTCAATTTACATACAATGTTATAACATAACAAGTAAAATATAACAATAGAATATAGATCCTTATCAAACAATAATGATTCTGCCCTAAAGAGATCTTGAGAACAGAGGACATAAGCTAAGCTGTAGGCCCTACAATAAAGGAGCAGTACCATTGAGTTTTCTGATGACAATATCTTTCATCAGTAAGGTGCCAAATGAGGACTCATGTAAAGATATTTGTTGTGACTGATTAAGGTTGTCCCCTCACCTGTTAAGGTTGGAGCATCCAACTATCTGGCCTGGACTCTTGTTCCTGGAAATGGAGTTGGTTGTTCAGCTTTTGATTAAAGAACCCAAATACAGTCAATATAGTTTTAGGGGTCCAAACTTATTAAATAAGGCTAGATGAACCAAAGTGAACCTGAACTGCCATGATTTTTTGGGAATGAGAGCATCAATGAAGAATGGGAGAATGACCTGAAAGTATTGAATCAAATCTATCCCAAGAAGATGTAGGACTACAAATTAGCAGGAAACAAGTGAAAATCAACTGAAACTTTTTCCAACTTGCTTCCAATGATGTCTCTTAAAAATTGACAAGTACCATGGCAAGCCATGGTCTCTTTTCAAATCAAAGTTCTGCATCTGACTTTACAACTAACAAATGTTGGGATTGAGTTGTCATGTCTAGAAGCACCATCACCCTAAAAGATAAGAAAAAGGTTGCACTGAAACCTGAAGAAGATGACAATCTGAAAGAAGAATTCCCAGCATGCTCTCTTTGAAGGCAAGCAAAACGAAAATTATCTTCTAATTTTCCAGCACCCTATTGTTGTGAACACATTGACAGGTATTGATAGTATGAAAGAGCAAAAGTCGTTCACATAGCATTTTCCAACCAAGATGGATCTAGCAGCGATGGAGGGACTACAGACAGCGATGGCAGCAATGGGGATATTGCTGCCAACAATAGAGGTATTTTCAGCAGCACTGGAGGTACTGGCAGCGATGGAGGTGAAAATACCCTCAGTGATGGGGGAGAGAGAGAGAGAGAGAGAGAGAGAGAGAGAGAGAGAGAGAGAGAGGGGAAGAAATTGTATTAATGTCTGTTGGGTGCCCAAGGGCACATAAGACAGAATAAATAAGTACATATCTCATAGGATCACTGTCCATGTTGGACAACATAAAAATCACTAGTCTAAGTGGAAAAGACAATTATTTTTGAGAGAGAGAGAGAGAGAGAAAGTCATGCTTACGACTGGTCTCGGGGAGCGTGTCCATGCTAGAGATCAGTAGACCAACAACCCGTAAGTTAATTGTGACTATAAGGGAATTGGGGCCCTTATGTGTATGAGGTCATAATTAATGGTTGTAAGCCTAAACTCATGATGGTGGATTAATATGGGTCTATCAGTGAGTCATTGGGGAACTGGATGACGTGGTCCAGATAGGCTGCAGAGGTGTCCAGTGAGGTGTCACAGTGCACTACTAGTGGTGCATGGGCCTTGGAGGGCATAAGTATACCTATTGGGCTCTGATACCAATTTAAAGTCCATCACACAGGATACAATCCTAAGCATGCCAATACAAGCAAACACAGATCAATATCATCAGCTGAATAACAAATGACACAGTTTCCCTACTTATAGCCAAGAGGAAGCCCTAAAAGGAAGCTTCCGGTGGCTAGGGCCCAACTGGGAGGGAAAATAGTGCGCTCTCCAAGAAGGCCCCCACTCTCCAGTAATATGTCCAAATGGCCTAATAATGAATAATAAGGCCAAAGGCCAACCAGAGAGTCTAAGTGTCACTAATGAATGAAAAAGGGCCCAAGGCCTGCTTATGCATAAAGTAAAGTAAATGTAAATGGATGCGGCGAATGTAATGAGCCGAGTCCATAACTCTCCCTGGCACAAAAGAAAAAGACCCAACTGCCGAAAAGAAACTGAATCAAGTAGCAGCAAGCCCTGGTGAATCAACAGCTAGAACAACATCTGATGTAAAGGAATCAACAAGTGCAGCAAGAGCACAAGCCTGATCCGCAAGTGATGGTGTATGATAAAAGACATCAATAGGCTCCCATGTGGCCTCCTCAATAGGACGGCCATCCCACTGGACCAAAAACTGAATCTGCCGGCGGTGTCGACTATGGTATAGATGAGCCTGTAATATAGCAGCAGGTGAAAATGGAAATAACTCTGGAGGAGTAGGAAACTCAGCATCACAAGGAGCGTCATCCTCAATAGCAGCACGTAATGAACTGGTATGGAATACATCACAGGCACGTGTGGAAGCAGGAAGTTGTAAGCGATATGTAACTGTACTAAGAACCTCCAAAATGCGATAAGGCCCATAATAACGTGGTGCAAGCTTCTCAGTAGAAGCATGGCCCTGGACAAAATGATGACGTGCAAACCGTAGGCGTAGATAAACCATATCTCCAAGCTGAAACTCAACATGGCGGCGGTGACGATCAACTGAGGTCTGATAACGCTGCTGAACATGCTGTAAATGAGAACTGGCCCGGGTAATAAGCTCTCGAGCACCAAGGTATCTAAAAAGCTCGAGAAGGTAGAACTGCATCAGCACCAGGAAGCCAATAAGGAAACTGGAAAAGAGATGGACACTCATCGCGAATAGCCGCATGATACACGTAACCATCAACCCTATGTACAAGGTGCCCCAAGAAAAGATAGCAGCATCGGAAGACTAGCACCAAGGAGATCATCCTGACAAAGGATAGCTTAAAATGGAGAAATATGCACCAACATGGTCAAAAGCCCAAGGTATCCATAGGGCCCATGAATGAGAAGTACCAATGGCATACGGTACCCTCAAGGCCCATATCACGAGAAGAGCAGCATGCCAAAAGCTCCGGAAGGTCCAAGAAATCAATGCATCATCTAAAAAGACATGATGCATGAAAATAGTAGCAACAAATCTAGAAATAGTAGAGGCCCCAACTGACAAACTGTAGCCGAAAAACTCATCCAGAAAGGCCTCATATGGACATACCAATCCATCATAGGGTACACCAAAAACGGATGGAGAATCGGATGACCCATCGGAACTGGCCGCAAGTGTAATCCCAAAGTACACACCAGGCGCACAAGTGAGGAATAGAAGAAATACACTGGAACGAGGAACAGGTTCCGCAACATCAGTAGCAAGCATCGGAGCAATATCCACGTGTAGCTGGGAATGAGTATCAAAGCACATATGAGCAACACTGAAGTATATGGCGCCAACATCCCCAAAAACTATCCAAGAGAGGAGAAGGAATTCTCTCAAGGTACCCTGATGGTCTCGGAACACCAGAACAAAGTGGCAACTCAGCATCGGAGACCAAGCGATATGGAGCAACCTGAAATGACAGGGAACCTGAAGATCACCCAAACAAACAGTAGCTGGAACGGAGGCAATAACCCAAGCCAACAGGATATGCCAAGCCTGACAATGAGCAACAATCCAAGGAACAGATAGAGAGCCACATGCATAATCATAGAGATATCCGCACCATAGGCGATCAGTAATATGGAAAAACCAGCACCAATCAACAGGTCCAAATGAAAACCAAGCTATATGTAATAACCAGGAATGCCATATATCCATAGCATCGGCATGGACTGCAGCAAACCTATATGTAGAAACACCAGGAGACTGAAGGATGTCTGTGTACTCATCTAGAAAGATCCCAGCATATAAATACCCTAGATAAGTATTAGTGACCATCTGGCAAATATCCTCAGATGAAAAATGTGTAACAGTAAGGGCCAAAGGCGCATGAATCATGTCAGGAACCGTAGAAATATCATGAGGCAGATCACAAACCTCAAGCAGAGATCCATGGAGTAAAGCGAAAGAAGATACAACCTGATCACCAACACCAATAGCGAGGGAACCATCAAACGTGGACCCATGAAGAACCCCATAGAAATCAACAGGAACATCGGCCATAACAGACTCGAGAGATGGAGATATAGAGACCAATGGAGAAGATACTGCACCAACCACCGAACCAGGAGGGCAATCTGAAGTATGCGCAAAAGCAATAGTAGAAATACCACCAAGGTATACGGTCTCAATATCAATGAAACCAGGAATGACCACTGAATACGATATCTGTGAATCAAGGCATATAGGTGCAAGGCACACAGCAACAACCTGTAAATCCGAAGCAGCATCAACCTGAGGAACAGGACCCACGGATGGTGAAAGTAAGCAGCAACTAATGTACTCTGAATGACTGCATCAAGTACAAATGTCAATGTCTGCTGTGTCAAGTCTAGTGTAACGGCCCCAAGAGATGCAAACCAATCAGCACCAAGGATAAGATCATAACGCTCCATAGGAATAATGTAAAGATCTGCCTGTCCAGAAAAATCTCCAATGTGGTATGGTAAACGCTGAAACATCTGAGAACTAGGAATAGAATGGGAACTGGCAACCTCAACTGTGAGAGGCTGTGAAGCAGGAACAGGTGAAGCACGTATTCGACTAGTGATATACCTGCTAATAAAAGAATGAGTGCTGCCAGTATCAACTAAAGCAATATACTCACGACCTGTAATACGTACACGTAACCAAATGGAGCGAGGACCAGGACGCCCTGTCAAAGTAGCATAGGCAAGCTGAGCATGGCAAGTAGCAGGAAGTAAATTAGTGGAAGGCTCAGAGGATAGGTCAGGCTCATCAAAAATATGAATGTAGATATCGGAATTATCTGGAGTAGTGCCCTCATGGTAAAAAACAGCAGTAGTAGTAGGGAGAGGCTGACGGCAATCACGGGCAAAATGGTCAGGACTCTTACAACGAAAGCAAAGACGCTGCTGCTGAAGGTCAGCGAACTCTGCAGACATGTAACGTCGGACAAAAGCAGGTCGAGGGGTCGGAGGACGAGGAGACGAAGGGACAATGGAGAGAGCTGGAACAGAAGGGGCAGGTGTAGGGGTGGACGCAGCGGGAAAAGATGAAGCAGAAGGGTGGGGTCGGGAGAAGCGGGAAGGAAAAGTGTCGGAGTACTTATGCTGTAAAGTACTGGCAAGAGACATCGCCTCAACAAGTGTGGGAGGACGGAAGGAAGAAACATCATAACGTAAAGCACCACGAAGCCTAGCAATGTAACGAGAAATAAGCTCAATGGGCTGTAGATCTGTGAAAAGATAAGAAAGCTCCATAAACTGATCTGTATAAGAAGCAAGATCACTGGTCTGAGTGAGATCACGGAATGTATCACGTTGGCAGTCTAGCCACTGAGGGTCAATCATAGCATGACGAAGGTCACGGCGAAAAGCATGCCATAAATGGAGCCCTTCCCGATCTGGATCAGCTCTATAAACTCGCCACCACGTGGCGGCACGTCCATCTAAATGTAAAGCAGCCAACTGGATCTTTTGAGGATCAGTCTTAGGGTAGATCTGAAAATATGTGTCAAGCTTAGCAAACCAATTCTCTAATAAGTTCCCGTCAGAGGAACCAGAATAGATAGCAAGCTGTACCCTATCACGAAAGTCTCGAGCAAAGTGTGGCTCAGGAAGTGGGGGACGTGAAAAGAAACCAGGAGATGGGTTAGGTGGAATGAACGGTCCACCACCAGGCTGACTAGCAGAGGAAGATGGAAATCCAAATGGAGGGGGAGTCCCAAATGAAGGAAAAACAGGAGCTTTACCAGGACCATGAGGCTGTAAAGAATCAATCTGTGACTGCATAGTAGCAAAGCCGGTCATAACGGTATCGAAGCGAAGAACGAGGCCAAAAAGGGTCTCATCCATGCGACGAAACTGATCGGATAAGGTTTCTTGAGTAGTCTCACTCAGGGTAGGTGAGTGTGCCATAATGATAGTGGAAGGAATAGACGAAAACTTGAGGGAGCGGACTCTTGTCGTCACCCCAAATTAGTCTATTAAAACCACTATTATCACAACTAAGAAAGGACAGCAATCAGCAAATGAAAAAAAGTGAAAATGAAGGCTGTAAAAATGCGCTGGACAGCCAGGAGGCAAGTGACAAATTGGAGTATCAAACGGAGTCGGAATTTCGTGAAATTTGGTTGAGGATGGGCGATGGACAGCCTGCAAACAAGGTGTGAAAAATGGCTGCAAACGAAGACAAAAACGGATGAAAGTGACAAGTATGAAGCAGCTGGACAGCCTGCAAACAAAAGTGAAAAGAGGGCTGAAAATGGAAGGAGGAACGGACGAAAGAGATGAGGGAATTGGGCGCCATGGACTTATACGCGCAGGATGCCATGCCCTCGCAACACATTTTAATGGTCGAATTTATTAATGGGTGATAGAGGGTTGGAACTTGGGCGCCGGAAATAATCTGCCCAAAAAAAAAAAAAAAAAAAATTCGGCCGCCAAATTTAGCAAAAGTACTTCCGCTAACTATCTGCTAAAGCTCCGCCAAGGAAAATGCTTTGATAGGAGCCAAACTGTGCTGAATGTTGTTGAAGCAAAGAGACGAAAGCCCTCAGCAAGAGAGAAAAATCAGCAAGGAAAATGGGCACCCAATCAGAAAATCAGATCTGAAATTCAGCAATCAGGAAAGTGCTCTGATACCAAGTTTAACCCTCTTGATATACTAATGGGATCCCTCTGGTAGATCAGAGATATCAATGTCGTATATGCATAGGAGACAAGAAGCTTGGGAGTACCATGAAAGCTGATGACCCTGGTGAGGAAACTGCTGAGAAGAGAGAAAAACTATGTGTGGATAACGTGAAACTGGAAGACTCATCACTCTCTAGATGCATGTGATCAACCTGAACATAGCCTCAACCCGAAGTGGAATGATGGCAAACTCAACAAGTATAATCTGGTGAGGAACAGATGGCTTGTCTCGGATCATACGTGCAAGCATACTGATTTGTAGATGAGAAATGCTACTCCCCTTTGACTCGGGAATCCCAGTGCACTAGGCCTCCACTACATACATAGTTGTGGATGTAACGATAGTTCTAATAGGTTACACTTTCTCAGGGCATCCCGAATGTGCTTCCTGAATCATAAATGCTCGAGACTAACCAACGAGGCATGACCCTTATATGTAGTCTAGTTGTGGCAGCGTGTCTCATACTGAATGCAAGACTAGTAAAGGAAGTCCCCAAATAAGTGTAAGAGGATACCACCTTAAGTGGTGGTTGTCCCCCTAGAGTGAACGCCTGCCGCTGCATAAAGGTCCTGGAGGTATTAAACATCATGATCTGGGTTTTCTTGGTATGCACAATCAAACCAAATAAGTCTTTAAAGATCTATAATGTGTCCAAATGCCGCTACAACCCCTTGCCATAAGAAGAAAGCAATGCCACAAAAGTGAATGAGTATATCACCAAGCTTGTAGCCAATGGCACCATCCTGGTTGATGGCCCTCTCAAGCTCATCAATGTACAAACCAAAGAGTGTGGAGGAGAGGAAACAACCCTTCTTCACCCCAATAGTGCTCCTAGCTCTCTCAGAGAGACCCTCCTTCGATCAGAAGCATCCCCAAACCTGCTCATATAGTGCCATGACAGCCAATATGGTATTAGTGGAAAAATCAAGATTCCTCGACCTCTATACCAAGGATGTACTAGCCAAGCAAGCCACAACAAGGCAACACAAGGGAATCGGATGTTGGACAAACCAACCCAACCAAACCCAGATCTTACAGATCTAGCCCCCAAGCTATGGATTAATCCCTCACAAGGGATAGAGGAGTCAAAGCAACAGCAAGAGTCCTGTGAGCCTCAAGTACAAGAGCAACAATAGGAAATCGAACATACTAGTTCGAGATCTCTTTTTGGCCAAGTACCAGAAGCTGAAATTGGGAACAAACGGAAGACTAAGACAGTACCATGGGATACGTGGTCACCATCCACATCGCCTACCGCTAGGAATAAGCTACCTATGTGGTATTGGGAAACAATCAAAGAGGGTCAAATGATGGAAGAAGGAGAGAGCAATGAACAGGGTGTCAGAAGATCTCTTAGGTCTCAGGAGAGACAAGAGACTAACTTTGCTCTTATGTCCACTATTCTGAATGCAGATGAGCCACAGTTCTTTCACGAAGCCATGAAGGAAAAGGTATGGCAACATGCCATGCAGGAGGAGTACGACTCCGTTGTCAAGAATGACACATGGGAGCTCACTACATTGCCAGAAGGGAAGCAACCAATAGGTTGCAAATGGGTCTATAAGACCAAGTTTCGTGCCAATGGAACAGTGGACAAGTACAAGGCAAGGTTGGTGGTGAAAGGCTACGCCCAGCAGGAGGGGCTAGACTATGATGAGACATTCGCACCTTTTGCTAAGATGACATCTATCAGGACCGTTTTAGCCTTAGCCTCATATTTTGATTGGGATGTCCATCAAATGGATGTCAAGAGTGCCTTTCTTAATGGGCACCTACAGGAGGAGGTTTACATGGAACAACCGCAGGGGTTTGAGATAACATGCAAGGAGAATCTGGTTTGCAGGCTTAGGAAAGCCTTGTATGGGCTCAAACAGGCGCCAAGGGCTTGGTATAGCCGAATTGACGAGTACTTTGGAAGGCAAGGGTTTGAGAAGATTAAGTATGATTGCAATCTTTATGTCTTCAAGGAAGGAGAAGACTTTTTGGTTGTTGTGCTCTATGTGGATGATCTACTCATCACGGGATTCTAACTTTTGGTGTTGTGAGGTGCTTATGCAATTCTTCTTGTGTGTGATGTTTTCCATAGCCAAGTTTCTCAAGCTTTCATAGTTGATCTAGTATTGAAGTTAAGATACTCCATAGCTGGGTCTTGCAAATCACCAATATGTAGAGAGCACTTTAAAGAATATTGGAGGTACGTTATCTGTTAATGGTTATAATGGTCAACCCTGGACCATTCAGGATTATCCAGAAAAACATTTGCTGATTTCTGTATAACAATCAGGGATAATTTTCCACCTGAACACGTTCGCAATTATGGGATGTACGAGTAAGAGTGTCTTGGAATTTTTGATGCGATATGGAGCATTGAGGGTGTGTTTCTCCAATATCCTTTTGTTCTTTATGAATATCGATGAGTTGGATGAAAATATTGATGATGTGATTATGGTGTTTTCACTCAAAAAAAGGTTTCAAGCACACATTAAGGTGCTGTAAAGTTCTTATGGAATGATCAATTTCGAATGCACTGATTATAGATGATCAATAGAATGGAAAATTCTCCCTCCATGTGTCTTTGTGGACACCCATTGCATGTGCGACTATGATGCCTTTATTATGGCATAGAATTCTTAGAATCCTTACATTATATTTATTACAATGATAACCTGACAAGAAAGGCAACTGGATTCCTTGGTCACATTTACTTCAGTATTTTGTCTATGCCGTATGAGGGTGAGCAAAATCTTGTTTGTTCAAAGAAAAATTATGAAGAGCAATATTGTATATGGTCATAGTCATCATAGTGATTTATGGTTGTCAGCATATGTTTCTGGCACTTAATATTTGTTGCTTGTTGGGTAGGAGCAACTAATCAAGATGTATTATTAAAAGGATGGATCTGTTTAATTGTAGGTTTGACGATAACAAAGATGTTAGCAGCAACTTCGAAGAAGTTTGGGAGGAGAATATCAGCAGTGAAGTTGTCGCTATGCAGCTGTACATGCCAGAAATTGTGGATGCTTTGTGTGAAAGCCTTGGATCATCCTCTTGGAAAGAAAAGCAGAAGGTTAATCACTTCAGCTTTTTCAACTCTTGAACAACTTACTAAAGCTTGACAGATAATATTCTGGTTGTAGTTTGTTGTCCATGTACTTTCTAATATGAGGTCATTTTGTCTCTCCTAAATACAGTAGGAACTTCACTAAAGATTTGTATATCATATTCACACTGGAAGAGGATTATCAGTAAAATTGCATCACTTTGAAATCAGTTCTAGTTCCTAGAACCAGGACGGACATGGGCATGCGAGAAATCATCAAAGCACAAAAAGTTAGCTTGCTTCTCAGACTGCAAGATATTTAGATCTGCCTTCATTAAGGTGAATGATAAGTTATTACCTTATCTCTGTTCAGGGAAACAACAATCGCTTCATCATTTAATGAATCTCATGTTAAAGTGTTGAATAGTGGCCTCTTCTTGGAGCAAACTTTTTGAATTTATATCTGATTAGAAAATAGCCATTATCTGGTTTCATGAATGACACCTTTTACCATTTTATACCTTAAAGTGCTCTTAGCTTTGGATGCTAACAACTCTATGGTCCATCAGCACTTTTCTAGAAGAAGATAAGGCTCAAGAGTATGTATTAAAAAAAGCCTCCTTCAAAAAGCATGAGTGAGAATTTAATGAGCTCTTGTTAAGAAGGTTTGTCACCATCATGCTATCTAGGTATCTGTTTGTCTATAGAGATCATTCTTCCATCATTTTTTTGATCAGCAAAAGAGAGAGAGAGAGAGAGAGAGAGAGAGAGAGAGAGAGAATAGAATAGAATGTAATAATGTCTACAAAGTGCCCTTGGGCACATGAGACAAAGAAAAAGTACATCAGAAAGGAGCATTGTCCATGCCGGACTTATTTCTATCAGCTAAAACATAGAATAACGCAGAAATAAACTGGAAATAAAACCAAAGCTTAACCTCTAGTTATGGTGAGGGTACAAAAGTAGTAGCTTAACCACCAGCTACACGGAGGGAAAAAAAAAAAAAAAAACCTACTAACTGAGAGAGAAAATCTGTGTGATCTGGTGTGAGACACATGGAGGTCTCTGGTGGAGAGCTCTGGATCTGGATGGTTGAGGAAGACGCTGGAGCTTCGGTCGTCGGGCTGGAATGTCAATCTCACTGTCTGAAATATCATCTTTGAATCTTTTCTGAAAGAAAAGTGTAATATGTGGCTAGTTGTGGTCAACATCCTGATCCTCTGATAGAAGAGAAGATCTCAAAGAGAACATCTATCGTAATAACAAACCAACACATCTCGCATTCGGATAGGCAAAGAAGGAACCAAGTGTGAGTGGAATATCTCAATAGAGACAGTGATATCTGCCTCTGATCTCATAGTAAGTTGGACATCTGAAAATAAAGTGAAACTCATCCTCAACCTCCTGAAGTGTACAGCATTGACAGATGCGTAAGGGTCGTGGTGTGTCTGTGTATCTGCCTGTCTCAATAGCCAGCTGATGAGAAGAGACTCGCAGCTGACCAATGTGGTAGCGCAGGCCAAAAGACAATGCTTGAGAGAGATAACTCGGTCTAACGGGAAGTCCTGAAGCGTCAAGGTGAAAAAAGTGAGTACGATAGCACTGAAGCTTAGCATAGGCCTTCCATAATTGGGAAACAGTTGCCTGTCTCATACTGAAAGTGGGACCAGAGAATACAACATCCAAATATGTGGAGGAGTCAACTACCTCAAGTGGGTGACCATCCCGTAGGAGCTCCTGACGTATCATGAAGGATCTGGAAGTGTTGAACACCATAACCTTGTCTTGGCCACATTCACTGACAAACCCCACTGTGTATAGAAAGAAAGATATGTCCAAATGCTGCTGCAGGCCCTCCCTCTTCCTCAAGAGTAAAACTACATCATCAACATATAACATGATAGCAATAATAAGGTCACCCAACGTACCCAACTTACAGACCTCCCCCCCATCACTTCGTATAACCTGCTCCAGCTCATCTATGTATGGGCCAAAGTGTAGGTGAAAGTGGACAACCCTGTTTGACCCCAACAATATTATCCACCTCTGGCGGTATAATCCCTGATACTCGGATCCAGTCAATAACTCGCCTTACAACTACCCATGTAGTATCCTCCTGAAAGCCATGATCTCAAGCCTCTGTATCAATATATGCCTGGGCACAAATTCAAAGGCTTTGCGAAAATCCACAAAGCAGCAATATACACGCTCTCTCCTAGCCCTAGCCTCCTCAATGATGGATCTCAGGGTGAAAATATGATCTAATGTTTATCGTGGTCTGAAATCGGCCTGGTCAATGGCATAAAATGCTCTGGTATCCATCTCTGCGTTGATCTCCGACTGTAGAATAGAACCATAAACTTTGGCGAAGAGGTGGCTGATCGTGATGGTGCGATAGTTGTTGACTTTCATAGGATCACCACCGCCTTTGTAGATAGGGTGGATAAGGTTTGTGGACCATGGGGAGGGGAACAAGTCGAGGATGAATATGTCAAATGTGTCTATGGATGGGGGTGTGGGAAGTCATTTCGTGCTGACTAATGAAGACTGATCGACTTGCAGCAGTCTACACCATGTTGAGGATCAGTCTTGTAAAGAGCACACTTAGATGTTTATATGAAGAAACCACCTCCAATGGCTGGTCATCTCATGGTAAGCGTATGCGTGAATAGTGCTTGCTCCAAAATGGAGATTTTTCATTTCTCATCTGTGAAGTTGGGTGCCCAAATTCACCAGTTTACCTAGATTATAAGTTGGATGAATGTCCCATTTCCTTAAATGGCTTTTTTTGTCTCCACTTTCTTAATGAGAAAGATCTAGGGATATTACAACAACACCTTTTCTAAAAGTTTGTCACTTTTATATAATTCCGCAAGTTCTATTTGCATTTTAGGAAGTTAGGAAACATATCCATTCATTTTTTAAAACCTGGGCATATTTGATTTGGAGAAATTGAATCTGAATGAACTGTATGTGATGTAGCATCGTCCCTATTGGGCAACAATGGGTAAACATCATGTTGTTCTTTTTAATCTTTGACTTGTTAAAGAGATTGGAATTAGATCTAGCCATCTCCCCAAGGCTTTGATTTCTTCTTACATGACTTGGACATTAACTTCAGTTTTTTGAGTTCCTTAACACTTTCACATGCCCAAGCCTTACCATTCACCATACACGATGTGATAGGATACATTGGCCTTTGACCCTTCGTCAAACTATTTGAATTTTCCATATTTAGGCTTCAAGTTGATATTTGCTAATTTAGATTAAATCATTAGGTAGATGTAAATTTGAAAATTTTCACAATCTATTAGGAATAGGAAGAGTGGAAAGGTTTGTTGTGGTTGGAATCCCTTTTGAAGGTTGTTGCAAGACTATCAATTTGATTCTAACAAATCGAAAAGCATAGAAGTTATGGACTCGGCTCATTACATTCGCCGCGTCCATTTACATTTACTTTACTTTATGCATAAGCAAGCCTTGGGCCCGTTTTTATTCATTAGTGACACTTAGACTATATGGTTGGCCTTTGGCCTTATTACTCATTATTAGGCCATTTGGACATATTACTGGAGAGTGGGGGCCTTCTTGGAAGGCGCACTATTTTCCCTCCCAGTTGGGCCCTAGCCACCGGAAGCTTCCTTTTAGGGCTTCCTCTTGGCTATAAGTAGGGAAACCGTGTCATCTGTTATTCAGCTGATGATATTGATCTCTCTCTTTAGCCTCCTTAATCTCTCTCTTTCCTGCTTTCTAGGGTTAAGTCTTGCTTATGTGCTGCTTTCATAGCTTAAGTCTTGCTTATGTGATGCTTTCATAGCTTAGCTCTAGATCAATTGTGGCTCTATTTGTAACTTGGTATCAGAGCACTTTCCTGAGCACAATCTGGAAAAAAAAAAATTTGTTGCCTTGCCTTGCTCCTCCATCGTTGTTCCTACAGCTCCTTTGCTGCCTTGACAGGCCTGCTCCTTCCACTCCTTCCTGTCCAGCACTCCCCCTGCCTTGCCCCCTCTCTTCCTTGCTGCCCAGCGCTCCTCCTCCTTCCTTCCATCGCTGTCCCTGCCTTCCGACCTGTCACTTTCATCCGATATTTTTCCAGTTTGCAGCCATCTTCCACAATCAGTTCCCAGACTGTCCAGCGCCCATCCTCCTCCAAAAATTACCCAATTCCGACATCATTTGCTATTCCAAACCGCCAAAATTCTTCAACATGTACATCGCTGCCCCAGCACTTCCGACTTGTCACTTTTGCCTATTTTTTTCTCCGTTTCCAGCCATCTTTTACAGCTCATCAAAAGGCTGTCCAACGCCCATTCTTCACCACATTTCACGGAATTTCGACTCCGTTTGATCTTTCAAATTGACATTTTTCCCCTGGATGTCCAGCGCATTTGTACAGCCTTCGTTTTCCACTTTTTCAATTGTTAATTGTTGCCGTTTCTTAGTTGTGATAATATTGGTTGTAATAGGCTAATTTGGGGTGACGACAAGAGTCCGCTCCCTCAAGTTTTCGTCTATTCCTTCTACTATCATTATGGCACATTCACCTACCCCGAGTGAGACTACTCAGGAAACCTTATCTGTTACGAGCTCGTAACCAGTGCCGAACCCTAGAGAACACAGATAGGTCAGATACCACAGTCAGGGTCGTGTCCAGCGTACATGACCAACAGGGCAAGACAGTGTGAGTAGTGTGCCCCAGCACGGTCCATAGCCATGGCGGGCCTAACACAGCCTAGGGACCCTGTCAGCAGGATAGGGCCCCCAGTTGGGTCCCGACATGCAGTCGACCACGTCAGTGCCACGTGGCCGACACTTGGCAGTTGCATGCTACCAGTCCTCACACTGGGCTAGGAGGGGCTTACTCTTATCAGGGAGTAGGCAAGGTTGGGTGGATCAGTTAGTGTTTGCCCTACTGTGGTGTTAGGATCTATTACACTGGTATCAGAGCCATCTCCATCCTAGGGAGTTCAGGACAGTAGTAAAGAAAGCTATCAGAAGATAGGAAGTGTTTCTCAGATTCTCTTCATTCGATGCATGAGGTGGAAGCATAGATTAGGGGCGAGGTACATGGGGCATGTCAATGCTACCATCCCATGTCCCAAAAGTGCTTGCCGTCTTCCATACATTTTGTCTATTCTTACACCCGATCTTAATATGACTATTGTATTCTAGACTAAAATGTACAAGAGCAAGAACAAGATAGTCAAAGGGGTTTCAACTGATGAGGCCTTAGTTGAAGAGCTCTAAGTAATTCTTAACAAGAATCTTTATAGCGCATATTGCACACATGCTTGTAATAGACTAACTTAGGTTTAATTCTTTGCAACTGTAATCACCAATTCAAAAATGTTCTACTAGGGGTGTAATTAATGAACAACACAACTACAATGTTTTAAGTGATCGTGCACTATATACAACCATATATATTAACAAGAAAATGGGTAGACCTTTTTGTTTTTTTTCTTTATTTTGATTTCACGTGATTGATAATATTCAAAGTAAAGTCAACCTACACATATTTCCACATTGATACAAGTCATCCAAATTTGTGGAGTGGTCTCCTAGAAGGATTCACTCATCTTAAAGTGCAAAAAGAAGAATGGGAGGTGACAAAAGGGTATGCAACTCAATTCAAACATGAAGGGTGAAGCCATATACGTAATGGATACCTTGTGACTATTATGCCCATTTTATGAAAAACTATTCTGAAGGAAAAGTCACTTTGCTCTGATTGGAAGAGACTAGAGTATAAAAGAGCACAAAGGACAAATTGGGATAAAGTTTAATGGTCACAAGGATGTAGCATAATTGTTTACGTATAAGTTAAAAGGATTATTTAGTTTGGATCCATCTATAGTTGAGAGAGGAAATATTCTTGAGGATGGGAGATTGGTAGTTCAAGAATGGGCCATGGATATCCAAGCCAAAATTTTCAACAAGGGCAATGCAAGCATTCCAAGGAAGGAGGTCGTGCTTTTTAATCCAAAGAAAAAATTTGAGTCTTTTGGTGACATAAGGATAAAATGTCTTCTAAAGCATGCAAGCCAACATCATGAGTGCAAGGAAGGAAGAGAAGGTGTTTTTGACTAATAAAATCTCATCAAAACATATAATGCACTTAAGATTCCATGTAGACAAACATGTGGGGAAATGAATAGGCTCTCTTTGTAGGAGTAAAATAGGTTCAAAGGGAAAACCCAAGAGTCTAACTAAGGACTCATGAGGGATGAATCTATGCATAGCCTAAGAAGCCACAACAAAAATAGACCATGAGTGAGGAAGAAAATTTTGTATCTTCCTAAGACTAAATACTTGAAAAGGAGTGAAGAGAAAACTAGTAGGAGACGAGCTATTGATAGAGAAAAAGTGAAGAGAAAAGAATGACATTGTCAACATTTGGTTGATGAACTTGCTTTGATACAAGGAGTTGATGACAACTTATAGGAGAGTAAAATATCTTTAAAGTCTTACCTATGATCTTGTTGGTGGTATTGAGCATGGTAATAGGTAAAAATGATAGCAAGAGCCAAATTTATTGGGTGGTGCAAAAATCATCTCAATAGTCCTATAAGTAGATAATTGAGAAAAAATGACTAGTGATACCATATGACTTACACTAGCAAGAATTGAGGGGTTGTCTTTGTCCAAGTGGGGAGAGAAAAGGCTAGGATATAGCCATCAATTTGTGGGATTATGTTAAGGGGTACTCTCTTAAGAGCTTGACAACTTTTTCCCTAGGTAAGGGGTCAATCTAACTTAGCTTTATCATTGAAAGAGATGCTCTAAGACATAGCTTAATAATTATTAAGCCTACAATGGGTGAAAATTTCATGCTCTCAAAATGATTTGTGAGAGAACTTGGTTTGCCACTAGAAATGGTAGATCCTCTCTTTTTCCATTTAAGCTTAAAATACATTTTTATTAAAAAATAAAAGTGGTAAAAAGCATGGCACAAGCTTTTGGGTATTGTGCTATGGAAGAAGCAACAATATGAGTTGAAATCTTGCCATTTGTTAGATGCCAACTATTGAATTATCACTATAACTTTGTTGCCTACAACAAGCAGCACAAATTTTTCAAGATTTTTAGTGCTAACAGCACTGCCCAAAACTATACGTGGCTAGCCAAACAAGGTGCACTAGAATTAGCAAGGATTGTATGAGTTTAAGAAGTAATTAAAGTAAAATTCGCCTCTCGTCCAATGAATCAAGCATGTCATTCTTACCAAGATCACAAGTGAAGGCTATGAGCAATCAAAAAATTCTAGAGGCAACTACATACTATAAAAAAAGATGAAGTATTAAGAGTACACCCATGTTTCAACCATAACTTGAATGTTAAGGCAACGATCATATTTACAACTACATACTATAAAAAAAGCTGAAGTATTAAGAGTACACCTATGTTTCAACCATAACTTGAATGTTAATGCAACGATCATATTTACAAATCAAACTTTGATCTATACATAGACTGATATGAATTGATGGCTACTATAAGTGTATGTGGTTCACTCCACATACTCGTGGCCTTTGGATAAAAAATTAGCTTTATACTAAAAAATAAGCTACATACTATAAATAAGCTACATACCAAAAAAATAAGCTACATACTATAAAAAAAGATGAGGAATAGAGGAGGAGGATCGCTGTAGGAGCAGCCTTCAAACTTCTGATTTCCACTGAGAAATCACAGTAGCAAGGAGTCGGATTCCAAGTGTAGGTAACTCGCTGAAAAAAACAGCTGTTCTCACTGAGTTCAGAGGATTCTCTATAGTTTTCCCAGCGAAATTAGAGTAGGAAGAAGCCAGCACCTCCATCGCTGTACAGTCAGAGACCTACATCCGATTTCCAGGGAAAAAGTTACTGGTTCTCAGCGAGTTTGAAGCCAAAAAAGAGGAACAGGGCCAGCGCTGCCAGTACTTCTGAAAATCTGGTTTTTCAACAAGTTTTTGGGCCCCAACGTCAGAGATTTGGAGCAAGAGGATTCCTACCAGATCAGCGAGTAAGAGACTTCTGAAATTTCAGAATTCAGAAGGGTTTTTGGACTTCAGATTTGCCTTTTTGTGGACAAGTTGGATTGCAATCAGACCAGCGAGCTACTATCCTCAAAAAACCGGGAAATTTAGCACCGTTTTGAAGCCTCAAACTGGCATTTTTCGGAACAGCAGGTCTGAAATTTTGGGGAAAAGAGCTGAAAGGGTTCCTCTTCATTCTTTCCTTGGAAGTACAGTCTTCAGAAACAGCTAAGTCATCTTTCCTTTCCCTTGTACAGTTGTAAATTAGTCTTTTAGACTTTTTTCCTTCAGAAGTTAAGGTAGCTCTCTTTCAGTTCCGAAGATGACCACTCCTCAGGGACCTGATCAACCCCCGGAGAGAGGCTTCGACGAACTTGAAACAGAAGCCTTGGCTTACAGAAAAGGGAAGGAACCCATGGAAGTAGAAGAACAGGAACAGTTCGCCGAAGAACTCGACGAACTGGTTACCAAGGAGCAGTTCCTCCAATTGGTAACAGAAGTGGATGAACTGAAGTTGGCATTAGCCAATTTCAAGTCCAGTGTGGACGACTCGTTCGCTGAACTCAAAAACTTGATTTTGAGTTCCGCGAAAGGAAGCCTTCCCTCCACTTCTCAGTTATCCCCTTCTCCATTTCCATCAGTTTCGGGTGAGACTTTACGGTCTCACCCCAGTGTCTTTAAAGATTTAAAGCCTCCTACTTTTAATGGGGAAGAGAAGGATAGAAATGCAGATATTCTACAAACCTTCCTCAGCAAATGGAAGAACATTCATGCTCTTAAACAGACCCCTAACCATTTGCAAGCAATTGAGGCCAGTCTTTCTTTAGGGCCTATGGCCCATAAGTGGTGGTTAAATCTCCAGGAGACTGGGCAGACTCCCCGGTCATGGAAAGCTTTTGAAGAAGCTTTCCTAAGAGAATTTCTACCAGAAAATGAACTGGATAGAGCCTGGGAAGCCTGGGAAAGAACAGTAATGGATAAATCCCTCATCCAATATATCTCGCAGTATCGAGAAGCAATTTTAAAGATTAAAAATATGGATGACTATCAGAAAATCAGGGGATTTGTCCGTGGCCTCAAAGATGAATATAAAGTAGAGGTCTAGAGAAACTCGCCTACTACCCTTGAGCAAGCTCTCAGATATGCTCAAATCTATGATGATTCACTTTCTGAGCAGCTTCCTCAGAAAGACTTTCAATTTAAAAAGAAATTTTTAAAAAGAAAGAAAGAAGATAAATTTAAAGGTGAAGCTCCTCAGAAACGCCCTTTACTCATACAGCCCTTAAAACCAGATGATTTTGAGAAAGCCAAACAAGAACGTTTGTGCTTTGTGTGTATGGGCAAGGGACACACAGTCAGACAGTGTCCCAAGGGGCCTTTCACTAAAAAAGATAAAAAAACAAGTTCATCTTGTTCAGACTGTATGTTTCCCCAGTAACTCGGCAGCTTCCGAGATTAAAGTGTATCATGAAGATCATGAACACTGTTGCCAGCTGACCTCTGCAATGCTAGCGAGACCCTTCAGCTTTGGGCCGCATGACCTAGTACGTATGCATGGGAAAGTTGGTAACCAGTCAGTAAGAGTCATGGTTGATGATGGGGCAACCCATAATTTCATCAACCACACCCTGGTTAAAAAGCTTAAACTACCAGAAGTACCTAGTCAGCATAGGTACATAGTTTCATTAGCTAAGGGTGAAGATAAAAAAATATGGGAAACTATGGTAAGTAAGTTAAACCTTGGTATTCAGGCGTACCAAGATGAAATAAACTTTCAGATAATGCACCTGGATCGAACAGACATTGTTCTCGGGAGAGATTGGCTCTACAGTTTAGGACCTTCCCTCCACAGAAACTATCAGGAGAACACCCTCAGCTTTCAGCATAAAGGCCGAGAGATCCAGTTGCATGGGGAGCATGATGTTCCCAACAGCCCTATGGTCTGCAGTTCAGAACTCTGTCAGCTAATCGGAGACGAAGACCATCAGGTATTCTTATGTGACTTTCAGTTTATTCCTGAAGTTTCTATTTCCAGTTCTATTCAGCAGAAAATCAGTAAATTAGAAACTTTATTGTCTAAATTTAAAGATGTTTTTCCTGAAGATTTGCCACATGGTTTACCACCTAGCAGAGAGGTAGATCATGTAATAAACCTAGTACCAGGTACAACACCTGTTTCTAAACCTCCGTATCGGGTCAGCCGAACAGAGGATGAAGAAATAACTAGGCAGTTAACAGACTATCTTGGGAAAGGCCAAATTCAGACCAGTAGTTCACCATGGGCCTCACCAGTCCTATTGGTGAAAAAGAAGAGGGGTCTATGCGTCTTTGCGTAGATTACAGAGCCCTCAATAAAGTCAGAATTAAGAATAAATACCCTATGCCTCGGGCAGACGAGTTGTTTGATCAACTCGACGGGGCTAAGTTTTTCAGTAAAATAGACCTTAGATCGGGATATCATCAAGTCCGTATAAAATCGGAAGATGTCTCGAAAACAGCCTTTAGGACTCGTCACGGTCATTATGAGTTTAAGGTGATGCCATTTGGGCTCACAAATGCTCCAGCTACCTTTATGACCTTGATGAACAGTGTCCTCAGACCATACTTGGGTAAGTTTGTAGTCGTATTTTTAGATGACATCCTCGTCTACAGCAAAACGAGGAAGGAGCATCTAAAACACCTCAGAAAGGTGTTTCGACTGCTTAGAAAGCATAAGCTTTATGCTAAACAATCCAAGTGTGAATTCTTCGTTGAAGAAGTAGCATATTTGGGTCACATTATCTCTTCAGATGGGATTAAGATGGACCCGAATAAGGTTAAAGCCATACTCAGTTGGCTGAGACCTCAGAATATTTTGGAACTTCAGATCTTTCTTGGTCTGGCGGGATATTACAGACGATTTGTCAAGGAATATGCTCAGACAGCAGTCCCTATGACAAATCTCCTTAAGGGGAAGGGAAAGGAGTTCATTTGGGAGTCCGCACAACAGGAGAGCTTTGATGCTCTCAAAACAGCCTTAGCTACAGCACCAGTTTTAAAGGTCGTCGACCCCAATCAGCCATTTGTGGTCGAAACAGATGCTAGCGACTTTGCAGTAGGTGCTGTGCTAACTCAGGGTGGACGACCAGTTGCGTTCGAGAGTAAAAAACTCGAGCCAGCACAGACTAGGTATAGTGCCTATGAAAAGGAACTCTTTTCTATAGTCCATGCCCTTAAGACTTGGAGGCATTATTTGTATGGTGCCAACTTTGAGGTCCTGACAGACCATGAGAGTCTCAGATACCTTTGCAATCAACCTGAACTTAGAGGTCGGAAAGCTCGTTGGGTAGAGTTGATGCAAGAGTTTGACATGTCTATCAGATATAGACGTGGAAAATTCAATACAGTAGCAGATGCCCTTAGCAGAATGCCTATGATAAACGAGCTGAGTTTTACTCAGATTCGTAATGAGTTACTCGAGTCCTTGAGAGGGAAATGCCAGCATGATGCATTCTTCTCTATTATCTGGAACTCAGTCCAGAACAGACAGTTACAGACTCCAGAACCAGTTCCTGGGGCTGGTGCCAGTTCATCCAAGAATACGGCAACTTCCGTTGAGGATGATGATGAGTCCGAGTATACGTCGTCAGATGACGTTGAGGATTCTGAGCCTGTATTACCCAAGCAAACCCCAGTGGTTGAGGGTCAGTTGACTCAAGGATTCAAATGGAAACAGTATTCCATTCAGGATGAGTACTTGCTCTATAGAGATAGAGTATGTGTCCCCAATTCAGAGGATTATAGGCAGCAGGTCCTATATGAATGTCATGACAATCCTAGCGCGGGACACCCAGGCATACAGAAGACCTATGAGCTTCTTCGTAGGCAATTTTTCTGGCCCAGTATGAAAAGGGACGTCCACCAGTATGTAACCAGTTGCCAGAAATGTCAAGTAAGTAAAGCAGAGCGTTTAAAGGCAGGAGGGTTGTTGCATCCCTTAGAAATACCAGCTGGTAAATGGGAGAGTATCTCCATGGATTTTATAGTAGGCCTGCCTAAAACCCAAAAGGGTAATGACGCTATATGGGTCACAGTTGACCGTCTGACCAAAATGGCTCATTTTATTCCGACCAAAACAACCGTTAGAGCTCCAGAGTTAGCGAGGTTGTTTGTAGACGGGCTATTTAAATTGTACGGTCTACCTTCCGGCATAGTCAGCGACCGGGACAGTAAGTTTACTGGAAATTTTTGGAGGGCAGTATTCCATCATCTCCATACTAAACTTAATATGAGTACCACCGACCATCCACAGACGGACGGTCAAACAGAAAGGGTAAATCAAGTGCTGGAGGATATGCTTCGTGCATACGTCAGCAAGAGGCAGACTAATTGGGAGGAGTATCTCTCGATATTAGAGTTTGCTTACAACAGTACCAAACATTCAGCTACGGGATACAGCCCATTTATGCTGATGTACGGTTTTCAGCCACGCTCACCCACAGCTGTAGGGTTTAAACAAGAAAAAGTTGAAGCAGCCAGAAACTTTTTAGAAGACCTAAACCAGATGATAGAACATGCTAAGCGTAGCATTAGACAATCCCAGGATCGAGCCAGGCATTATGCAGATCCACACAGACGGGATGTGCAGTTCTCCACTGGTGAGAAAGTCTACTTGAGAGTCCCAGTTGACTCTAAAACCCTCAAATCAGGAGTGTGTGCTAAGTTGTCTCCAAGGTATTGTGGTCCCTTTACCATCAGTAGGAGACTAGGCGAGGTCACCTATGAACTAGAACTCCCACACAGCAGTAAGGTTTTTCCAGTTTTTCATGTAAGTCAGTTACGAAAAGCCTTAACCAGATCAGATAATCTGGTAGGGGACAGTGTTCTAGTTCTCCCATTGGATCCTCAACAACCTCCACATGAACCAGAGGAAATTCTTGATAGTAGAGAGACGCAGACTCGTCATACTCTATACCGAGAATATCTGGTTAAGTGGAATGATCAGCCTGTTGAGAATGCCACTTGGGAAAGAGGCAGCGTCCTTCGCAAGATTTTTCCAGACTTTGTCTTAGAGGACCAAGACGGTTCTTAAGGGGGAGGGAGTGTTACGAGCTCGTAACCAGTGCCGAACCCTAGAGAACACAGATAGGTCAGATACCACAGTCAGGGTCGTGTCCAGCGTACATGACCAACAGGGCAAGACAGTGTGAGTAGTGTGCCCCAGCACGGTCCATAGCCATGGCGGGCCTAACACAGCCTAGGGACCCTGTCAGCAGGATAGGGCCCCCAGTTGGGTCCCGACGTGCAGTCGACCACGTCAGTGCCACGTGGCCGACACTTGGCAGTTGCATGCTACCAGTCCTCACACTGGGCTAGGAGGGGCTTACTCTTATCAGGGAGTAGGCAAGGTTGGGTGGATCAGTTAGTGTTTGCCCTACTGTGGTGTTAGGATCTATTACATTATCCGATCAGTTTCGTCGCATGGATGAGACCCTTTCTGGCCTCGTTCATCGCTTCGATACAGTTATGATGGGCTTTGCTACTATGCAGTCACAGATTGATTCTTTACAGCCTCATGGTCCTGGCAAAGCTCCTGTTTTTCCTTCATTTGGGACTCCCCCTCCATTGGGATTTCCATCTTCCTCTGCTAGTCCGCCTGGTGGTGGACCGTTTGTTCCACCTAACCCACCTCCTGGTTTCTTTTCACGGCCCCCACTTCCTGAGCCACACTTTGCTCGAGACTTTCGTGATAGGATACAGCTTGCTACCTATTCCGGTTCCTCTGACGGGAACTTATTAGAGAATTGGTTTGCTAAGCTTGACACATATTTTCAGATCTACCCTAAGACTGATCCTCAGAAGATCCAGTTGGCTGCTTTACATTTAGATGGACATGCCGCCACGTGGTGGCGAGTTTATCGAGCTGATCCTGATCGGGAAGGGCTCCATTTATGGCATATCTTTTGCCATGACCTCCGTCATGCTATGATTGATCCTCAGTGGCTCGACCGCCAACGTGATACATTCTGTAGTCTCACTCAGACCAGTGACCTTGCTTCTTATACAGATCAGTTTATGGAGCTTTCTTATCTTTTTGCAGATCTACAGCCCACTGAGCTTATTTCTCGTTACATTGTTGGGCTTCGTGGTGCTTTACGTTATGATGTTTCTTCCTTCCGTCCTCCCACACTTGTTGAGGCGATGTTTGTTGCCAGTACTTTACAGCATAAGTACTCTGACACCCTTCCTTCTCGCTTCACCCGACCCCGTCCTTCTATTTCATCTTTTCCCGCTAGGTCCACCCCTACACCTGCCCCTTCTGTTCCAGCTCTCTCCATTGTCCCTTCGTCTCGTCGTCCTCCGACTCCTCGACCTGCTTTTGTCCGACGTTACACGTCTGCAGAGTTCGCTGACCTTCAGCAGAAGCGTCTTTGCTTTCGTTGTAAGAGTCCTGACCATTTTGCCCGTGATTGCCGTCAGCCTCTCCCTACTAGTACTGCTGTTTTTTACCATGAGGGCACTACTCCAGATGATTTTGATATCTACATTCATATTTCTGATGAGCCTGACCTATCCTCTGAGCCTTCCACTAATTTACCTCCGCTACTTGCCATGCTCAGCTTGCCTATGCTACTTGGACAGGGCGTCCTGGTCCTCGTTCCATTCGGTTACGTGTACGTATTACAGGTCATGAGTATATTGCTTTAGTTGATACTGGCAGCACTCGTTCTTTTATTAGCAGTTATATCACTAGTCGGATCCGTGCTTCACCTATTCCTGCTTCACAGCCTCTCATAGTTGAGGTTGCCAGTTCCCATTCTTTTCCTAGTTCTCAGATGTTTCAGCGTTTACCATACCACATTGGAGATTTTTCTGGACAGGCAGATCTTTACATTATTTCTATGGAGCGTTATGATCTTATCCTTGGTGCTGATTGGTTTGCATCTCTTGGAGCCGTTACACTGGACTTGACACAGCAGACATTGACATTTGTACATGATGCAGTTACACACTCACTTGTTGGCATTGATTCTCAGGGAGACTTCCAGTTGATTTGTTACATACCTATGTAACTAGCAGGACTTCAGACCCCTAATAGTCCATTTAGTGTTGGGGGCTAAATGGCAAGGTACCCTTAGGATTAAGGGTATGTGCCCTTGGATAAGGGCAGGCAAGTGACTATACCTTAGTTGGAGGTATGGAGTCACGTGACCTTTGGATAAGGGGTACCTGTAATAGATCCTAACACCACAGTAGGGCAAACACTCACTAATCCACCCAACCTTGCCTACTCCCTGATATAGAGTAAGCCCCTCCTAGCCCAGTGTGAGGACTGGTAGCATGCTACTGCCAAGTGTCGGCCACGTGGCACTGACGTGGCCGACTGCACGTCGGGACCCAACTGGGGGCCCTATCCTGCTGACAGGGTCCCTAGGCTGTGTTAGGCCCGCCATGGCTATGGACCGTGCTGGGGCACACTACTCACACTGTCTTGCCCTGTTGGTCATGTACGCTGGACACGACCCTGACTGTGGTATCTGACCTATCTGTGTTCTCTAGGGTTCGGCACTGGTTACGAGCTCGTAACACTCCCTCCCCCTTAAGAACCGTCTTGGTCCTCTAAGACAAAGTCTGGAAAAATCTTGCGAAGGACGCTGCCTCTTTCCCAAGTGGCATTCTCAACAGGCTGATCATTCCACTTAACCAGATATTCTCGGTATAGAGTATGACGAGTCTGCGTCTCTCTACTATCAAGAATTTCCTCTGGTTCATGTGGAGGTTGTTGAGGATCCAATGGGAGAACTAGAACACTGTCCCCTACCAGATTATCTGATCTGGTTAAGGCTTTTCGTAACTGACTTACATGAAAAACTGGAAAAACCTTACTGCTGTGTGGGAGTTCTAGTTCATAGGTGACCTCGCCTAGTCTCCTACTGATGGTAAAGGGACCACAATACCTTGGAGACAACTTAGCACACACTCCTGATTTGAGGGTTTTAGAGTCAACTGGGACTCTCAAGTAGACTTTCTCACCAGTGGAGAACTGCACATCCCGTCTGTGTGGATCTGCATAATGCCTGGCTCGATCCTGGGATTGTCTAATGCTACGCTTAGCATGTTCTATCATCTGGTTTAGGTCTTCTAAAAAGTTTCTGGCTGCTTCAACTTTTTCTTGTTTAAACCCTACAGCTGTGGGTGAGCGTGGCTGAAAACCGTACATCAGCATAAATGGGCTGTATCCCGTAGCTGAATGTTTGGTACTGTTGTAAGCAAACTCTAATATTGAGAGATACTCCTCCCAATTAGTCTGCCTCTTGCTGACGTATGCACGAAGCATATCCTCCAGCACTTGATTTACCCTTTCTGTTTGACCGTCCGTCTGTGGATGGTCGGTGGTACTCATATTAAGTTTAGTATGGAGATGATGGAATACTGCCTTCCAAAAATTTCCAGTAAACTTACTGTCCCGGTCGCTGACTATGCCGGAAGGTAGACCGTACAATTTAAATAGCCCGTCTACAAACAACCTCGCTAACTCTGGAGCTCTAACGGTTGTTTTGGTCGGAATAAAATGAGCCATTTTGGTCAGACGGTCAACTGTGACCCATATAGCGTCATTACCCTTTTGGGTTTTAGGCAGGCCTACTATAAAATCCATGGAGATACTCTCCCATTTACCAGCTGGTATTTCTAAGGGATGCAACAACCCTCCTGCCTTTAAACGCTCTGCTTTACTTACTTGACATTTCTGGCAACTGGTTACATACTGGTGGACGTCCCTTTTCATACTGGGCCAGAAAAATTGCCTACGAAGAAGCTCATAGGTCTTCTGTATGCCTGGGTGTCCCGCGCTAGGATTGTCATGACATTCATATAGGACCTGCTGCCTATAATCCTCTGAATTGGGGACACATACTCTATCTCTATAGAGCAAGTACTCATCCTGAATGGAATACTGTTTCCATTTGAATTCTTGAGTCAACTGACCCTCAACCACTGGGGTTTGCTTGGGTAATACAGGCTCAGAATCCTCAACGTCATCTGACGACGTATACTCGGACTCATTATCATCCTCAACGAAAGCTGCCGTATTCTTGGATGAACTGGCACCAGCCCCGGGAACTGGTTCTGGAGTCTGTAACTGTCTGTTCTGGACTGAGTTCCAGATAATAGAGAAGAATGCATCATGCTGGCATTTCCCTCTCAAGGACTCGAGTAACTCATTACGAATCTGAGTAAAACTCAGCTCGTTTATCATAGGCATTCTGCTAAGGGCATCTGCTACTGTATTGAATTTTCCACGCCTATATCTGATAGACATGTCAAACTCTTGCATCAACTCTGCCCAACGAGCTTTCCGACCTCTAAGCTCAGGTTGATTGCAAAGGTATCTGAGACTCTCATGGTCTGTCAGGACCTCAAAGTTGGCACCATACAAATAATGCCTCCAAGTTTTAAGGGCATGGACTATAGAAAAGAGTTCCTTTTCATAGGCACTATACCTAGTCTGTGCTAGCTCGAGTTTTTTACTCTCGAACGCAACTGGTCGTCCACCCTGAGTTAGCACAGCACCTACTGCAAAGTCGCTAGCATCTGTTTCGACCACAAATGGCTGATTGGGGTCGACGACCTTTAAAACTGGTGCTGTAGCTAAGGCTGTTTTGAGAGCATCAAAGCTCTCCTGTTGTGCGGACTCCCAAATGAACTCCTTTCCCTTCCCCTTAAGGAGATTTGTCATAGGGACTGCTATCTGAGCATATTCCTTGACAAATCGTCTGTAATATCCCGCCAGACCAAGAAAGATTTGAAGTTCCAAAATATTCTGAGGTCTCAGCCAACTGAGTATGGCTTTAACCTTATTTGGGTCCATCTTAATCCCATCTGAAGAGATAATGTGACCCAAATATGCTATTTCTTCAACGAAGAATTCACACTTGGATTGTTTAGCATAAAGCTTATGCTTTCTGAGCAGTCGAAACACCTTTCTGAGGTGTTTTAGATGCTCCTTCCTGGTTTTGCTGTAAACGAGGATGTCATCTAAAAATACGACTACAAATTTACCCAAGTATGGTCTGAGGACACTGTTCATCAAGGTCATAAAGGTAGCTGGAGCATTTGTGAGCCCAAATGGCATCACCTTAAACTCATAATGACCGTGACGAGTCCTAAAGGCTGTTTTTGAGACATCTTCCGATTTTATACGGACTTGATGATATCCCGATCTAAGGTCTATTTTACTGAAAAACTTAGCCCCGTCGAGTTGATCAAACAACTCGTCTGCCCGAGGCATAGGGTATTTATTCTTAATTGTGACTTTATTGAGGGCTCTGTAATCTACGCAAAGACGCATAGACCCCTCCTTCTTTTTCACCAATAGGACTGGTGAGGCCCATGGTGAACTACTGGTCTGAATTTGGCCTTTCCCAAGATAGTCTGTTAACTGCCTAGTTATTTCTTCATCCTCTGTTCGGCTGACCCGATACGGAGGTTTAGAAACAGGTGTTGTACCTGGTACTAGGTTTATTACATGATCTACCTCTCTGCTAGGTGGTAAACCATGTGGCAAATCTTCAGGAAAAACATCTTTAAATTTAGACAATAAAGTTTCTAATTTACTGATTTTCTGCTGAATAGAACTGGAAATAGAAACTTCAGGAATAAACTGAAAGTCACATAAGAATACCTGATGGTCTTCGTCTCCGATTAGCTGACAGAGCTCTGAACTGCAGACCATAGGGCTGTTGGGAACATCATGCTCCCCATGCAACTGGATCTCTCGGCCTTTATACTGAAAGCTGAGGGTGTTCTCCTGATAGTTTCTGTGGAGGGAAGGTCCTAAACTGTAGAGCCAATCTCTCCCGAGAACAATGTCTGTTCGATCCAGGTGCATTATCTGAAAGTTTATTTGATCTTGGTACCCCTGAATACCAAGGTTTAACTTACTTACCATAGTTTCCCATATTTTTTTATCTTCACCCTTAGCTAATGAAACTATGTACCTATGCTGACTAGGTACTTCTGGTAGTTTAAGCTTTTTAACCAGGGTGTGGTTGATGAAATTATGGGTTGCCCCATCATCAACCATGACTCTTACTGACTGGTTACCAACTTTCCCATGCATACGTACTAGGTCATGCGGCCCAAAGCTGAAGGGTCTCGCTAGCATTGCAGAGGTCAGCTGGCAACAGTGTTCATGATCTTCATGATACACTTTGATCTCGGAAGCTGCCGAGTCACTG
This sequence comes from Diphasiastrum complanatum, assembly GCA_029204225.1. NCBI lineage: Eukaryota > Viridiplantae > Streptophyta > Lycopodiopsida > Lycopodiales > Lycopodiaceae > Diphasiastrum > Diphasiastrum complanatum. The sequence continues at coordinate 41,708,910 of CM055092.1, read as the reverse complement.
GGGAAACATACAGTCTGAACAAGATGAACTTGTTTTTTATCTTTCTTATCTTTTTTAGTGAAAGGCCCCTTGGGACACTGTCTGACTGTGTGTCCCTTGCCCATACACACAAAGCACAAACGTTCTTGTTTGGCTTTCTCAAAATCATCTGGTTTTAAGGGTTGTATGAGTGAAGGGCGTTTCTGAGGAGCTTCACCTTTAAATTTATCTTCTTTCTTTCTTTTTAAAAATTTCTTTTTAAATTGAAAGTCTTTCTGAGGAAGCTGCTCAGAAAGTGGTTGCTGTCTCGCTCTCTTCCTACCCACTGAATCATCATAGATTTGAGCATATCTGAGAGCTTGCTTAAGGGTAGTAGGCGAGTTTCTCTGGACCTCTACTTTATATTCATCTTTGAGGCCACGGACAAATCCCTTGATTTTTTGATAGTCATCCATATTTTTAATCTTTAAAATTGCCTCTCGATACTGCGAGATATATTGGATGAGGGACTTGTCCATTACTGTTCTTTCCCAGGCTTCCCAGGCTCTATCAAGTTCATTTTCTGGTAGAAATTCTCTTAGGAAAGCTTCTTCAAAAGCTTTCCATGACCGGGGAGTCTGCCCAGTCTCCTGGAGATTTAACCACCACTTATAGGCCATAGGCCCTAAAGAAAGACTGGCCTCAATTGCTTGCAAATGGTCAGGGGTCTGTTTAAGAGCATGAATGTTCTTCCATTTGCTGAGGAAGGTTTGTAGAATATCTGCATTTCTATCCTTCTCTTCCCCATTAAAAGTAGGAGGCTTTAAATCTTTAAAAACACTGGGGTGAGACCGTAAAGTCTCACCCGAAACTGATGGAAGTGGAGAAGGGGATAACTGAGAAGTGGAGGGAAGGCTTCCTTTCGCGGAACTCAAAATCAAGTTTTTGAGTTCAGCGAACGAGTCGTCCACACTGGACTTGAAATTGGCTAATGCCAGCTTCAGTTCATCCACCTCTGTTACCAATTGGAGGAACTGCTCCTTGGTAACCAGTTCGTCCAGTTCTTCGGCGAACTGTTCCTGTTCTTCTACTTCCATAGGTTCCTTCCCTTTTCTGTAAGCCAAGGCTTCTGTTTCAAGTTCGTCGAAGCCTCTCTCCTGGGGTTGATCAGGTCCCTGAGGAGTGGTCATCTTCGAAACTGAAAGAGAGCTACCTTAACTTCTGAAGGAAAAAAGTCTAAAAGACTAATTTACAACTGTACAAGGGAAAGGAAAGATGACTTAGCTGTTTCTGAGGACTGTACTTCCAAAGAAAGAATGAAGAGGAACCCTTTCAGCTCTTTTCCCAAAGATTTCAGACCTGCTGTTCCGAAAAATGCCAGTTTGAGGCTTCAAAACGGTACTAAATTTCCCGGTTTTTTGAGGATAGTAGCTCGTTGGTCTGATTGCAATCCAACTTGTCCACAAAAAGGCAAATCTGAAGTCCAAAAACCCTTCTGAGTTCTGAAATTTCAGAAGTCTCCTACTCGCTGATCTGGTAGGAATCCTCTTGCTCCAAATCTCTGACGTTGGGGCCCAAAAACTTGTTGAAAAACCAGATTTTCAGAAGCACTGGCAGCGCTGGCCCTGCTCCTCTTTTTTGGCTTCCAACTCGCTGAGAACCAGTAACTTTTTCCCTGGAAATCGGATGTAGGTCTCTGACTGTACAGCGATGGAAGTGCTGGCTTCTTCCTACTCTAATTTCGCTGGGAAAACTATAGAGAATCCTCTGAACTCAGTGAGAAACAGCTGTTTTTTCAGCGAGTTACCTACACTTGGAATCTAACTCCTTGCTACTGTGATTTCTCAGTGGAAATCAGAAGTTTGAAGGCTGCTCCTACAGCGATCCTCCTCCTCTATTCCTCTCTGAGAATCTGAGAAACACTTCCTATCTTCTGATAGCTTTCTCTACTGCTGTCCTGAACTCCCTAGGATGGAGATGGCTCTGATACCAGTGTAATAGATCCTAACACCACAGTAGGGCAAACACTCACTAATCCACCCAACCTTGCCTACTCCCTGATATAGAGTAAGCCCCTCCTAGCCCAGTGTGAGGACTGGTAGCATGCTACTGCCAAGTGTCGGCCACGTGGCACTGACGTGGCCGACTGCACGTCGGGACCCAACTGGGGGCCCTATCCTGCTGACAGGGTCCCTAGGCTGTGTTAGGCCCGCCATGGCTATGGACCGTGCTGGGGCACACTACTCACACTGTCTTGCCCTGTTGGTCATGTACGCTGGACACGACCCTGACTGTGGTATCGGACCTATCTGTGTTCTCTAGGGTTCGGCACTGGTTACGAGCTCGTAACAGTACCCTTAGTATTAAGGATAGGTACCTTAGATTAAGGTACTAGTGTCCTTGGTTAAGGGCAAGTAGGTGTCTATGCCTTGGATGGAGGTATGGAACCTAGAGAGGTGTTAGAAGTCATTGGATGACTATTTTTCTAAACCTTGGGCCTTAACCTTAAACCATGTCACTTAATTGTCTAGGACCAAAGTATATATGCACAACTTGGGCAATGGGACCTAGTAGGAGGGCACCCTTCTAAAGTGTCCATTGAGTTCCCAACTCCCACAAGAAAGGCATTCAAAGAGTCATAGGTTATGGAAGGAGTCTCTTGACCTTCCATAAGCCTATGGAGATTCTTTAACTCCCCTAGGCTTCTCTCTGTCTCATTGGATGAGCATGGAACTCCATAGTGCATTGGAGGGGTCCATGGGCCATCTATATGAGGGTAGTAGGGCGCCCATTGGGAGAGAGAGATCTCTCTTGTTTGCTTTGCTTGTGCTCTAGTGTTGCTACTAGTGTGTAGAGTGCTTTCTTGTGGTAGTATGCTTAAGGTTTGGATCTTGGTTATGGTATGGGACATAAGTAGGGTTTGGATCTTGAGTATGCTATGGAGTGTTGTGGTATGCTTGTGATTTGTTTATGGTTAGCAAGGGGGTGCTAGATAGGTCTTGCTTGGAGCTTGGATCTAGCTATGGTTGGGTGGTGAATACTTGAGGCCAGCTTGTTATCTATCTTTGTGTTTAAAGAGTAGGGACACAGGTGGAGGAGAGATCCTTGGAGGCTTGCAGATCCTTACTTGCAGGTGGAGGCATCCTAGCTTGGAGTTGGGGAGCATCCTGAAGCTTGCAGGTTGCTTGGAGGACATTTGGAGGCTGTACCTTGGATTTGGAGGACTTCCTCACCTCTACTTGTAAAATGATTACTGGGAAGCAATTTATTCGCAGCCTGCCGAAGGCTCATTGTGCAGCCTTATTATGTGTTCAGCGGGCAGTACCAATTCCTCCAGTTTCTACTCCAGCAGTTGTTCCTCAGGTGATCTCTGACTTATTACATCAGTATGCTTTTGTCTTTTCAGAACCTACGACGCTACCACCATTACGTGACGTGAACCATCATATTGACTTGCGTCCTGGTTCTGCTCCTCCTTCCCGTCCCCCTTATCGTATGTCTCGATCTGAGCGTGATGAGCTTGAGCTCCATATTACTGCCTTGTTAGATCAGGGTCTCATTGTTCCTAGTCACAGCCCTTTCGGTGCCCCTGTTCTCCTTGTTAGTAAATAAGTTGGTACCAAATGTCTTTGTATTGATTACCGTGCTTTAAATAAGTTGACTATTCGTAATCAGTACCCTATTCCACACATGGATGACCTCTTTGACCAGCTTGGTACCTCTAAAATCTTTTCCAAGATAGACCTTCGTTCTGGATATTACCAAATCAGGATGCACCCTTCTGACAAACATAAGACTGCTTTTCGTACTCATCTTGGTTTATATGAATTTCGTGTTCTTCCTTTTGGTGTTACTAATGGCCCTCCTACGTTCCAGAATGTGATGAATAACGTCATGCGTCCGCTTCTTGGTCATTGTGTCTTGGTTTAGTTTGATGATATTCTTATTTTTAGCCAGTCTCTTGCTTTGTATTTCAGTTACTTGTACATCACCAGTTATTTGCTAAGTTATCTAAATGTTCTTTTGTTGTTGCCGAGATCGAGTTTCTTGGTTTTCTTGTTTGTAATGGCCACATTTGTCTGGATCCTCATAAGGTTCAGGCCATCCAGGATTGGCCTATACCAACTGATATTCATCATGTTCGTATGTTCTCGGCTCATTACATTCGACGCGTCCATTTACATTTACTTTACTTTATGCATAAGCAGGCCTTGGGCCCTTTTTTATTCATTAGTGACACTTAGACTATATGGTTGGCCTTTGGCCTTATTACTCATTATTAGGCCATTTGGACATATTACTGGAGAGTGGGGGTCTTCTTGGAGGGCGCACTATTTTCCCTCCCAGTTGGGCCCTAGCCACCGGAAGCTTCCTTTTAGGGCTTCCTCTTGGCTATATGTAGGGAAACTATGTCATTTGTTATTCAGCTGATGATATTGATCTCTCTCTTTAGCCTCCTTAATCTCTCTCTTTCCTGCTTTCTAGGGTTAAGTCTTGCTTATGTGCTGCTTTCATAGCTTAAGTCTTGCTTATGTGATGTTTTCATAGCTTAGCTCTAGATCAGTTGTGGCTCTATTCGTAACTATAGAGCTAAGGCAATTTGTAAGATCTTCTTTCGGTTGAATATGTGAAATCTCGAAAACTCCTCAGCTTTTCAAAGAAACTAAGGATTCTCCTACGAAAACAGGTTATTTATAGCTGCACCAAATCACATGCCGTTAATTTCAGCTAGTAGCTAGCAACAGTACAACCTCAAACTAGAGGAGATTTGCGACAAAAATCTGTGAAAAGGGTGGAGAATAGCTTTTTGTAAGCTGGAAAATACATGGCTAGGGCTTATAGTCATAAGATCCTTGGATTTCAGGCTGTAGTAAGCATTTTTCAAAGCTGGAAAAAGCCAGAGAGGGACACTGGAGCAGGGCAACGGTGCCTGTGGAAGGCCGTGGTGAGGATAGTGCGCAATCAGTCCATGAAGATCCATCTCCATAGGGGAGAGAGAGAGACGTCACGCGCGCTGAGGAAGGAGAAGACTGTGTGTCTTGAAGGATCTAAGCACACCCAGGAACTCTCTTCGACCTACGAATGTGTTGGAAGCCATCCAATCAAGCAAATCTTTGATGGATGGTTGAGTACATGCCAATGAGGGATCGACGTGGACCGTTGATCCTGAATCAACCATTAGATTGCTTGGATTTAGCTCCACACTTCATTTGAAGGGACCTGAAGGGCAGACCACACTTCAATTTCATTCAAAATTTTCAGTTTGAAAGGGACCCAAGTGGTGAAATTCATTTGAAGAGCCTATTTTCTTCAGGTTGAAGAAATAGTTCATAATTTCTTGTTGCCCCAAACTTTTATATCTTTTCTCCATTTAGGGCCGTCCAAAAGCCGTTTTCCTCCAAATTAAGGGCAGAAATGGATTGTACCTTGCAAGTACTTCTAATCCCGGACAAAGTGATCACCGTATAGCGGAGAGAAAGCGGATCGGAGGTCAAACTGCACTGTTCTAAGGGCAAGGAAGTCAGTGAAGCCACATTGGAGCGTTTCGCAAAAAGTGAGCCATTTTTGGCAATTTAGGTCAAATCATGTGGCGGGAGGGCCTGAAACGTTTTTGGTCAGACCTTGGAGTTGACCAACAACACTTCCATTTACACTTTAAGGCTTTCATTGGGCTTCATTAATAATCATCAATAAATGTCATTAAGTAGAATGCCCCAGCAATCAACATTGTCTTCATTGGTCCGCACAAATCACAGTGCACTAGCTTAGCCCTCCTTGTCAAACTTTTCTCTATGTGATTTGCCTAGTATGCATCCCTTACTCTCTATTGGAACTATGACTGATCACATGCTTATGAGAAGTTTTAGTCGTCACTAATCCATTGGACTTGGAAACCACCACATTTAGCTTATGCAACTCACAAGTTTTGTCAAAAACCCATCAACAATCACCTTATAAGCATGCTTTACATCTTGGACCTGATTCTTCTTGTTGCTAGATTCCATCCTTAGCATGTGATCAGTCATAGTTCCAATAGAGAGTAAACTTTTTTGCAAGCCAGGAACGTACAAGACATTTTCGATTACCTTGATTTGACCATCAGGAAATCATATTGGTACAGTGCCAATTCCTTGAATTTGACAGTCATCTTTGTTCGCCTGAGGAACCTTATCCCCATCCTTGGTCAACTTCAGATCCTTGAACTATGATTTGTTGCTCATCATGCGTCTCGTTGCTCCTGAATCCATGAACCAATGTGTACACAAAGTCCTTCGATGCCAATGCAATCACAAATGTTGCGCTAGGATCAGCATTGTCACTTTCTGCATCATCTTCACCAAAATTAGTGATATGCTTCACTTTTCCCTTCTTGATATCCGCATTTTTCTTGCGACAATCTCTTGCTCGATGTCCTAGTTTCTGGCATTAAAGACATTTTCCCTTTTTCTTCTTTCTTGATGACGATCCTTGATCATCTTTGTCAGGATTAGGCTTCTTCTGCTGCTTCTTGTACTTATGCTTCCGTTTAGTCAACATTGCTTGATCTTCAAATGATGCAGTGCCCCTAGCAAACATCTGAAAGTTTTCTGACAATCCACTTAGTGTCATCATGTAAACCAATTCTACCTCTCGTAATGGCTCCCAAATTGTCGTGACTTGATCTCTCAATTTCTTGATGTGTGAAGAATGAGCTTGCACTCTCATCTTCTTCCATGCGAATATTGTTCAGTTTGGTCCTTAGAAACATCATTCGCGATGGATTTTTCATTTGATATTGCACCCTGAGTGCTTCCCAAGCACCTCTTGCAGTCACAGCGTCACTAATGTGGGCAATGACATGATCCTTCACAACCAAATTGATCAACAATAGGGTCTTCTGAGCCCTCTTTTCAAATGAGTGAATATCTGCGAGAGTTGTGGTTGGGCATTGTTCCACTCCTATGACAATGTCCCACAACTCCTTTTCCATTAGAATGCTCTTCATTTTGAATTTCCAAATGCTAATTGGCCACCCCATCCAAGTTATTGGCTTCTCCAAGAGCAGATTCTCCTAATCCTACCATTTTGCCGAAAAATGCAGGAAGACATGGATTTATACCATCAAGGAGAATCAAAGGCGTTTGAGGGTTTCAAAAACTTCAAACCATTGGAGGAAAACAATCTGGTGCCAAGATCAAGGTACTTAGATCCGATCATGGACGTGAATACCGCTCCACCGCCTTCATCAATTTTTGCAAAGAGCATAGAATCAAGCAACAATTTGCACAGGTCAAGACGCCTCAGCAAAATGATATAATGGAAAGGAACAATCGTACAATGGTAGAATCCGCTAGAGCCATGATGGCTCACATGAGTGTTGTTGATCCATTTTGGGCCAATCCTATATGCATGGCAATTTTCTTTCAAAATAGGAGCCAGACAAGTGCCATTCCAAATCACACTCTTGATGAGGCACTCAATGGTAAGAAACTGAGGGTGGATGACCTACGAGTGTTTGGATGTAGAGTCTATGTTCCACATTCCTAAGAGTGAGAGGAGTAAGATGCAGGAGAAAGCTTTCAAATGCATCTTCACTGAGTATGATGAACAAACAAAATGATATCGATGCTATGAACCAATTGGACGATGTATCCACATCAGCCGTGATGTAGTGTTTGATGAGGTTCACAGGTTTGGTGATGATGAGAGGGATAGCAATGATCTGTCCAGGTTGTTCAATGAGAATGAAACAATAGCACCACCTCAGGATGGATTTCTTGATGAAGGGCATGGCGCACCTCCCATTGATGAGACTAGATGAGAGAGGGATAAACCTTTTGGAATAGGCAAAACTTAAGTGGCAGGTGATAAGCTCAAGCAGAAGGATATCCCTTGGGATACACATTCGCCTCGAAGTGGATCGCCGCAACGGAAGCTACCCAAGTGGTACATTAATCTCATGTAAGTGCAAGGAAAATCTAGCAAACAGGGAGAGCTACGACGATTTGTATGTAAGAGGAACCTGACAAATATCAAGTAAATTTAGGGCTTATGAGTAGTAAGATAGATCGAGCATCCAACTAATTGACGAAATAAAGTAGCATCAACTAGCTCACTCTTGTCCTTGTTGGATAGCTTCTTACCAATCTCAACTGATGTAGAAATTGGCTTGCTATCACACATTTTGAAGCAGTTAAGAATCTCGTTCACATACTTCGTTTGTGTAAGTGTGATGCCATCGTCCCCTTTTGCTTGCCAGACTTCTACTCCAAGGCAATAATGCACTAACCCTAGGTCTGTCATATCAAAGCTAGAAGGCAAATCCTTCTTTATTGCCTTGATGAGATCCTCATCATTACCAGTGATTATGAAATCATCAACATATAAGACTATCAGGGTGATCCTAGAGTCACGTGAAAAATAGTCAAGATTAAAATAGGAAGAATTTCGTACCAAACCTCGACACAAGAGATATTCATTACAGTAACTATACCAAGGACGTGGTGCTTGTTTCAAACCATACAAATCTTTCTTTAATTTGCAAACCTTTTCTTCATTGCCTTGTATTGCGAAGCCACTTGGTTGTTGCATATACACTTCTTCCTCAATTTCTCCATTCAGGAATGCAGACTTTATGTCCATCTGATGTAGATTCCATCCAAACATAGCCGCCAATGCGATGATCGTGCAAAGCGTATTCCATTTGACCACAGGAGCAAATGTCTCCTCGTAATCTATGCCTTTGCTTGTGCATACCCTTTCGCTACAAGCCTCGAATCGTGCTTCACAAGGGCACCCATTTGTTACCAATGGGTTTCTTGCCTTCAGGAAGATCCACTGTCCCCAAGTATCAAGGCGTTTGATAGAATCCTTTGGCCTCCTCATAGCATGATCGTTCTTCTGATTTGACAACATGGCATAGACCAAAGTATAAGGCATTGTGCTCAGCCACATAGGGAGCAGTTTCGGTGCATAGGATGCTTGGAGACATTGGCATTTTCAGAGGAAACCTACCTGATCATGTGTAATAGCTCGAGTGCTATCCAGCTAGCGAAGAATCCTAAGTTTCATGCACGTACTAAGTATATAGAAATTAAATATCATTTCATTAGAGAAAAGCTTTTATCTAAGGAGATTGTTGTTTTACATTGCAGTATTGAGGATCAACTAGCTGATATACTTAGTAAACCTTAACTACTAATAAGTTTGAGTTTTTTTAGAGAAAAGCTCTGGTATATAAAATAAACTAGGGCTTAAGGAAGTGCTAAATATTGTAAGCCTGGTTTATTTCTTAGTTTAACGCATATTTCCAGTTTTAGCAATTTTTTCAGTATTTTTCTATGTGTTAGTTGCATGTGCCTGTGGTTACTATATGTACTAGTTTTTCCTTCAGTTATGAATATAAATAGTTCTAAGAGTATTGATGGGGTGTGGTGTGCTATTTTCTTTCAGCTCGTGTGATTCTACTATTCGATAGCTTGTTTGATTGATCAAGTTAAAAGCTATTTGATTGATCGAGTTAAACTGCAAATTGATTGTTCACAGAAACTTTATAGAATATTCATTAGTGAATCTAGTGTTAGTGAAATCTATTTAATACGCACAAGTGGTATTCTTAGCTTTGAAATTCTGAAGTAGATTATTCCATGGAATCCATGACTGCATTATGTTCTATATAGAAAACTTTGAAACTCACTTTTCCAACCTTAGTTGCCCGTTATGGAATGGAACGCGTTCCGTTCCGGAACGGGACCCCCAAAAAATTTAAAAAAAAATGTATTTTTTTACAAAGAAAAAAAAAACCATATCCTGTCTATTCTGTCTTTTGACTCTATTCTACCTTAACAAAACACATTAGCAGGGATCTGTTCATCTCCCTTAGGCTTTGTTTCACATCTTCAGGATGGACTGAAGCTTTGTGTTTTCGGATGGGGGCCGACGAGATCAGGATGAGAATAAAAGCCATCTTTGATTATATTGCATGCATCCCATTTCTGGGTGGAAGACCTACGTCAGCCATCAGCAAGTGTTCATTGCTTAAACTGAAAATACTGTTAACTTTCAAATACAACACATGGAACTTACTTCATGAGTAAAAGTTTCCTTCAAGTTTTTTGAGCTAAAATAAAAATAAATTTCAGATGCAAGTGTCGCTCCACAGAATTCACCTGCCCGGTAACCCATGAAAATTGATAACCAGAAATTTACAGGCCCATAAAGATTTGACTGCTGGTAGATCTTTTAGTTTTGTGAATCAAGATATCATAAAAAATGATGCATGAAAACCATTTACAACCCATGATCGTTTTGTGTAAGAGCAATTGATATTCTCGTTCAATTTTTATATCATATATTGTTTTTCTTGAGACCTTCACTGGTAGTTTGGATAATTTTGAAATTACAATGAGCCCTTCTCAAATGACAAAATAAACCAGTGGGATTTGTGGCATAGGTTAAGAGCACACAACACATCTAGGTGTGAAGGAAGGCATTGCTTGCATGAATTTCTTGGATTGATTCATCCTGAGTTATTTCCTGGCTTATTCTTTCCTGAACCACTGATTTTCAAGCTACAGTTGGATCCTAAGCCTTCCTAATACAAATTCCAATTTCATATAACACCATATACATGAGAGAGAGAGAGAGAATTAGAATTAGAATTATTATTATTAACGTCTTTTGGTGCCCAGGGGCACATAAGACAAAAGAGAGTACAAAATGTGAGAAGCATTGTCCGCATAAGGACTTATTTACCAATGAAAAGACAGTAAAACTAAAACTAAAATATTGATCTCTCTGTCTCTAAGAGAAAAAGTATCCAAGCTTGACCACCAGCTGGTGAGGGTACAAAGCAAGAGCTTAACCACCTGCTCCGCGGAGGAAACTAGCTACGAGCAAGCCGAAAGTAATGAGTGATGGTAGTAGTGGGTCGTGATGTAGGCTGGTGGGAGGCGTATGAAGATCTAGTAGCACTGGATCGAGCCGAAACTCTCTGTGTCTTCGATCTTCGGACGGGGACGTCAAAATCCGCAACCGAAATATCCACTCTGTCTCGCTTCTGGAAGAACTGAGTAATGTGAGCCTGACTGGAATCCATATCTGAGAGCGTAGGTAGAAGTGAAGCTCGTAAAATATACATCTCTCTCAAAAGAAGACCCACACATCTAGCGTCTGGATACTCGAGGAAGGAGCTCAACGTGAGGGGAATATCTCGGTATAAACAATGGTATCGTCCTCTAATCTCATAGTATACTGGGCAGCGAAAGATGAAATGAAACTCATCTTCCACCTCCTGAAGAGAACAGAGCTGACATATCCGCTGCAATCTGGGAGTGTCTGTGTATCTACCTGTCTCGATAGCAAGCTGATGAGAAGAGACTCGAAGCTGTCCTATACGATATCTCAGACCAAAAGATAGCGTCTGTGTAAGATAAACTGGAAGAATAGGCAAGCCCGAAACGTCCAGCCGTAAAAGATGTGTGCCATAATAATGTAGCTTGACCCTATCTGGATCAGGATGTGACCATATAGTGCGTATGTAGCTCCGGTAGATCTGCTGTCTGATATAAGCATGGGTTCCATTCGGAAGATCAAGTGCGGATAAACCCCAAGTCTGAAGAAGGGCTGAGACACTGCGATACCAAGAGTGCTTGGCTCCCTGATCCGCAATGGTACAAGATGAAGTGAGAGCAGCAACAATGTATCTGGAGGTATCTAGATCTGATACCCTGTGAAGAAAGGTGATGATCTGAAACATAGCACCAACAACTAATGGAGGAGAAGCAAACTCGGCTAGTATGATATCATGTGGTACTGAGGGCTTAGCCCGGATTATCCTACTGAGCATGAGAATCTGGATACGAGTAAGATCTCTCCATGTATCGCGTGATAAATCAGGGCACCAAGTCTCAGCCGAATATAGCACAACTGGGGAGACAGTAGCAGAAAATAGTAGGCATCTGGTAGCAGGATCCTGCACATAATAAGTAGAGCAAAATCTCTCCATATGCACAAGAGCGGAATGCCCCTTGCGGAGCCTGGCGGTGGCTGCTGGTCGAAAAGTGAGTAGCGGACCAGAGAAAAGAACTCCCAAATAGGTGTAGGAGGTCACGATCTCAATCGGTAGCCCGTCATAATAGAAAATCACATCTCTCATATGCTGTCTGTTGGTGTTAAACACCATAATCTTAGTCTTCTTAAGGTTAACCGTCAATCCCCAACGCTGGCAAAAGTGATGTAGAGCAGAAAGGTGACTCTGTAAACCAGCTGCAGAGGATGAGAGGAGAACCACATCATCAGCGTACAAGAGAATGGGGATAATAATGTCTGCTAGGGGACAGCCCTCTCCACCTTCCTCGCGAATAATCCGTTCGAGGTCATCTATATATAGTGCAAAAAGAGTGGGTGATAAGGGGCAACCCTGCTTCACACCAATGGTAGAATGTATCTGTGAGGACCAGCCACTACCATCTCTGAAACGTGCCAAGACTCGCTCATATAAAGTAATGATCGCAGCAATAGTATCCTCTGAAAAGCCAAGTGAAGACAGTCTCTGGAAAAGAAGATGTCGTGGAACAGAGTCAAAAGCTTTGCGAAAATCCACAAAGCAACAGTAAATTCTCTGTTTCCGATGTCGAGCCTCCTCAATAATGCATCTCAAAATGAAGATCTGGTCTGAAGTAGAATATCCCGGTCTGAAACCAGCTTGACCCATAGCGTGTAAACCCTCAGTTTCAGCAAAAGATCCAGTAACTGTCTGTAGTATAGAGCCATATATCTTAGCCAGAGTGTGGCCAATCATAATGGTGCGGTAGTTTCCTACATTCATGGGATCACCTGCCTTGAGGATGGGGTGAAGGATATTAGTACACCAAGCCGTAGGAAAACCAGAAGTAACAGCTGTGTTAAAAACATGAGCAATGTAAGGGGAGATGAGATGTGCTACGGGCTTTAGGAAGTCTACACTTAAGGAGTCATAGTCAGTGGCTTTATTTAGTTTGGCATGTTTAATGGCGTTTTCAACCATGTCAGGGGTGAAAAGTGAGCAGTGGTCAGGTCTCGGTGAGAGTGAGGTAGGAGGAGAGTCCGTGGTATATAACTCCGTGGCATACTCGATCCAGGATTCGATGGCTATGGGGGCCAATGTTGAAGAGTGTCTGGTGAAATGTTTCTAGAAAAAAGAGGAGGAGGGTGAATCTAAAGAGTTGATCATTTTTTGGCAGAGTGATTGTAGGTACTTGATCTTCTTTGTTCTGGTGGTTCTATGATATTCTTTCTGGCATTGTTTGAGTGTGGCAGGGGAGTGTGACCTGGCATATGTCACATGATTGTGAAGAGAGCGGCATTCTGCATCATACCATCTGTTGTGAACACTTCTGTGAGATGATGTCGTTTTGGTGGGGAAGGATGAGGAAGCAGCAGCTAAGAGGGATGTAGAGAGAAAAGTGGCTTGCTGGTCAATTGGTGTCATGAACGGGAAGTTAGCGAGTAGTTGGGATAAGATTGTGGTGTAATTGGTGAATCCAGATTGGGTGAAAGGAATACGTTTATGAGTGGGAAGAGAGCAAGAAACTTGCAAAGAAGAGGTTATGTGACCAAGTGAGATGTGTAAGAGTGAGTGATCGGAAATGGTAGGGGGTGTAATGGAGAAATCAGAAATGTGAGAGATCAAAGCAGGTGATCCAATGAAGTAGTCGACCACACTATGTCCTCCACCATGAGGATAGCATGTATATGCTGATGAGGAAGGCCACTGTGTGAGGCCATTCAAAATGGCAAGAGCGTGTGTCTCTGCTAGAGTGATCAACTGCTCCCCGAAAGATGTAGCTGGAGTGTCTGCATCCTGTGATACCCGGTCTAGCCCCATATCCAAAGGGTAAAGCCTGAGAAGATCCGTAGCTGCATGAAATTCGGTTTGTCTAGAGCTTGTGCGGGCGTTGAAATCACCTGCTAGTAAAATGGAACCCTGCTGAGAAAAGATAGCAATATCATCTGAGAGAGCCTGAAAAGGGTCCCCGCCAAACTCAGCAAACACTGAGGTCTGTGGAGCAAAATAGCATACAGCTATATAGATGTCCTGAGGTAATCCCAATAGTGAGCCAATAATGTGTAACCAAATATAGCGAGCGTATGGATCTTGTTTAACCATCTGAACTGTGGTGTCTCTGTATAAACAAGCTACTCCTGCAGATCCTCGACAAGTTTTTCCCCTAACAAATGGACGAAAAGCAGAATGCCAAGAGTATTCCTGTATATTTGGAAGAGGATGATATAAGGACTCATGAGTTTCAGCCAACAACAAAATGTCGCATTTTCTAATAAAATCAGCAAAGTCTCCGGCTGATGACGAAGATAAAAAACCATTACAATTCCAGAAGCCAAGTCTCAAATTGGTAGGGGATCTCGGGTAGCTTCTATATCCGGGGGCCCCTAGTTCCTATTGTGGAAGGTCGAAAAATCTCGGTTTCCCGTCAATAAAAACAACCCTTTGCCCTTTCTCTTTCGCTTCAAGGATAATCTTTTTTCTTGCCAACCATTGAGTATTTGTTAAGTCATCATCCATATAAATGAAAGTACCTTTAAGCTTTGCCCTAAGCCGAAGGGCAGCATTGCGTTGTGAAAGCGAGCGGAACTTGATAAACAAAACATTGTCATCAAATTTACTACGCCAAGCAGTATCAAAACCATCAGCCACATGAGATAACTTGGAAATGAGCAAATCCGTAGCTTCTTCCAACGGTTTTCCACTATTGGCAATGCCTCTTACTCTAATGTTAAAGGCTTTTTTGGCCCTTCTGGCTTGTTCACCCAAAACTGTCTCCAAATCGTTTTCCTTCGGAAAAGATGAAATCTGAGAGTGATTACCTTGCTTAAGGATCGATGTCGTTTCTTCAACCTGTTTTGCGAGTGATGAGAGTTTGCTGCCCATATCATCCGGTTTGAAGAGTGCTGCCCACGTTTTCGTCTCCTCGACTTGTTTCTCCAAGCTATTGATCTTGTTGGAAGTCTCCTCCAAGGCACTTTTTTCTGCAATTCGTTGCTTAAGATATATATTTTCTTGCTCAAGCTGCTCCACACGTTCCGTGACACCAAAAAGATCCTTAGCTAACTTGCTATTTTCAGCTTCAAAGAGGTGTAGTTGTTTCTTAAGTCCAAGAATTTCTTGCCGGATAAAACTAAGATCATAAGCAAAAAGACTTTCGGTAGGTTTGGAAGGAGTGTAGTCAATGGCAGCCATGTTGACAGGAATGTCACTAGTTTCTATCACCGAAGACGGCTCCTCCATCACTACCGGTGATGGGGGGGTGTCCAACAGGGAGGGGGGTGTAAGAACACCCCCCTTTTTCTTAGGTGCCATAGGAGGCGGTAAGCAGATGGAGGGCAGTGTAGACAAACGGCCAGGCGTAGCAGCGCAGTAGCGCCGACCAGCGCAGGGCAGCGTAGGGCAGGTGCGAAGGTCAGCACTGCAGCGCCAGCAGGGCGGACAGCAGCGCCAGCAGGGCGGGTGGGCGCGCAAGAGAGAGAGAGGGCAGCAGCGCTAGCAGGGCGGGCAGCGCACCAGCAGGCGGGCAGCGCACCAGCAGGGCGGCGGAGAGAGAGAGAGAGAGAGAGAGAGAGAGAGAGAGAGAGAGAGAGAGAGAGAACGCTCAGACCCAGTACGTTCCGGAATGAATGGTACGGTACGTACAGTACATTCCGACCCAAAAGGGTCGGAATGGGTTTCTAAGTTTCCAGCATACTGCGACAAATCTTAGATGACATCATTCAATTCCAGTATGCATTTTATTCAAACGATGCTTTTGAAAGACATTTTTTTGGAGAATAGAAGTTGCATATAATATCAGGGATGCATGTGTGTGTACTTTTGAAATGCTTCATATGGGTGCACCTAATCTATATGTGCCAAGGTTTGAAATTGACTATTCTCTGTTTCATTTTGTGGATTGTAATCTTATGGTTGCACATTCTTTTCTTTGGGATGGTTATTGAGTCGTGAGCATTGTATCTTGGTTGTCATGAATATTCCATGTGTTTATTACAATCTTACAGTAAGCATTGCAACAGCTTTATATTCATATCATTTTTTGGAATCCACGTTGTTCTTTTAGTTTGATCTATTTTGGTATATGCCTCGCAGAGTGCAAAAGCAGTTGTAAAACTAGCAGAAGTGGAAAGTGAATGGTCGTCGCCTTTTATACAGCGACTTCTGAAATCCATTTTAAAGGAGCTTCCTGGACGTCTCTGGGATGTAAGATGGCGCATTTTTTCCAAAGTTGCTGTCGCCTGTATCTCTATTCTGTTTTATTGTAACTTTTACCAATTTAGATGTCAGACTCCTGGTCCATTTCTTATGATGGTAATATCTCTCAAAGTTTTTTTGCAACCTAAACATGCTGTTTACAAAACTTCATGTGCTGCCTTTTTTCGGAATGTTCCAGCTTGTCTATTTGTACAATTGGCATTGTTTGATACTGTTATCCATAGGGCAAGGAGTGCATGTTGGAAGCTATTAGTGCAGTTTGCAGAGGTTCTTGCAGAGGACTTGCGGAAATTGACAGAAACTCAGGACTCATTCCTCCTGCTGCAGTGATCACTGCTGTCATAACTGCGTGCCGACGTAATAAGAGCTCTTTTCGAATCACTGCATTTTCATGCCTGGAGGAGGTGAATGTGTTACTGTCAGCATCAAATTCCTAATTTGCAGTCCATTATGACAATTTAACACTGACATCTTTACTAAACTGTGAACTTGTACACGTCATGCTCTATTGAGATTTTACTCCAATTTTAGTTCACAGTGTTATCTTATGGAGAAAAAATTCCCAGTTTATTTTTGTTTGAGGTGGTGATTGGCAGTTAATTGCCATGAGGCAATTAATGTAGATTCATCTTTCACATTGAATTCTCCTTCTTTGCTGCTTTTTTGGCCTGAGTTTCTGTAGCATACGTCCTCAAAATTGTTAAACCTGTGTCTAATGTCCACTTAAAAACATCCCAAGTATCACACCGTATGCTGTTCTTTATGCAAACTCTACCCTTTGGAACATTCTTGGTCATGGGTTATATCAAAATCCTGCAGTAGGACAATCATATTGTTGGATGGGCTACATTAGAAAGAGATGGGTGCATATGGGCCTCTTTAATCTGATGCAACAAATTCACGTCTATGTCTGCATTGAGTTTGATAAAATGGCCCTAGCTACATTATTCTCAAGATATCTAACAACCTTTATTTGCCAGGTTTTAAAAGCCTTCAAAGATCTAGACTTCTTTGATTATGTTGCACCACTTGTGGAAGAGTGCATTCTCGCTTCTAACAACAAGACAGAAAGTTCTCTGGCAACTTCTGGTTCAGATGATTTTCTTACAGGTATGCAGCTCTACTTATGCTAAAGACTGAAGTGTATATCCAAGGCTTTCCCATACAACCAAAAGTAACAAAATTTTTGCACTGCTGAATTTACATAGTAGGCATTCCTTTAATACTTTCTAAATTATATCTCAATGTTGTGGATCCTTGTTTTGGACCAGTGCTTTTTTCAAATAGGGGGGGGAATAAATCTGTAATCTTCTGAATACACTAGATATCTTTAACAAAAGCTCCTGAGAAACAAGGCTGAAAAACTTCGTGTCTAATGTCAATGCATATTGTGCTATAATTTGTAAATAACCAAAAAGATCCAAGAACTTAAGCATGTCGTCAATTTTCTGCTCAATTAATAAAGTTCACCCTGGGTAAAGTCAAAAATCATCCATTGTAAGAGAAGAATCATAGTTACACCAAGACACAAATTGAGTAGATTTGAATTCCTATTTGCATCAAGATTTGAGATTTAATGAAAGATTGGAATCAATAAAGTTCATTCGAAACACAGCAAGAATCATATGATTTTATCAATTAACTTCCTTAACATTGCCTCAGAGATTTTCTAGCTTTCCAAAAATATGCCGTAAATTCCGAAGTTGTAGGACTTGCTTAGATCTACACAAGTTCCAAATTATAGATAGGAGTATAGCAAATATTGGAATCATGAATTAACTTGAAAATTGCAAAGTTCAAAACCCTTTGAATTGGAATTCAACTATAAGAATGAGGAGACAAAGGTTTTCACTGTAGTGAATTCAAGGACATGAAAGACCATTAAACATAGGTTCTAGGAAAATGGTCAAATTTCTTTTGTTGCTCATTACCCTTTTTTGTATAATATTGAAGGTTGATGATAGAGACTTTGTTAAAAGATCACACCTTATCCAGCACTGCAATTATTGGATCGCAAGGAGATTATTAATTTTTGAACATGGTTAGTATCTTGTTTAATGGTATAAACCTTGTCTCATGCAGAAGCACAGGAATCTCAAAATTCATCCTCAGTTCCTCTTGAAAAAGTATATGCCTGTTTGTCAGCCACTTTGACAGGAGCGCCGTTGTCAACTTTACTAAGGAACGGCAAGAGCATAATCATGGCAATAGTGGCTAATATGCATCCAGGAAAAACTTGGCAAGGTCTCTCTCTCTCTCTCTCTCTCTCTCTCTCTCTCTCTCTCTCTCTCTCTCTGCTGTTGTCAACTTTACTAAGGAACGGCAAGAGCATAATCATGGCAATCGTGGCCAATATGGATCCAGGAAAAACTTGGCAAGGTCTCTCTGTGGATGTCTGATCCGACTCTGAAATAACAAGACATTTTCTAACATCTGGTTACCTCAAATTTGCCAGCTTCCTTCAATTTTTAATAATACTAGCTCTTTATTTGTTTCAAAATAACAAATTTCAAAGAATTCGTTTAGCTCTTTTACCATCTGTAAGTGTTTTGTGCTGCGTAGTCGCATTTCTCTCACAGGCATATATTTCACTAATGTTGAGAAGAAATCATGGGTGCAGTCATGTTATCTGCTCTATCAGCTGCTCGACTCTTTGCTGATAGGCTACTTTCCAGCAAATCTGAAACAAGCAGTTTGCCAGGTTTTTCTGAAAGTTCTTACAATGACCTTGTAACACAGGTATATTACCTCCATGTGCTTTTACTTAATTCATTATATATTTATGGTTGCAAGTCAACATTTCTGCTAATTATTTTGCAAAATCCGTGTAAATAACTTTGCTTTGTGTGATTGCAGTTGCAGGAGAGCTTGATTTCCCCTGTATTGGACTGTCTAAGCAGCAGTAAAATTGCACAGGTACTTGTTAAATTTATCTACTGCATTTTGCACATTCTTTGAAATTTAAATATAAGCATGTATGGACATTGTTGTCTACATACATGTTTATTCTAGGTTATTTATGAATGTCAGCTTGATTTTGAGGAATTCTTTGCACCTGTAGTTTAGTGAAATCAAAAACAATATTGGTGCTGAATGTGAAGGTCAATCACATGTACAGCTTCTATGATCTTCTTGGACTGTAAATATCATTTATCTCTTTGGAAGTTTTGTTTTTGTTAGAGCCCAGTCTTGGCACTAGCACGGCCGGTTACCAGAGGTCCTGAGGCCAAGCATTGGTGATGGCTGGTGACCGAAGTGGACATCTGTCCCAAGCTAGGAAAGGTGTGTCCTGACAAGCTGTCAGAGACAGGGTGAATTGTGACGGTCAGGATACTAGCCATCAGTGACGAGATGCTAGCCGGCAAGTGGCCGGGGGGGGGGGGGGGTGACCAAGCAGGTCACAGGTCTTTGGCGGGGCATGGGTTTCTACTTGACAATATTAACTAGTATTCCTCGGCTCTCAGTCTTCGTTTATCTCGTCTTCCCAGAGACCTCCTTGGTCTAAGGTGAGAGGTGCTCTTGGGTAGCTCTGGTCGAGTATCTTGGGGATTCGTCAAAATCAGCCAACATCATCCACCCCTAATGTGTTGCAGGACCCACTGCAACACATGTCAGATGTTGTCGTTCCGCTTGGCACTTGGAAAAGCGTTGATCTTCATTCGCTTCCGGAAAACCAAGTGCTTATTATTTGCAAAACTGTTCCGCAAAATTTCTCAATGGCCACTACATTCCAGCCCTCTTGAGAACCTCTTGCGAGTCCTGCTCGCCTCGTCACCTTGCCGTCTGTTTCCGCTCACTCATTTTTCTCCCTAGGGCTTCGCTATAAGCCACTTAGTATTCACAGGTCACAAGTAGCATGTGTGCTAGGTGGACTGATCACTGGACCTCCTCAGGAGAGTGTTCTGTATAATGAGAGCCTCCAGGTCTTCGTGATGAGCACTCTCTTCCTCGTCCGAGTATCATTCTCTGTATTACCCTCAACATATTCGTCATCTAAACTCTCTTCAGAATCCTCTTCAATAGATTCCTCAACTATAGCTACTACATGACCGTCGAAGAGGATGAGAACTGGAAGCCTCTCCCTACTTCATCCTAATTTTACGTGAAGCTCCTCTAGTGTTGGGTCTTGCGCAATCCCATAGGGATTTGGAATTACGATTGACAGGTTACAACTTACAACTGTTATTGAGTCTAGACTCTAGACTCTAGACCATAGATTCTAATAAGTAATAAGTAGTAACTACTAACTTGTAAGTACTAACTTGTAACTTTTTAAGTATCAAGTTGTAACCTACAAATAAGAGAGCACCCTCATAGAGGAAACCATTAATGCCCTCCTTGTCTTGGGATACCGATGACAATTTTGGAACCTTTGTATTATCAGCTTCATCATAATTGACCTGCACATTCACAATTCATGTTTCAATTTCCAATTAAGATTCACGAATCACAAACCGCAATTCACAACATAGATGTTTAGAAGGACAAAAACACAAGATAACAATATACAATATGAGGCAAGTTGCAACTTGCAAGTAGCTACTAGAGTTGAACAATAGCAATACATATTAAGGATATGTATTCAAACGCTTTATTGGGCATATACAACATAGTTACTCGAATACAAAAACCTTTCACCCCCAAAGCAGGAACCCATACTACAACTTTGAATATGCATACAGATGAATATCCCACATTTTCAACTCAGTCGTTTATGACATAAAACAAAATTCAACTACAAAATCGAAACTTGAAACTCCCCAAAAATGGCCTTAAAAAGATCCAAAGCTGGCTTAGAAATTTGAAATGGCCCCAAAACATCTTAAAAGCCTGAATTCTTAATATTTCCTCAAGCAAACCTTGAAAACAGCCCAAAAAAGGCTGAATATGGCATTTGCAATTGTATTTGGGGCCAAAAACATTTTATTTTTTTTTTTGGGCCCCTGACTCCTTGAAAATGTATATACAACACAGGTCAGATGTTCCTTTGATGGTTCTTATACATCCCATTGTTCAAGCAATATTGCACTAATTTCACCATGACAGCTCAGGTAGAGTTGTCCCTTCACACACGATCTTGTGTATTATGGATCCTTCTACAAAATACAAGTACATTTAGGCCATTTTGATAATACAGAGATTCACTTTGCATGTGTGCTTGGCACTATTGATTTTTGCACTTTTATGGATAAACAATACATTTTAAAGTTTTTACTTTACTTTTAGGGGTTATTTGAGATTTTGGGTGCAAGACCCATTTTAGGCTCTTGTAGGAGCGCAAAGTGAACCGGACCTAACTTGCTCAACAAGTCACTGCTAGGTAGTATAAATGGGATTACTTTTGCTTATTCCGTAGCCTATTATTGATTGATTACTCTTGAGCTGTTTTTCGTTCAAATGTTGCACCAGTTGATTACGCGACTGACGTGGATTTGTACGTCAATTCCATTATTGAGTGTCATGATATCATCTTTGGTGTTGTTGATTGGTTCAGATGATTGGGCGGGTTATTTTGTGTCTAGGACAACATGTTTGTATTCATCATGATGATACATTCCATGGTGTTGATTCCATCTTGGAGTACCAGCAAATATTTGGTAAGCAATTTGCGAGGAGCCTGCTCAAGTCTCATTCCACAAATTATTTGTGTACAAGTGTCACTTGAAGCTTCAGGGCCATGACTAACGACAGTCGCACAGACAAGCGCCAGCCACCATAGCACCTTTTGTGGTCCTGACGGCTTCAACAGTGCACACGAATGGCAGGTACCTCATCAAGTATATCACAGATCCGCTCATTCAAGCTGCAACACACCTGATATGATGAGGCACATCCCATAACATCGGCTATTCTAGACCTATTGCGACAGTATGAGCATGTGTTTAAGGCTTAGAAGCCCGTTCCGACCAAAATGGGTCCGAACGATATTCATATAACTTTAATTATTTCAATTATTTATATGAGATTTATCCTTTGTAAAAAAACGTATTTTTTTAATTTTTTTTAGAAGGCATCGTTCCGGAACGGAACGCGCTCTACTTTAAGGAGCCTCGAGACCTATCGCCACTACAAGATGTTGATCATCACATTGATTTGCTACCATGGGTAATTGTAGCTTCATGGACACCATTCAAGTTGTCCATATTTGGGTAAATGAAGATCCATCAGCAGTTATCTAACTTGTTTGGTTGGTCCGATTGTTTACAACTAGAGTCCCTTGGTGTATATCCGTTACCTGTTGATAAAAAAGATGTCACAAAATGCTAATGCATAGACTAATGTGCCCTCAATAAGATTATTGTTTTAAAATCACTATCTTATGCCTCATGTGGACGACTTTTTTGATCAACCAGGCAAAACCACTGCCTTCTCCAAACTTGACCTACATTATGGCATATCTACATCATATTCGCATACAACATGTGATGAGTACAAAACTGCATTTTGCATTTCTTTTGGACCGTGTGTCATCTGTTTTGTTGTAACTCATGGTCTTCCGACTTTTCAAAATGTTTCGAATAATCTCTCAAAACCTGTACTTTGCATTTGTGTCCTGGTTTGTTTGGATGCCGTTTTTATCTGTAGTACCACACTCACCACTAATGCTGATCATTTAATGCCAAATAGTTGAGGCCTTCTTTGCAGTCTTTGAGAGTGAACTCTGAGGCTTTTTTGTCTCTGCTAGCTCAGTACTTCTTGGTCCTATTAAAGTCCAATCAACATATTGTTCATGATGATCGTATGCTCTTAGGCCTTGCCTCCCACCTATGTAATTCGATACGTCGTTTTGCTCCTATCGCATGGCCTCTCCATACCCCTCTTTGGAAAGGGACTCCATTTCACTAGATTGATATTCGCCAAACTTGTTTTGGCCACTACTCCTATCTTTTAGCCACCTGAGTTTGACAAGAACTTAATTGTTGAGAGTTATGGACTTGGCTCATTACATTCGCCGCATCCATTTACATTTACAGTTACTTTACTTTATGCATAAGCAAGCCTTGGGCCCTTTTTTATTCATTAGTGACATTCAGACTATATGGTTGGCCTTTGGCCTTATTATTCATTATTAGGCCATTTGGACATATTACTGGAGAGTGGGGGCCTTCTTGGAGGGCGCAGTATTATCCCTCCCAGTTGGGCCCTAGCCACTGGAAGCTTCCTTTTAGGGCTTCCTCTTGGCTATAAGTAGGGAAACTGTGTCATTTGTCATTCAGCTGATGATATTGATCTCTCTCTTTAGCCTCCTTAATCTCTCTCTTTCCTGCTTTCTAGGGTTAAGTCTTGCTTATGTGATGCTTTCATAGCTTAATTCTAGATCAGTTGTGGCTCTATTCGTAACTTGGTATCAGAGCACTTTTTTGAGCACAATCTGGAATTTTTTCTTTGTTGCCTTGCCTTGCTCCTCCATCGCTGTTCCTACAGCTCCATTACTGTTTTGACAGCCCTGTTCCATCGCTGCTCCTTCCACTCCTTCCTCCCCAGCGTTCCCCCTGTTTTGTCCCCTCGTTTCTTTGCTGCCCAGCGCTCCTCCTCTTCCTTTCCATCGCTATCCCTGCCTTCCGACCTATCACTTTCGTCTGATATTTTTCCAGTTTGCAGCCATCTTCCACAGTTAGTTCCCTGACTGTCCAGCGCCCATCCTCATCCAAAAACTACCCAATTTCGACATCATTTGCTATTCCAAACAGCTAAAATTCTTCAACCTGTAAATCGCTGCCTCAGCACTCCCAACTTGTCACTTTTGCCTTTTTTTTTCTCCAATTCCAGCCATCTTTTACAGCTTATCAAAAGGCTGTCGCGCGCTCATTCTCCACCACATTTTCAGGAATTCTGACTCCGTTTACTCTTTCAAATTCACATTGTATCCCTGGCTGTCCAGCGCATTTTTACAGCTTCTCCATTGTTCATTGCTGTCTGTTTTTTCAGTTGTGATAATATTGGTTGTAATAGGCTAATTTGGGGTGACGACAAGAGTCAGCTCCCTCAAGTTTTCGTCTATTCCTTCCACTATCATTATGGCACATTCACCTACCCCGAGTGAGACTACTCAGGAAACCTTATCCGATCAGTTTCGTCGCATGGATGAGACCCTTTCTGGCCTCGTTCTTCGCTTCGATTCAGTTATGACTGGCTTTGCTACTATGCAGTCACAGATTGATTCTTTACAGCCTCATGGTCCTGGTAAAGCTCCTGTTTCTCCTACATTTGGGACTCCCCCTCCATTTGGATTTCCATCTTCTTCTGCTAGTCAGCTTGGTGGTGGACCGTTCATTCCATCTAACCCACCTCCTGGTTTCTTTCCTCGTCCCCCCCTTCTTGAGCCACACTTTGCTCGAGACTTTCGTGATAGGGTACAGCTTGCTACCTATTCCGGTTCCTCCGACGGGAACTTATTAGAGAATTGGTATGCTAAGCTTGACACATATTTTCAGATTTACCCCAAGACTGATCCTCAGAAGATCCAGTTGGCTGCTTTACATTTAGATGGACGTGCCGCCACGTGGTGGCGAGTTTATAGAGTTGATCCTGATTGGTAAGGGCTCCATGTCTGGCATACTTTTCGCCGTGACCTCCGCCATGCTATGATTGATCCTCAGTGGCTTGACCGCCAACGTGATACATTCCGTAGTCTCACTCAGACCAGTGATCTTGCTTCTTATACAGATCAGTTTATGGAGCTTTCTTATCTTTTCACAGATCTACAGTCCACTGAGCTTATTTCTCGTTACATTGTTGGGCTTCGTGGTGCTTTACGTTATGATGTTTCTTCCTTCCGTCCTACCACACTTGTTGAGGCGATGTCTCTTGCCAGTACTTTACAGCATAAGTACCCTGACACCTTTCCTTCCCGCTTCTACCCCATCCTTCTGCTTCATCTTTTCCCGCTACGTTCACCCCTACACCGGCCCCTTCTATTCCAGCTCTCTCCATTGCCCCTTCGCCTCCTCGTCCTCCGACTCCTCGACCTGCTTTTGTCCAACGTTACACGTCTGCAGAGTTCGCTGATCTTCAGCAGAAGCGTCTTTGCTTTCGTTGTAAGAGTCCTGACCATCTTGCCCGTGATTGCCGCCAGCCTCTCCCTACTACTACTGCTGTTTTTTACCATGAGGGCACTACTCCATATGATTCCGATATCTACATTCATATTTCTGATGAGCCTGACTTATCCTCTGAGCCTTCCCCTGATTTACTTCCTGCTACTTGCCATGCTCAGCTTGCCTATGCTACTTGGATGGGGCGTCCTGGTCCTCGCTCCATTCGGTTACGTGTGCGTATTACAGGTCGAGAGTATATTGCTTTAGTTGATACTGGTAGCACTCATTCTCTTATTAGCAGTTATATCACTAGTCGGATCCGTGCTTCACCTGTTCCTGCTTCCCAGCCTCTCACAGTTGAGGTTGCCAGTTCTCATTCTTTTCCTAGTTCTCAGATGTTTCAGCGTTTACCATACCGCATTGGAGATTTCTCTGGACAGGCAGATCTTTACATTATCCCTATGGAGCGTTATGATCTTATCCTTGGTGCTGATTGGTTTGCATCTCTTGGAGCCGTTACACTGGACTTGACACAGCAGACATTGACATATGTACATGATGCAGTTACACACTCACTTGTGGGCATTGATTCTCAGGGAGACTTCCAGTTGATTACTGGGAAGCAGTTTATTCGCAGCCTGCCGAAGGCTCATTGTGCTGCCTTATTATGTGTTCAGCGGGGAGTACCAATTCCTCCAGTTTCTACACCAGCAGCTGTTCCTCAGGTGATTTCTGACTTATTACATCAGTATGCTTTTGTCTTTTCAGAACCTACGACGCTACCACCATTACGTGACGTGAACCATCATATTGATTTGCGTCCTGGTTCTGCTCCTCCCTCCCGTCCCCCTTATCGTATGTCTCGATCTGAGCGTGATGAGCTTGAGCTCCATATTACTGCCTTGTTAGATCAGGGTCTCATTGTTCCTAGTCACAGCCCTTTTGGTGCTCCTGTTCTCCTTATTAATAAGAAAGATGGTACCAAACGCTTTTGTATTGATTACCGTGCTTTAAATAAGTTGACTATTCGTAATCAGTACCCTATTCCACAAATGGATGACCTCTTTGACCAGCTCGGTACCTCTAAAATCTTTTCTAAGATAGACCTTTGTTCTGGATATTACCAAATCAGGATGCACCCTTCTGACGAACATAAGACTGCTTTCCGTACTCATCTTGGTTTATATGGATTTCGTGTGCTTCCTTTTGGTGTTACTAATGGCCCTCCTACGTTCCAGAATGTGATGAATAACGTCATGCGTCCGCTTCTTGGTCATTGTGTCTTGGTTTATTTTGACGATATTCTTTTTTTTAGTCAGTCTCTCGCTGAGCATGTTGCCCATCTTTCCTCGGTTTTTCAATTACTTGTACACCACCAGTTATTTGCTAAGTTGTCTAAATGTTCTTTTGCTGTTTCTGAGATCGAGTTTCTTGGTTTTCTTATTTGTAATGGTCACATTCGTCTAGACCCTCATAAGGTTCAGGCCATCCAGGATTGGCCTATACCTACTGATATTCATCATGTTTGTATGTTTCTTGGGTTAGCCACTCACCTTCGTCGTCCAGTTCCTCATTTTGCCACTATCGCAGCTCCTCTTCATGCACTTTTGAAGAAGTCTAGTACTTTTCTGTGGACTCCTGATTGTCAGACAGCGTTTGATACTCTTCGTCGTGCTGTTGTTGATGCTGCCGTTATGTGTTTACCACAGTTTGATCAGAAGTTTCTTGTTGAGACTGATGCTAGTAATGTTGGTTTGGGTGCTTTACTTCGCCAGTCACAATGTATTATTGCTTATGAGTCGCGTCGTCTTCGCTCTTATGAGCAACGTTATTCTGTGCATGAGAAAGAGCTTCTTGCTATTATCTATGCTCTTAAGAAGTGGCGTCATTATCTGTATCGAGTCCCATTTGACATTATTACTGATCACCAGTCTTTACGTTATCTGTTTTCTCAACGTGACCTTAGTGATCGTCAATTTCGTTGGTTGCAGTTTTTACAGTCTTTTAATTTCTCCATATTGTATCGTCCTGGTCGTGCTAACACTGCTGCTGATGCATTATCTCGTCTTCCAGCTTTGTTAAATACACTCGTTTCTACTATTCCTCCATGGTTTGATGCTCTACCTGCAGCATACCTTACATGTTCTGATTTTCGTGATGTTTATAGTTCTGCCCCACCTGTTTCGTCCAGTCCTCGTCAGGTTTACTCCATTATTGACAATCGTCTTTATCATTATGATTCTCTTTGTATCCCTAGTTCTTTGGGTATCCGTTCCCAGTTGTTGTCGAATGCTCATTCCTCTCCTATTGGGGGTCACTTTGGTTTTCAGAAGTCTTATGCTCGTCTCAAAGACCATTTCTATTGGCCCTCTTTTTGATCTGAGCTTGCTGTACTTATTCGTACCTGCCCTTTCTGTCTTCGCAATAAGTACTCCTGTTCTAAATCTGCTGGTTTGCTCCAGAGTTGGCCTATTCCTCATCGCCAGTGGATTGATATATCTATGGACTTCATCCTTGGCCTTCCCCATACCCAGCGTGGTCACGATTCATGTATGGTGGTAGTTGACAGGTTCTCGAAACAGGCACATTTTATCCCAGTTCACAGTACTATCACAGCAGAGCAGTGTGCACGTTTGTTCCTATCAGAGATTTTCCGCCTGCATGGATTTCCTCGTACTATCCTTTCTGATCGGGATAGTAAGTTTACATCTATATTCTGGACAGAGCTTATGCGTATTTTGGATGTTCAGCTTTTTATGGGTTCTGCTTATCATTCTACTTCTGATGGGCAGTCTGAGGTCCTTAACAGGATCCTTGAGGATTATTTACGCCATTTTGTTACTCCTTCAGGGAAGGATTGGGATCAGCATTTATGTTTAGCAGAGTATAGCTATAATAGCTTTGTTAGTACCAGCACAAGTGTCTCTCCATTTTTATTATCTCATGGCTATGCACCTCTTTTACCTGGCATTCCTCTTCCTCCTGAGGATACACTTGTTACACTTGCATCTTTTCTATCAGGTGCTCGAGAGCTTATTACTCGGGCGAGTTCTCATTTACAGCATGTTCAGCAGCGTTATCAGACCTCAGTTGATCGTCACCGCCGCCATGTTGAGTTTCAGCTTGGAGATATGGTTTATCTACGCTTACGGTTTGCACGTCATCATTTTGTCCAGGGCCAGTTACATATCGCTTACAGCTTACATGCTCG
Organism: Diphasiastrum complanatum; assembly: GCA_029204225.1. NCBI lineage: Eukaryota > Viridiplantae > Streptophyta > Lycopodiopsida > Lycopodiales > Lycopodiaceae > Diphasiastrum > Diphasiastrum complanatum. Next base: position 41,680,463 of record CM055092.1, on the reverse strand, counting down.
TTCAACGATCTTTATGATATATATGATGTTCCAACCCTTGAATTAGCACTTGGATTGGTCAAAACCCAAAGAAAACACTTAAAAAAAGTCATTGATGCTTGAAACACTTCAAACATGCTTCAAAAGTTTAATTTCTACACATTTCAAATGTTTGAATGCTACATTGGTCTTGATAGAGAATAGCCCCTACCTAAACAAAATTTGCATGAGTCTCAAAGTTACGAATAGAGCCACAGCTGATCTAGAATTAAGCTATGAAAGCATCACATAAGCAAGACTTAACCCTAGAAAGCAGGAAAGAGAGAGATTAAGGAGGCTAAAGAGAGAGATCAATATCATCAGCTGAATGACAAATGACACAGTTTCCCTACTTATAGCCAAGAGGAAGCCCTAAAAGGAAGCTTCCAGTGGCTAGGGCCCAACTGGGAGGGATAATACTGCGCCCTCCAAGAAGGCCCCCACTCTCCAGTAATATGTCCAAATGGCCTAATAATGAATAATAAGGCCAAAGGCCAACCATATAGTCTGAATGTCACTAATGAATAAAAAAGGGCCCAAGGCCTGCTTATGCATAAAGTAAAGTAACTGTAAATGTAAATGGACGCGGCGAATGTAATGAGCCAAGTCCATAACTCTCCCCGACACAAAAAAAGACCCAACTGCCGAAAAGATAACCGGATCAAGTAGCAGCAAGCCCTGGTGCATCAACAGCTAGAGGACCATCTGATGTAGAGGAATCAACAAGTGCAGCAAGAGCACGAGCCTGATCCGCAAGTAATGGTGTATGATAAAACACATCAATAGGCTCCCATGTAGCCTCCTCAATAGGACGACCATCCCACTGGACCAAAAACTGAATCTGTCGGCAGCGTTGACTATGGTATAGACGGACCTGTAATATAGCAACAGGTAAAAATGGAAATAACTCTGGAGCAGTAGGAAACTCAGCATCACAAGGAGCGTCATCCTCAATAGCAGCACGTAATAAACTGACATGGAATACATCACAGGCGCGTGTGGAAGCAGGAAGCGAAAAGCCTTTTGATTGTCCTCATAAGATGAAAAGTGCTCGAGAGTTTATAGGTGCTCGGGCAGCAGTTTTTTGTTTTTTGTTAGGGCTTGATTGGGTTATAATATTCAAACAGGGACCCTTTGGCCTCTTATTTGGGGTCCTAGTGCCCAAATAAGAAAGTTAAAAATGGTTCAGAGGTTTTAAATGCTTTTGAAATGTAGAGTTTTTAAACAAGTTTGAAAAAACATTCAAATAAGTTTGAGCGTAACATTGGTCCAAGACCATGTTCTCATCGCCTATGAACCCGAAGACTTCGCTTTTATGAAACCTAGCACTCCACCCATGAAGTGGTATCTAATGTCTATATGTTTAGTCTTTTGTGCAATACACTATATGTGGTCAATGCAATTGCACCTTGGTGTCAGTATGAATTCTTATCGAGCAATTGGGTCAGCCAGATGGACTCCGTTGCTTCCTCTGTAATACTCATGAATTTTGCGTCTAACATAGACAATTCCACTGTCTTCTACAATTCCAACTATTAACGGATCCACCTATCCTGAATGATTAACCTTTTATAGATCTTCTAGTGTCCCTTGTGAGGACACAGGCACTCATATTATGACATGTGGAACTGCACATGGTATGTGAGATTTGCATGCATGAAGGGTTGTGGCTACCATCTATATTGGTTACCATCTTCAAGTAAGGCTATTATTCAGATTTGTTATGCACTTTCAATACCATGAAATGGATCTTATCTTTGACTTACTGATATCACATACCACCTGTCCTTCCTCCAAGAAAATCTTTGCTTCTTGATCTAATTTTCCTAGAGATTCCAAAATGATTCTCGTCTTATATAGGCAATTCCATTACAACTAAATCCAGGAGAAAACAATCATTTTGATAGCTTATATCAATCTTGAACTGGCTAGAAGGAATCATGGCTTTTCATCACATGATTAACCTCCACTCTATAGTAACTTCATCTTGGTGAATTAAGAGTGGCTAGCTTTGGGAATAATTTTTTTCCATACTAACAGGTTCTACACATGATCCATTTATCATAAGTCCTCTTGCAATTGCCATATTTCTTCAAAATCTATAGTTACTCTTGGTTGTTAAGGATTTTCATATAGAAATGCCTAACGAATTCCCCCAAATGAATTTTAGTATAAACATTCTTGTATGGAATGACTTAGTAGCTGGTAATATGCAAATTTTTCCGAGATTACCATTAATCCTATTGCATAATATAGTTCCATAGGCAAATTACTGTGGGTTATGGACCCAATAATTATATTGTTGGCATTAGCTTTTGGACTTGATTTCTAGGGTGATGTGATAATTCACCCAGTGTTTCATGTGAATTAGTGAGAATTGAGTTCACATGAACATGATGCTTTTCGCTTGGAGACAATTAAACCCAATCGGAGGATCTGTCGTTTAGTGTACCTTTAGAATCTGAGGAAAGTACTTAGAATCAGGGATAAATAATCATAAAATCATTCATCTTTGAGTGCTAAATTGGATAAAAAGGCCAGACTAACGATAATGCTTTTTGGGATGCACTTGAAAGCGTAAAAAAGAACTTTCCGAATTTCCACTTCTAAGGACATATTTAGTTAAGGGAGGAAGAATGTTCTGTCCATGTCCGGTTACGACAATTCAGAATAATCCTTGGGATGGGTATTTTGGCCCTCCAAAGTTGAGTTTATTGGTTACGGCTCGACATTCCAGTCAAGGCCAGTTATGCAATTAATAACCTTGTGAGGACCCAAACACTTGCATTGTGACATGGAGCTGCACATGGTATGTGACGGTTGCATGCATATAGGAAATTATTAGCTAATTGTGGAGTGAGACCGGATTGCATGGGGGTTGCATGTCATCATGCACAGGCTACGGTAGGCTATATCTATCGGTAGAAACTCACCCTCCTACACATTGGGATTCTTTGAATTCTTGTCTCTTCTCTCTCTCTTCTTGTATTCAGATATCATTGCTTGGGTTGAAGCTCTTGTGGACTGATCTTCGGCTTCTACTTGGTTGAGTGGTTTGGCTCCATTGTCTCCTTTCGAGTGTTCTTGCAGGCTTGATCTTTGGGGTTCGTCACATTAAGCAATTGCACTTGTAACAATGTCACTAGGGAGTTTATAGAGTCTAAATAGATGCTCTATGAATGATTGAGCTAATTGAGAAGCTCTTATAGTGGTCTAAGTTAGAATAAAGGTAGCTGATTTAGTAAGTTGATCCACAACTACCTAAACAGCATTTACATGCTTGGAAGACCCACTACAACCATCGAGATATTGTCCCACCTTTTGCTAGGAGTCTCGAATGGATGTGATAGTCCATTGGTTTTCAGCCGGCCAGCCTCTTAAAGATGGCATTGTTTACATTTTGCAACACAGGATTCTACGAAACACTTCATTTTTCGACAAAAGGCGAAGAGCTAGACAGTGCTTGACTGATAATTAGTCACGAAACATTCGTGAAAGACAAGACTAAAGAGTTCTTTTTCTTGAGTTGTATACGGGGACAACTTCTTTGTTGTACTACCTCTCCAGTCTTATATGCCTTCTGGCATGGAGAGACATTAATAAAGCCTTCTTTGTTTCTCTCTCTCTCTCTCTCTCTCTCTCTCTCTCTCTCTCTCTCTCTCTCTCTCTCTCTCTCTCTCTCTCTCTCTCTCTCTCTCTCTCTCTCTCCAGTTCAGGTGCATTAATCCATGTTGGGTTCTGTCAAGGATAAAAATTCAAAACTAACCTCTAGCCTGTTTGTTACGATGACAAATGGTTCCAGTGGGACAGAGACAGAGAACTATGCGCACCGATAAGGGCCCAATATTTATGCCCCCAACTGTATGCACATTGCACTCACATCTCCATTGAAATGATTGCAAAAGTGATCATCATCCATAAAGTTGATAGCCCAAATTGTAGCATTAACAATTACAAAGAACCAGAGCAAATAACAACCAAATAGCTACTGAAAATAAGATCTTTTGGTCCTATCTACTGCACTTTTGGAAGGCAAAAGACTGGTTAGGGTTAGTTATGGCTAGGTCTGGTGGAATTTAATCACTAAATCGTCACTCAAAATAACCTTTCCTAGTACTTCAAACTATTCAACAATCAGGGCCTGAAAAGTTGAAAAAGATTCTGCTTCAGCGCAATTCAGTCTCTTCAAGAACAACAAAAAGGTTTCAGCAACACACACAATCCAAATCATGATGTAGAGAACCACAAGATTCCTTTTCATGGAATGAAATTATAATTTGAGGAAGAAACTGCTGATCTGCGTCAAGTTCATCATGAAACAGAATATGTGCAATCATCTGCATGAATGCTTGATACGCCAATATATTTCAGTCCCCTGATAATCTCAGTTATGGCAGATTGGAGTGGAAACTTAGGTAGTTTTCAAGATACTAACAAGCCTTAACAGTTTACTCATCCATTGCATAATGCCCTGAAACGAATGGTCAAATAGAACGAGCTAATTGAACCATCAAAGATATGCAAGGTTAAACAAGACACTTGGAATGATACGTGTTGTCGAGTTTGTCTATAATAACTCCAACACATCCACTAGCCGCATTCCATTCTTTTTAATAGATGGGCAGCACCCTCGAAAACCCAACTTCAGCAAGCTCACTTTACAAAAGAATATGAAGGTTGAAGCAACTCATCTATTGATTTATGATCTCACATAAGCTTTTGTGATGATTAATGGATATTGTGCAATCATTTTCACATGTTATAAAACTGGTTTTGATCATAGGTGCACCGAAACGCGATTCTGGGCAAACACGTTTCTGAAACCGTGTTTCTGAAGCCGAAACATTTTTTTTATTTTTTATTTATTTTTATTTTTTTGGAAAAATAGCTTATATACATCAATTAATTTCAAATAGCTGAACTTCTCTTTGAACTTAAAGAGGGCATTTCCTTAACACCACAAAGGTTGACTTCCAGAATTTATTGTGTCTAAAGCCAAGTTTGCTGCCAGACAACTGGCGACTGTGCCACATGCCATTGTAAACAATGGGCTGAAAACCAATACATAGAATCACAAGCATTGCAAGAGGCATGTATACGTGCGTGTGAGAGAGAGAGAGAGAGAGAGAGAGAGAGAGAGAGAGAGAGAGAGAGAGAGAGAGAGAGAGAATGTTGGCTGTTATGGAGAAAAACTGATCCTTGCATTCTCATTGGGCCACGTGTGCCCTAAAACGTATTTGACATGCAGTTGAAAGATTATGAAGTGTGATTGAAAGGCACGTGGTTTCAGAAACTTCTAGAGAGCTTCTAGGAGAGAATGTATATTTGCGATGTGTGTGTGTGTGTGTGTGCGTGTGTGTGGTGTGTGTGTGTGTGTGTGTGTGTGTGTGTGTGAGAGAGAGAGAGAGAGAGAGAGAGAGACTGCAAGTTTTGAACCTAAACTGATATTGAGAATACAGTTCACATCTGTTAAATACACATACATGTTTTCATCATGCAGGTCCATATTGCTGCTTTGGAATGTCTAGAAAGAATCCTAAAGCTTGCTTCATTTAGCTCAAATGTTCCAAATGGTATTGTAAAGCTTCTACAAGTTCGATTATTGGATGTACAAGCTCAAGAGAAGAATGCTGCTGCCAGATCATTGATTTCTGGTATTCAGGAACTTGTCAACAATGTTGCCAAAGGGCCATAACCACAGTGATATAGTTAACTTTCAATGCTTTGAAAGACTCTTTAGCACATAGGGGGCAATCCATAAGCTGTAATCATTTCCTTCTCAAAACCGTAATTGATTACAAGCCATTAGTCTGTATGATCAATGTGGAAGAGAGAATTTTTGTTCACATTGTGTCAAGTTTATTATTGATCAGCTATTTCATTCTTTGAGGACTACTCCAGTATCTTTTAAATAGAAGGTTAAGGACCTTCATCTTATAAAAAATCAGGTAAAGATCTTTTCATACTCTCTAAGGCTACATCCTAATATTAAGATCATTATGCCGTTACTGAGGGATGGAATTGCTACGGGGCTAAAACTAGAAAATGAGTATAGGCTCTTGCACACTGTGATTGCTCAATAGAAGCTAGTAGAGCGTTGTAAAGCACTGCTTTTAATGGGCTTTCTTTGAAGTTTTCAATATATACAGTTTGACATCATGGGGGATTTCCAAGCCTATTCTTGTATTGGTGTGAAGTTCACAAGAATGCTACTTTGAAAGAGTTCTAATTTGAAGCCATTTATAATTATTTTAAGTCACATAATTGACAAATGCTATTTGATTTCCTCGATTCAAGGATATATGAATGCCTGCAAAAATGGGACAAGTACAATCTTATGCCTTAACAGGGTGTCCAATCACACTAGTCATGTATTGACACTTTTATGGAGACATTTTTCTATGTTGTTTTAATCGCGTCATTGATAGAGTCATCACTCTTACCATAGTGATATAAGAGATTTTTGGAGGAAGACAATGATCATGCCAGCATTGAGGGAGCATTCAATTTCCCTCTTTGAATTCCATAAGCCAGGCTACTAAATTTTAGCCTCCCCTAAACACAATTCATTAATGGTTTTAGGGTTTAAATTTGAAGTAGTGCCATAGACATAGATTGGCACATCCATAGGCACTACCCTCACATTTAAATGCTTGCAATTGTTCTAATACTTGCTCTTTGCACACATGTAGCTTGTTTAAATCGTGGCAATTTTTGACATTAACATGTGTCTTGTTAAACATTGCCCTCAATGTGAGCATGTATGAAGTAGCATCAAAAGGATTAGCAAAGATGTCAATGTCAAACTCAGGTCACAATAGGTGCACATAAGCAGTGGCATAAAGGGAACCATGTTGAATCACAAAACTAAACAAGAAAGCTAAAAGAGGTATGTAAAAAAAGACAACATTTCTACCTCAGCTAATGGCAGCAACAGGCTACAAGACAAATGTAGATTTAAGAGGCAGACTCAAAAACTGGCTAACTAAGGCCTGCAAGACCAGAGGATCTCTCCACAGCTTTGCCAATGCAAGGATGAAAAGTGGTAACCTTGGCTTCTGGATGCCCGTCACGAGTAACAGACAGTGAAATGTCCTCAAAAATTTGCTGTCCAACAACCGATTGTAAGACCAGCAACATAGGCAGCACCCCTTGCAGTGGTCTCAATGTCAGCATACCATAGTTGCACTGCGTTTCTGAAACGCATTTCAGAAATATGGAATTTTTTTCAGAAACATTTTTTTATCTAGCTTGATTTGGCTTGATCTTCCTAGATCTAGCGGTGATGGTTTAGCAGAATAGCTTCCATTGATCATACACATTGGTACGTGCACTCAGGAGCAGAAGCAGGATGGCAAGATGGCTCTGAAACTAGCGTTAAATGCACAAAAACCATAGTAGGATTACCATAGTTTGATCCACCCAGCCAATGCACTCTCCACTAATAGAGAATGTTCCACCTAGCCCAATGTAAGATTGATAGCATGCATGGTGCGAAGTGTAGTGAAAATAGTAGTATTGTTAGATGACATCTAACTACATGTGTGTATATGTTCGTACCTAGCTTAGGACCTTACCCAGCACTAGCAATGAGACATATTATAGAGCAAGCCAAGGTAATAGACCATACATATTATAAGAATGTAAAGGTAGCATCGTTCTTCCATTGTGTCAACAAAAGTGCAAATATCATCATATGTATGTAGTTTGGTTTCCTTCGACTAAATCTCGTGCCTCCTTTGGAGTAGCTACTTTTATACATTCATGATCTCTCTAGAAGTGTGTAGCAGTTCCAAGCAATCCATAAGGCCCATGAATGTGGTGCATCACATAAGAGGCATTTAGACTAGAAGTGACATGTAGAATCAAAAATATTTGCTCCACAATCGTAGCAGCACCACATAAAACAGCCTAGCAATCTAGAGCATATATGTAATAGTACCATGATGATAGAAACTAGCAAAATGAACAAGATAGTTAAAAAACTAGTAGGTATATTTATTATCAAAACAAGAGACAACATATACTATTCGGTCTTGAAATTGTCCGGCACATGGAATATGGCTCATTGAATTCTACATGTGTCTTGTCATATGAATCTTGAAGCTCATCTATAGCATCCAGAGCAATAGCAATAATGGACAGCAACTAATGAGATGATATATTTAAATATACCTTATTTCGAGTGATAGAACTAACAAGATAATTTGGGCGATACTTTGTCCCGTCTATATATGTACCCTTTGCCACAACTGGAACATCAAAATCTCTACAGAAACCTTGCAAGATAGGAAAATACCTCACAATCAAGATTGTTTACATATGTTGCAAAAATCAATGTGCAAAAAGAGCAAAAAAGAAGTGTGAGAATACTTCCAAAAAGTAGGTGCTTAATGTCAATAATGCCTCTTTGATGCATATGTTTAAAATGGAATACTTTCAAATAGACAGAGTTAATTGTACAGCTGTAAAGTTTCTTGCACTTATTGGTCAGCAAATAATGCAGAGATCCACTCAATATATAGCAAATAGAATGTTTTCCTATTTTGACCAAACTCTGACCTTCAAGATCTTTTGATAAGAAATCTTTTTTGGGAAGCTTGAAAGTGTAATGAATTGAACTTGAAATGGAATATAATATCCTCAAGAAATTAGAAATAGAATCTTGTAGAATAGAAAATGAGATACACACACACACATGGCCAACAAGCGCTCTAACGGGTGTGTCTCTTTTATATTTCGCACACAACCACCCTCAACATAGACTCTTCCGTGGTGTTGGCACGCACGACGACATTCACACTGGTAGACTTTATCTATAACAACATTGAGATCTTCAAAACGGTGATGTTGGCCATTTACAATAGGGCAACAACAAAGGCAGGGGCAGAGGATCAGGGACACAACCGTACATACTCGAGGAGAATTCCCTATTTTATTACTCATCTACTAATGATAGTGATGAGGAGGAATTTCCATCTGATCATGATGTCTTTGAGTCAATTTTATTTCATGTCATATCACTCTATGAGTCCATTGTCCATCTCATACTCATGTACTTGGCCATTGGGCGACTCCCTAATATATCAGAGCTAAACTCCCTAATATATAAACATTTATGACATAATACATATTGATCATTCTCATGTGGCATGTGTGGAATGTGGATTAGTTTCCATGTTATTGTATCGTATACACAACTCTATAATATATATTATGTGATTGCTTTCAAGTTTCAATTTTGGTATGCAGCATGTTGAAGCCTAAATGCTTTGTTCAATTAGTGAATGTACAAAAGCATAGTTAGTTGCAAAAAAATTCACGATTTTTTTTTCATCGGGCAAAGGTCCACAATTGGTAAATGAATGGCAAAAATATTGAAATAGATACAATTACATTGAATAGCCAATAAATATATTTCCAAAGAAAATTTGCTTCAGTATCTTATATCCATTTGCTTGAGTATCTGATTGAAGTGAATAGCAGATATTAGGGGTTAACCATTTGAAACCAAGCAACAGACCTGCTCTTTTGAAATCCTCTCACATGATACCCATATTAAAAAAAAAAACTTTATGATCCGGAAACCCTAATGGGATTTCCCAAATCGCGATCCGAAATGGATGGTGCAACATAGTTAGTACTATGCTTTGCAATGTGTTTGGAATTTTTTTATACATCCTTCAACACATGGCAAAATGGCAAAAAACGACTTATGCTTTCAAATGGTCAACAAAAAACTCCGTAGTGAGCATATGTTTTGCAAACAAGATCCTTGACATCTTGTGTCATATTGAAAAAGATTAGAAAAGTACGTACCTTTTTTTAAGAGACCTCACCTCTGTACCAACATACTTCACCAAAATGTCCGTAGAACTTCGTTAGTAGGCATTCAGCCAAGAAGTGCACATTAAAACAAGAATTTGAAAAGTAAATGAAATTATCACACGTACTCTCTGAACTTCAAGCATGGTCTTCCTCCATCCCTCAAGTGAGGGGAATTCTCCACCACATCTACATGAATCACACCAATGAGCTCAAAGATTTCTGCACTGGCTTTTGGAAAGAGCAAGTTTAGAATTCGCAGGCTTTGCTCCTAAGGTATCCACTGATATCACAGCTGTGCTCAGTAAGCGTGGTTCTAGTTCACTAAAACTTCTGTATTTACACATCTGATTCCATTCTCGCTTCCTTGAGTTTCTTCATTTCCATTCAATCCTTTCAGCAAATTCAACGACGTCTCTAAAACTAATATCCCAGTATCAGAACCGACATCAATATCCTTTGCATTCAACCTCCTTGTACTTATCCTCGTGAAATGAAACTTTCACTACTGCAATTGGCCACCCCTGCTTTTTTTGAGCAGTGGGGGATTGGTACCATACCTGTACTAATTAGATTCATTAAGGTACAATTAGAACAGACACAATTCTTCAAAATAGCAATGATTGACTTTTGAATCATATTTTGTAATATCGTTCTAACTACATTTTATAACAGGCACAGACAGTTGCACCAATTGACTACACTAACAATTCAATAAACTGTGTTGGAGCCACACGTGTGATTAAATTTTCACCTGAGATTTATGCCGCAGCATGAACCCATGGTGTGTAAAATTCCCTCGATAATACATTCCCTAAGTCTCCTTATAAAATATCATGCTTTCATCTCAAAAGCTTGTGCATTCCACGTGATTTCTCAAAAAGAGTTTAGCACTGGAGAATCTACTACAGACTAGGACAGATTTGTCTACAGTAGTAGACAAGTCAAACATCACATACAAAGGCTTCAAATAGTTGACTTCACTGCAGCCTTAAGCCCTCAATAGCTAAGATTCTATCTGAGAAGTTTGATAACCCAAAATTCTCATCTTGATGATAGAAACCTATGTTAGACCAACAATCATTAAACCATACGACCCTGAAAAGGCATCAGTTCAGTTAACATCTGCAACATATGGTTTCTTATTATTCTAGGATCCATTGCTTAACTCACTTTCAACGTGGACTCTAGTGCTGCTATTTGAAGTTGTATGGGGCTTTGAGTTTTGAGTTTGCTTTAAAGGCTTTATTCCAAAAAGTTGATAATCCTCACATAAGCTTCAAATATAAGTAGCCTCTTCGGAATAAGTTATCCAACATTGGCATGAACTTGCAGAGAAATTTATCAAACTTTATGTTACATCAGCAAAACTACTGACATGAACATGTAGATATGACATTGAAAAACAATACTTGCCGTGTCATTCAAGAGATAAAAAATGAATTCAGTGTCAATATAAGGGGAAAAATAACATTTTCACTGTCAGATATATGGAAAGCCAGTTATTATTGCATACTCGGGGCCCAGGGGCCCACCAATTGTGTGGATCTGGAGGAGAGAATGCCAGTTGGCATGTTGCCATTGTACAGCAGCTGCAGATGGGAAACAAATTGCTCTCAGGATTTAATAGAATGGACTCATTTCTTTGTGATTCCACTTGGTTGAAGAAGAATATCCAACATTTTGAGTTTTCCTAAAAATCCTCTTTGAAATTGTCAACCATCAATGGTATAAACCGTATCGATAGATCTTCCACCTCTAGTCTATGCTTCACCTTCACAGATGCAAACTGCAAAACAAGACTCCACAACTTTCAAACAGAAGAAATGGTTTATATCACAAATAATGAACATAAAATTTCAAAATCAGCCCCGTAGTTTGAAAGACCTTTTCAACTTGCTCCTGAAATAGCAGTCTACTCAATTTCTTATTCAAAAAGCTCCTTCAGATACTAAATCATAATAGCCTCTCAATATGATGTCGATTTCTTGATTGTCAGGATTGCTTCAAGACTCGCTTCTCGTATAAGCCAATAACTTGATCCGCAACAGCCCACACGATGGCCTGACCTGGAGGTATTCTCATTAACCTAGGGAGCAAACCTTTCCATAGTGCTAGCAATCCTTCTTCCGAATAGATAGTTCTGATTGCATGGATCATCCCATTATATTTCACAACTTCACTTCCAGCTAGTCTGTTTTGGGCCATCAATCGAGTTTTTACAACATCAAAAGGCCCTGTAGCAACTGGACCAACACATCCAGCCAAAAATCCAGAGATCATTGATTGCCAAGGCTGAAGGGTTTGGCCATCCCCCTCATACTTTTTCCACAAAACTCGGTCAAAGGTGCTCTTCGCAGTGAACATTGCAGCCTGATTGATGCCATTCCGCATGACAGTTGGAGCAGCCCCAGCCCACAAGCCAAGAAAACCTTCGTCTCGCACAATGCTGAAGGCACAGTGGATTGGACCTTTATACCTCAGCAGCTCGGGAGCCAAACCCTTTTGCTGCTGCAACCGAATCTTGACTACCTGTGAAGGCCCAGATGCAAATCATCATATAGCAGCATGAAAATATCTCTCCATACTCATGAAAAGACCTCTTTCTGTTCAATGGAACGCTAAAATGCATCATACCATCAATTTACCACAGCTGATGTCTTGCAATAGTCCAATACTTATGAACAGATATCTTACCAGAACAAGCAGTAGTAAGCTGACTACTGCAAGTAACAATGCCACACAATGCTTGCTAAAAATTCTTTTCCCCAAGACATTTTCTAACATGAAGACTGTCATCTGCAGCAGACAACAGTTGCTAGATATTGGCATTATCCAATTGCTCCAAATGTAGGACTTTTATTCCTTCACTTAACGGTTTAATGAAGGCAGCAGAGTTTTCAATTTTGTTCAGAAAAGTTGCATTTGATAAAGTCTGCATACTTGGCAGCAATAGTCCACTTTTGGAATCAGACATGAAAGTGATGTTGTGTTCGAGAAATTGAGTCTTCTAACCTAGAAAATCATGAGGAGGATGTATTTTCTCCTACATCAAAAACTCATGTTATAGATGATGTTCAGGAAGATACAGGTCCAAGTGATACAGCTTCTACACAGATTGTACCGAGGGTGAGTACACAAGTGGATCTTGGTAAGTACTTGATACTTATTCTCCTTGTACGTCACCTACAAAGAAGTTACCAAGATGGTGTTGTGAGACTATACAAGATAGTCAAATGTTGGATGAGGGAGAATCGAGTCAACAAGGAGCTAAGAGATTGACACGTTCAAGTGGATACTATTGTGAAGCTGGTGAAGAAACACATTATGCGTTTATGGCTTCAGTATTGGATTCAAAGGATCCTTTATTTTATGAAGATGCTGCAAAGGAACAAGTTTGGAAGATTGCTATGGCTGAGGAGTACAGTTCTATTATGAAAAAAGAGACATGAGATCTTGTTGAACTTCCAGCAGGTAAGAAACCGATTGGTTGCAAGTGGATTTATGAAACCGATTGGTTGCAAGTGGATTTATAGAACCAAGTTTAAGTCTAATGGTTCTATAGATAAGTATAAAGCCGAATTAGTAGCCAAAGGATACTACGAATATACTTTCGCACCTGTTGCTAAAATTACTTTGAGGAGTGTTTTGGCGATTGCTTTGTCTTCTACAGAGGCAGAGTATAGGGATACTACATCAACGACTTGTGAAGCAATCTGGTTACAAAGGATTCTAAAAGATCTTCATATAGAACAAATTGAACCTACAGTACTTTGGTGTGACAATCAGAGTTGCATTCAGCTTGCGAAAAATCCGGAGTTTCATAGCAGGTCAAAGCATATTGAAATTCAGCAGCATTTCATACGAGAGAAGTTGCAAAATGGTGAAGTAGAGTTGATCTACGTGTGAACAAAATAGCCATTAACGGGGGGTGTTGAAATATAATATCTATTTTGCCCCTTTTGGCTTGTATACTTGTAACTTGTAAGTTGTGCATAAGACATGGGGGTAAAACATTTATGTACATAGTACACCCCACTTATGCTAATTAGGCAAGTAATGACAAGTAGGTTAAAGACCCATGTGGGGTCTAGAGCTAGACTAAGAAAGACACCACCTCTGTCCATTTCATGATATTTGTGGCCCTAGGCTTGGAGGGGTTTCTGTTAAATTTCTTATGCTCAGCCTTAAACAAATCGTTCAAGCAATGAGCATCCTGAAAAACCAACGGCCGACAACATATTTTTTGGCCTTCACATTTTTTCCCTTCGAGATTTTCTATGCCTTAGAAATCATTTTAAGGCACCCTTGCCTTTTTGGCTCCTTAGCGAAAAATGCGACACACTGGCCAAGTGGCCAGAATACCTTAGAAATCATTTCTAAGGCACCTTCGCCTTTTTCGCCTTTTTCGCTCCTTAGCGAAAAATGCGACACACTGGCCAACTGGCCTGAATACCTTAGAAATCATTTTTTAAGGTATTGCCCTGAAAAATCAGCAAGTGAAGTCGACAACAACCTCAAAAATAAGGCGATGGAGCCTCCAAAAGACTGTCAAAAACCAGCAAAGAAACGCGGATGAAAAGTGCCGAACCCTCCTCCAAATAAGGCGCTAGAAAGTACAACATGTACTACTCAAAAAAATCTGCCAAAACAACCACTAGAAAATATAGCCGCTGCTAAAAGCAGCCACTAGATATAATTTGCAATTTTTTTTTTGCCACCAAGTGTAGTGAAAGAACTTCCACTAAAAACCGCCAAGCGTGGAGAAAATTAGCACTCCCACCAAGGAAGGAAAGCGCTCCGATACCAAGTTATGGTCAGAATCACAAATTTTAGAATCAATGAAGCAAGGAGTGACAACATGTGAAGCAAATCTAACAATCGCCCACGAAGAATGGCAAGCTAGCAACACAAATCATCATTAGCTACTGCCCAACAAGCAATAGCAAAGTCGAGTTCTCCCACGAAGAGCCCGTGTGATATCAAATCAATAGTTGAAAAATGAATGTACATAGGGCCTATAACTTATGGTCCCTTGATGAACCATAAAGTAAAATTCAAAAATCAAGGGAAGCAGGACTTTTGGAGGGAAAATAGTGTACCCTCCTAAAGGGCCCCACTCCACATAATAAGTCAATAAAAGTAGGGCCCTTGCCTAGTCCTAAATGTCATTGAAAAAAAGGCCTTCTAGGCCTTACATGAATATAATAACTATGTGACTAAAAATTCAATGTCCTAGTAAGCCAATAGTCCATAGCTGCCTCAAAGACTCATCTCTATAATTATAAAAATTTTACCTAAAGCATATGCTTATTATAGACAACATCTCATGCAAGCCCTAATAAGACATACAAACCAATTTCAATTACCATGCAAACATTGCCATGTGCATGACTATTTTTAGTGAAAGGCAAGTAGCATACAAGTGGTCTAGTACATCACCAACTTACATATGGTCAACAGATGTTCCACATGTAGGTAAGAGCAAGAACGCAAACTTTACGATATGTTTCCTTTGGCACGTCAATTAGTTAAGATTTTTGAACGATCCCATACTTTTCTAGGTTGGTTATCTATGTTGCAACAAAAAGGTAGTCTTCCAAGCATAGTAACAAACTCATAGCACATGTTTCGAACCTTCTGGTTACAACTGTTCCATTCCATGTGAACATAATGGAATCTTTTTTTATTATCAAAAAATAATAATCCTATATATTGAAAATTGATGACTCTTTTGTGAAAACAACCACCAATAGGGAGAGAGCAGAGGTGCCTAGATCGTCCATCTATGAGCTGATTCAAGTGAAACAACTTCACAACTAGTGTCAAACCATTGTGCGAAGCATGATTAACCAATGTCATTAGCTTCAGATTTATGCTTTTTCTGGATAGCATAGTAGGTTTTTAGGGTTTTTGCTAGCTTTTCAGAAGTACTGATATAAAGATCATGTTTCGGATTGTTCATGGGTGATATGAATCAATTATCACCACCTCACAATTTTTGTGTCTTTAAGGATCAATGATTAATCCTCATATTCCTATTGAAAGCTTCTAAACTATGGTGCATTATGATGATTCATAAGAAACTCAAATGTAGCACTTTAAGCTCTAGAAAATGCTCAAATGTTAAATTGATCTAGAGTAAGTTTATAAGAATAATTGTAAGAAAATATTGATAAAAGTATATGTTGCCCAAAAAATTTCCTACCCACATTTCAAGACATGTTTCATCCCAAAACGAGTCACTATGTAACAACAAATCATAATTTGAACCCCTCTTAATCGATTTGAAATGTTCAAGCTTTGAATCTTTTTCTCCATCAGCTCTTTTTTTTTCTCCCCTCAAATTATCTTGAAAAAGATAAGGCTTTTTTAAATTGATTTGCAATGCAATTATTCGCACTTCAAGTAAAAGATTGAATCAATCCAAATTTCAATTCGACGCTTCTTGATTTGTATTGACTTGTAACTACTATGTTCCAAGAGGAAGATCCCAACACGAAATAAGTGATTTGTTCTCTCGCTACCGACTGGCCAAGGGTTTATTTCGTTGGGATGTTAAATTCCTCGAAATGGGCAATTACTTAGCCAAAAACAACCAACTTCAAGACTACTCAAAGATACCTTCTCAAGATGGTAATCCTTGCATGAAAAATACCTTCAAGGAAGAAAGCCTGGAACTTGTTGCTTTTTGTAAAGCATTGTTGCTTCTTGTAAAGCATTCCACGATGCTTCTCAAGGGCAAGCGAACCCACCTATGACATTAACACCACGTAAGATGACATGGGGACTAGGGCTACTTGGCCATATGTTACCAAGCGATGTTAAAAAAAACTCTAGCAACACAAAGTTGGGGAGATAATAAACACTAAAAAATGTTACTAACATTGATTTGGACCTTTTTAAGGATAGCAACTGATAACGTGCAAAGGCCAAAATGACTCTTAACGTCAATACTTTCTTTACAAATGCCACATGCAAGCAATTGACTTGGAAGTGTCCATTTTAAAACAAAATGTTTCAAACAAGCGGTAACAAATCTTGCAACTTTATTAGCATGTAAAGATTGGAATGATACATAGCTTAGTAAAGATAAGCACGCACAACTGATCCATTGAGTCACTCATTTTTACAAAGCATGTATAGCAAATAGTCCAAAAAGTATGGCACACTATTCATATTATAGTTTTGAGATAAACAAACAAACTGTCAGCAAACTTGTTGCCTATTGGAAGACCTGACCTTGTGTATAAAGGAAGCCTGAAGGGAGTGGATTTTTTGAAGTAGATCTCCAAAGAGTTAGGAAGACTATCATATCTTTTGTTCTCATGGTTTGGACACTTCAGAAGTTCTTCTTTGGTATCCCAAGACTAGGAACTAGATCTGTGATCTACCAAAATTCAGCTTAATCATGTAAATTTGAATAATATGGTTGAATCACAGCTGTTTTCTATGAGATTTTGCAAGTACATAGAGTTGAGAGAGTTTTACATTGTTCCTAACAATGAAGACTGGTTTCTAGATTGTCAGGTGTAATGCAATCGAGTCGCAATTGTGCTACAAGTGAAGCAGTCATACTAATTTGATTCCTTTCATATTCACCCATTCGAGGCAGAAGCCACTTAAGTCCTTGGTTCTTGAACACTTGTCACTGTGACTGGTCTATGTATATTGTCAATTGTTGAGGGAGTACTAGCTGCTAAACCATGAATGCACGCATCCATCAAGTGAAGTTTAGTTGAACAAAATAAGATATACTAACCTCCAAGTCTCAGCCAAACCAGCAATTTTCTTAGGAGATACGAACATAGTTTTAATGGCTTCAGGATTTTAAAAAAGCGATGCCATCACTGCAACAGCATTATGGATGCATTTTTTGTTGTTTGAGAGTGGGATAAGAAGCTTGTAAAAGATCCTTGCTGGGATACCAATGACTACGAGTTTGGATAGGCTTGATCAAAATGTTAAAACAATTATTGGGTCCAAAACTATTGACTAACAAAATATACATGGCATAAACATTGTAATAGATGCTCATGACTTGGGGCTAACTCCCACACAACATAGGTCTTCAGAAGTACCTAATGTGAATGAAAAATATGACCTAAAGTGTATTGAAATACCTAGGCAAGGCATGCCCATTAGGCAAATGCATTGTTACAGGCCTATTCTGAACAGCAACTTGGACCTCAGACTCCATGCTATTTTTCAGCATCTGGACCTTGTTTGCACAGCTGGCACTATCTTGTGCCTCAAACCAATGCATGTATTCCTATGGGCCTTATAATTGAGTAGGTGATTGATTAAATATTTTAAACTTGGGCCTCAGACACCATGTTATTTTTCAGCATCTGGTATTGAGCATTTATATTTTAACTTAGTGGGCTACTATTAAGCCCTAATTAGTGCTGACATGCATACCTAGCCCTAATTTGTGTCTCGAACCAATGTATGTAGTCCTATGGCCCTTATCATTGGGTAAGCGATTGATTGACTATTAAACAGTCACATAGTTCAACTAGCAAAATCCCATTTCCAATTCCTTCAGTTCTGTTGATATCATATCATCTAGTCATGCAGTTATCCATTATGTTCAGTAGTGTCACATTTCCTTTCATAACCTTTGCAGTTCTTCCAGTTCTACTACAAATCTTCTCGTCTAGAACTCTAACTAATCGGACAAAATGGATCAAATTACACCATGCATGCAATGACTACTCCAGTAGAGCAAGGGGCTCAGAGAACCATGAATGAAAACCATCCTCACCATTTTCAGGCATTCAAATCAAATAAATAAAAAGGAAAAAACTTTATTTATTGGCGTTCATTGAGGAGAGAAAGCTCTAGTCAAGGAGGCAAAAAGGAACTACCTCCCGGAATAGGACAAAAATGTAGAGACTCCAACCTCTTAAGCTGCTTTGCTCTTTGTGCTCATTTCCCCCACCATTGAGGCCGATAAAAGGGACTGGGTCTATTCATGCTGGAGAGACTGGAATACAGCTGCAGATCAACCATACCTTTGAGATATTCCTCTTTATCAACCTTTGTATGAGAATCATTCTTCCTTGTGTAAGTTGCAGGTGCTACTACTGGTCCAAAGACTGTCCCAGCCTACTGGCTACTGAATCATCACAGTTTTGACTGAAAAAATCACTTATTGGCAGGCCATGATCAAGCTACTGCTACTAGCACAGTAGGAACTAGCTCCTAGTAGACTGATAGATCTGAAACCAAAGCCAATAGGTTGGAGGAGGCAGTGAGCTGCTGACTGTCTACTATTCGAGGAACCACCACGAGTTTCGAAGATACATAGTCCAGAAACATTGACAAAATTTGAATCTCTCTTGAAGACACAGTTGCATCGAACTGCAGTTCGAACCGCCTACCACGGTTTGAACCATCGAACTGTTTGGAACCGATTCGAACCGTTTTTGTCTCAAAAAAAGAACAAACGGTTCGAACCGTTTGCCGATTCGAACCCAGCTAGCCGGGACGAATCGGCCGATTCGAATTGGCTTCCAGCACTGCTTGGAATTTCGTATTCACTATTCTGATAAATTGATCTTGCTACTTTCATGAAATAGTTAAACAACCAAGAAGAGACCACACAACACTGAACTTTTTTTATAGTGCATGTATTGACCAGGAAAATTGCCGTTAGCATGTACCATGCAGTGGGAATTCCTAGTTGCATGTAGGGGAAGGAGGGGACTTAGGATGTAGTGGGAATTCCTAGTTGCATGTTGGCTAGTCTTCCTATAGGAGCACTAACTTGGAAAGAAACTGGGATTTATGTTGATTTAGAATGCTAGGCCATATTCTGTTGGATTACTCGAATGTCTGATGATTGAATCTTCTTTAGGAAGGAAATAGTTGGCCCCTAAGTGTAGTGTTGAGTGTCAATCTAAGAAACAAAACCTACAAGTCGATCCTGAGGCTTAGATAATTTACAAAACAGTAACCAAACGGATACTACAAATCATAATATTCAAACATTCATGCTTAAACTGAATCACCATGAAGATTCAAGAAACCCTCAAGAAAAGTGTATTATGGTGACAATTTGTTATCATATCCTCGACACAGAGTACAATAAGTTGATATATACTGCCAGAACAACGATACCCAGTAAAATGTCCAATGTTTTCTCAAGAAGAGCCAGCACGTTGAATTTACCCTTCCCACAAGGACGTCTGGACTGCACATGGTCTTTGGTCTTCATGGTACAGTATTGTACTATTTCAATAATGCCAAGGGCAAAATAAAATCCAGATTGCTTATTACAAAAAAAACTCCAACGGTGTTGACAATTTACTCAGGCATTCAATCTTGCAGTAGCAGCAGCAAAAGCAGTAAAACACTAAGTATCTGCACTTCGTTGTTGCCAGATCAGTACTCTAATGAATAAATTGTATCCCTAAGAAGCCAAACACGTGTACCTCAAAAGGAGTAACTATAATGATGGCCTCCAGTACACCAGCTCCGAAGCCCGAAATCAAGCGTGCACTATTGCTCAGTTCCCCCGTCCCAGGGTCTCTAAGGTGCTTTTGTAGAACCGCATTAGAACCCATGCGAAGCGTATACTTGAGAGTCAAGTGAGTGGCGAACGGTGTAAGCCCTTTCCAGAGAGCCCGAACACCCTCATCCTTCACAATCTTCACGCCACAATCTACAATGCCCTTGTAATATCCAGACCGGTCAAGCTGCAAACGTGTCTTGATAACATCGATAGGCTGGAGGCAGCATGCTTCAACTAAACCCCCCAACGATCCTGAAATCGCTTTCACATAAGAAGGTATAAATACCTCTTTAGGGTTGGACGAAGAAGAAGAAGACTCATAAGGTGCCATGAAATGAAATTTGAATGAATATGATAACAAATTCAGCAAAGAAGAGGCTGGACACTCATCATCATCCTATCCAACATAACTTTATGAAGCTTTTCCAGCACTTCATCATTTTTGAGCAATACTGTCGATCAGGGATTTCCTTGACACTGCAGAAGAGTCCCCCAAATATTCATTCAGCCGACAGACACACAAATGAACATAGACTACGAATTGCAAATGCAGAGAAATTACGTCACTCTATTAAACAAAAGTTTATGAATCTTTCCCCGTGCACTTCATATTCTTAAGCAACATCCGGATGAACAATTTGGCTTTTCGGAATATCCAACGAACAAACGAAGAACGTGAACGAAAAAAGAATGTTTAGGAGGAAGTATTCCCGTACTTTTGCTGCGTTTTACGGAAGAGCGGTGGTGGAGCACTCGAGTGAAGAGACAGTATCGAGAAAGATAGGGAAGAACACACACATATTTTTTATTCTCCAAAGGCCAGGCTATTTTAAAATTTTAAATTATTGCCTTCACCTCAAACCTCCCCATCACCACCCCCACCCTTTTTCTTGTTATTCTTCTTGTTGCTACACAACATGAGTTGCAAGGAGTGCTCTAGCCATTCTAAGTTGGTAAAAATAAACTTTATTCATGGTGTCTTGTAGGTGGGCACCAACAAAGTATTGAATATGCATATATTATATTTAAAAAGGTCATGCTTTTCATTAAATGCATGAAGAAAAAGTCTAATTTTGGAAGAAGAAAAAATTTATATACTTAAGGGAGGGCCCACACTACCCTTACGTCGGTGCTCAAGGAAAAACTGCCTCCAATCTTGAGGTTCCGCTACCCCATGCTCCTCCTTCCTGCCAATGGAAGTTTTTCAATCTTCTAGGAGTATGGTCGGAGGAGGGGTTGTACAGACCAATATGATTAAGGAATAATTTGAACATTAGCGCTTGTTACTCTAACTGATGAAATGTTTGTGCACATATCAGTACCTGAATACTAGAAATGAAAAATGTAGATCAATGTTAACAGTTTGATGTGCAGATTCTACAAGTAGAATCTAATGATGAACCATTGAAATGGTATGTTATGACACCTAACCTTCTACGTTAAGGGTATGTGCATGTACTTAAAGGAGTTCCTGAAGAATGAACTAAAGAAGCTTCTTAAAGCTTAAAGATGGTACAAGAAGAAGGCTCAATCGAATCTATAAAGATTTGGAAAAAAAACCAAAGGAATGATCACCCTTTGTGTCACACTCCACTATGATTGGGGATGGGCAACCCCTAGAAAAAAGGGCCTAGGAATTGATGAAAATTATGCAAGATAAGGTGGATATATACAAAGCCTTTCCCATTTAATGAATACACCTTGGAGAATTCCAATGTTGTAAATCACGAAAATACAACTTGAAAGTGCCTAATATTAAATGTTAAGCTACCTACCTTCTATGCTTATCAATATGTAACTTACCTACTTTGCCACATGGCTTGTAAGCCATAGGACACCTAACGAAATGCACCCTCCTACTCCTTCCCTTTTGCATTAACAAGTTGATAAAATCTCTCTCACATCTATACACCTCACCCTCTCAATTTACTTCTCTAGAGTCTCCCTTACACCTCTCACACTTGTTTTAAACATGTCATTTCACCCATTGCCTAATGTCCATGCATGTCAGTTTAGACTCTTGCATGTCATGCCATCCATTGCCTAATGACTATGCATGCTCCTCTCTTGACCATTTTTCAAGAATTCATAAGACCAACCCATCCTTTTGTCTTGAGTTTGTGTATTTCAAGTGAATTCCAAAAACTCCAATCAAAGATAGATAGCTCCTCACGAGGCTCTTCAAGCTCCTCTTCATCTATGTCGTCATCACCTCATGTTTCTTCCAAATCAACTTCCGCTTCCCGATCTAGGAAAAGGAGGTTTGCTAAGATTGATAACAAACTTTTCAAGTTTTCTAAGTTTGATGGAGATGCTAGTAATGTAGAAAGTTTGCTTGCTTGGATTTGAAATCTTGATACTTTCTTTGAGAAACGTAGATACTCTAATCATTCCGAGATTGCAATGTTACATCTAGATAAGTATGCATCACTATTGCATCACGGAGCATCAAAGATTGATGCATGCTAAAGAAATATTTACAGCGGCATCCTTGTATTTACAAGAATCGTTAACTAATCCATAAATACAAGACTAGTTTAGCTTTAACTATGTACTTGGTCATGTACTTTGCAAATATTTAGAGTGCAACGACATTTAAATAGGTTTACATGGGTCAGGCGACTTGAGATCACTGATGTGGACAAGAATGTTGCATACTTCGCATTTTTCCCATTTTCTTGGGAAGTACCTGGAGACGTGCCTCGTCGAAATAGACACCCTTCGCATTTTCGCATTTTGTAGAAAACCCGAAGGTGCTGGAAAACACCCAAAGGTGTTGAAACTGACGTCGAAAGTCACATTTCGTATTTTGTCGCATTTTTGGAAAATGCAAAAAAGCGGACAAAAAGTTCACTTCTTCAAATTACTTGAAAAATAGTCATTGTCGAAAAATTATCGCATTTTTCAGGAGTTGGAAAAAATGCAAATTGTGCAACAATCAGTTCATTTTTGCAGACTATTACAAAAAATAGTGTATTTCTGCAAACTGATAGAAAATACTGATTTGTTGAAGTCGTTGAAAATGGCCAGGTCTTCAATGTTCTTCAAATTCTTGAACTTGACATTCGAATGTGAAAACAATAGGATTGATTACCCTTTGGTCTTTATTTATGGATGAAGATCAGCCGGAAGCCCGACATAGTCGTCCTTCGAATAGTTTGGTTGTCTGAATTCTGTGATACCTGCAGGTATTAGATGAGCAAACGTAGAACCAAAGGAGGTTGCATTTGACCCTAGATCAGTGATCAATAAACGTGTAGGAAAAATCTTGAAATAGAAAATAGTATCACTTAGGAGAAGACTGTGAACAATATCCTTCTTCATATTTTTGTTGGATTTCTATAGTGGTTTGATGTTTTCAGACTTATTTTAAATTTTCTCTCTTTTTGTAATTCACGTATCTTCTGATGTGTCGAAATTTGAAGAAGTAGAGTGAGAACCTGAGTCGAAATAAGAAGATGAATCATTGTCTTCACTCGAAGAGTCATCATTCTTCGAACTCTTCTTCTTCGGCTTTGGTATAGCACTTCTCTTCCTTGTGATTGTCAATGTCTCAAAATTTTTAGCAGATTCAATAACATCAGACAAGAAATTTATTCGACCTTGGCGACAATTACGGTCCATCTTAGAAAGTAAACCTACCAAGTACCATTCAATTGCACGGCCACTGGATATTCTCCCACTAGCTTGCCGATAATATTTCAAACTTTTTGAGTATATCTGCATAGAGATTTGTTGTCTTTCTTTCGCACAGAATTGAGTCGGGCAAGCACCCGTGTTGAATATATAATTTCTTGGAATTGCTTGAGGAATGCATCCTTAAGTTGATCCCAGGTAGTGATCTCAAATCTGTCCATTTGACTTGTCACATTTTGCATGCTTCCCCAACAGTTTAGGGAATATTCAAATTTTGTCTACGACTTTATTATTGGAAACAACAATAGATTCAAACTACGACATATAACTGTCAACATCATCCGACAATGTGCCTTTGAAATGATTATATTTGGTCTTGGAAATAGGAGTGATATCGATAGATGAGCCTCCATATCAGATAAAAGTGGCTAGAGATTTGGTTCAAGAATATCAGGAACAACTGTATCAAAAAAACCGGAATCAGGGCGTAGTTGGCCATTTAGAATCCGGTCTGTTCCTGTTGGTTCTCCTTGAGGTTGTCCATTGGCCAGAATAGAAAGCAAGAGAAACTAATTCTGTTTGGAAATATTGGACCCATAAAAAAAAATGAAAACTAGTCCATTTTATGTGCCCTAATAGCGTCCTTTCCAACACAAAGGGCATTCCTGAGCAAACAATGCCAGAAATGAGCAGCAATGGGTATCAGTTTTTATTCCATAAAGGTTTGGCTGATGTTGTTTATCTTCTTGCAGATGCTAAAATTTTGTTAAACTGTTAAATATAAGTGTTTTTGACAATATTCAATGTTGCATAGTTTGGCTGACATAGTTTATGTTCTTGCCAATGGTGAAGATTGTCGTAAATCGCAAAATGTTTGTGCGAGATTTGATGGAGTTGCTTTGTTTTGGTGATGAGGTGTACTACAACACTATTGTGTGGTTGATTATGATTTTTATGGAGTTCTATCACCTCCAACAAAGGGGTAGTCATTTTTATCTCCAAAAAATGCGACTGTTAAAAGGACTATAACTTGTAGCAGAATGCTTTCCCAATATACCATTGCACATACAAGATTATTTTAAGAAACTAGAATTCCATGCTGTTAATTTAGCAAATGTGGATGTTGTTCTTGGGATACAATGGCATTATGATAAGAATAAATCATTGAAAATTGATTTTGTTGAAAAATCTTTAAGTTTTATGCATGATTGTTCTTTAGTTAAGATATGTGCTAGTTTAAGTGTTGATACTATTGGTGTTAATCCTTACTCCAAGCATGAACTTAATTAATTTTTTGATAAAGAACACAGAGTATAAAATCTATCTATGTTTTCACAAGGAATTAATGAGAAGCTTTTTCGGCTATACGGGCTACCTTGCAATATTGTCGGTGATCGTGACCCTAAATTCACTGGAGACTTTTGGCAAGCAGCGTTTGAGAATTTGGAAACAACTTTGAGCATGAATTCTACAGATCATCCTAAATCAAACGGTCAAACAGAAATGACCAATCAGATGATGGAGGACATGCTTCGTGCATATGTGGGCCTAAATTGTACGTGAATCCCATACTAGTTTAGCATTGCTATTACCGTATTGCAAATGACATGTCTAATATTACTAGTACTGGGTTGCAAACAACATGTCTAGTATTGCTAGTACTGGGTTACAAATGACATTGCTAGTATTGTGCTGTAAACAACATACTATGTATTGCTAAGGGTTGTACGATAAGCAACATCCTTAACAGTTGTGAGTGTTGTACTGTAGATGATACCTAGAAACGAATCACCTTCACACAATAGAGTGCAGTTTTGCTTCATGACGACAGGAACTGTACCAGTTGCTTGAACAACATCGACAACAACAGATCTTATCAACAAAACAATGAGGAACATATCCAAACAAAAGGACTCATGGCTTATCAAAGAAATAACATCATTTATTCACAAAATCATTCAATCACGAGACTTGTTGAGGGGTCAAGATGGGGAAACCACCCCCCCCCCCCCCCCCCCCCTCCCCCGCGAAGGATTTTTCTTTAAAATTATGCAGGATCAAATGGCTTGGGCCAAATACATATATTGAGGATGGGTTGGTCTTATGAATTCTTGAAATTTTTAAATCATGCAGATGTTAACAAAAATTGGATCATAAAGAATCTCATGAAAGAAAAGGGTAGATTTTGTCAAAAAATCTACGAGCATTATACATGCAAAAGATTAATGGTCAAGAGAAGAGCATGCATAGTCATTAGGCAATGGATGGCATGACATGCAAGAGTCTAAACTGAAATGCATGGACATTAGGCAATGGATGGCATGACATGCAAGATTCTAAACTGACTTGCATGGACATTAGGCAATGGATAGCATGACATGCAAGAATCTAAACTGACATGCATGGACATTAGGCAATGGATGGCATGACATGCAAGATTCTAAACTGACTTGCATGGACATTAGGCAATGGATAGCATGACATGCAAGAATCTAAACTGACATGCATGGACATTAGGCAATGGATAACATGACATGCAAGAGTCTAAACCGACATGCATGGACATTGGGCAATGGATGGTATGGCATGCAAGTTTGAGAGAGAGAGAGAGAGAGAGAGAGAGAGAGAGAGAGAGAGAGAGAGAGAGAGAGAGAGAGAGAGAGAGAGAGTGGTTCCAAAAGGTTTCCAATCCAAGTATGGTGTAACCTCCTTAGGCCATAGCTCCAAGCTTTCTCCAAGCACCTACACACAAAGAGACAATAGCAAGAAGCAAGCAAAAATGAAATTAAGATGAATGATGAGGGAGAGGGGCGAGTTTCTTCTTTTATAGGGAAGGGGTAGGCTTAAGGGAGTGGATGAGGTGTTCAAAACAAGTGTGAGAGGTGTAAGGGAGACTCTAGGAGAAGTAAATTGAGAGGGTGAGGTGTATAGATGTAGAGAGATTTTATCAACTTGTTAATGCAAAAGGGAAGGAGTAGGAGGGCGCATTTCGTTAGGTGTCCTATGGCTTACAAGCCATGTGGCAAAGTAGGTAAGTTACATATTGATAAGCATAGAAGGTAGGTAGCTTAACATTTAATGTTAGCCACTTTCAAGTTGTATTTTCTTGGTTTACAACATTGGGATTCCCCCAAGTGCATTCATTAAACGAGAAAGGCTTTGTATATGTCCATGTTATCTTGCATAATTTTCATCAATTCCTAGGCCCTTTTTTCTAGGGGTTGCCCATATCCAATCATAGTGGAGTGTGACACAAAGGGTGATCAGTCCTTTGGTTTCTTCTCCAAATCTTTATAGACTCGATTGAGCCTTCTTAATAGACTTTTAGAAAAAGCCTTCTTCTGGTACCATCTTTAAGCTTTAAGAAACTTCTTTAGTTCATTTTCCAGGCACTCTTTTAAGTACCCGCACATACCCTTAAAGTAGAAGGTTAGAAGTCATAACATACCATTTAAATGGTTCATCATTAGATTCTACTTGTAGAATTTGCACATCAAACTGTTAGAATTGATCTACAGTTTTCATTTCTAGTATTCAGGTACTGATACCTGCACAAACATTTCATCAATTAGAGTAACAAGCTCTAATGTTCAAATATGTTTCATACAAAAAGAATGGAAGATAGGATAGCCTTTCCTTGGTCATATTGGTCTGTACAATTTACACCCCTTCGACGCATAAAGCGTTGTCCTCAACGGACATTTCTCAAATAAACATTTAAAATTTCTAGATATTCTTGGAAGAATTCTTCTTCCATCCAGTCAAGTTCACATGTAACCTCATTGATTACTTTCTTGAATTTAAAAGGTCCATAATACTTTTGGGCTAGTTTTGGGTATAGTTACATACTGCCCTTCTTTTTCCTAAGCCCTTTCTTGTCAAATTTAGGAGAACTAATTCCCCTTCTTCGTACTTGATTACCCTCCGACACATATTTGCGCTCTTCTGTTGTTTTGAAAAGGTGTCTTGGTAATCCTGCACAAATTCATTTGAGGCAAAAATCTTTTCTTTAGTCCTTAATACAGGAGATATGATAGGTTTTCCATACATTACTTCAAAAGGTGCTTTACCAATAGAAGAATGAACTGTGTTATTGTAAGCAAATTCTAGAATAGAGAGATAGTGTCCCCATTGAGTCTTTTGATCACTTACATAACTTCTCAACAAGTCTAATCTATCAATGATAGTCCATATCATCTCATTCCCATTTTTGGTTTTAGAAAATCCAGAGACATAGTCCATGGTAATATGTTCCCAGGGAGATTCATGAATAGGCAAGGGATGAAGTAGTCCTGGAGTTTTTAATCCTCACTCGTCCTTGTTATGTTGACATACTAGACATGCATGTATGAAATGCCTTGTGTCTTGATGCATGGTAGGCCAATAAAAGAATCTCTTCAAAGCTTCCAGAGTTGGAGGTATTCCCCTATGTCCTGCATAGGGTGGACTATGGGTTTCTTGAAGGATCTTGGTTCTAAATGCAATAAATAGCTTATCTTCTTTGAATAAATATCTTTCTTTCAAAACATAGTCTTTATGATTTTTATTTCTTTCAAGTATTTCAAAGATATGTTGGAAGTCTAGATCACTAGCATACATACTTTTCATAGGAAGGAAATCCTCATGATATGCTAGGGAAATATGGTTAACTTTGGGGATTCTCGATAATGCATCGATGACCTTATTATCCTTTCTGGGATGATGATGTAATTGGAAATGGAAGGTACTAAGGTAGTTAGCCCATTTTAGATGTTTTTCTCGAATTAATTGTTGGGTGAGAAAGTACCTAAGGCTTTGATGATCTATTTTGACTAGAAAATCATTTTCTAGAAGATACTGCTTGCATATCATAAGGGCATGAATAATGGCCAAAAGTTCCTTTTCATATATATCATATTGTACTTCTGCCCCTTGAAGTCGTCTACTTTCAAAGGTTATAACATGACCTTCTTGGTTTAGGACTGTCCCAATACAGTCGAGACTTGCATCTACTTCCACAAAGAAAGGCTTATGAAGGTTGGGAATGATAAGGACGGGTCCCGTGGTAAGGGCATGCTTTAAAGTATTAAAGACATTTTGCTTTCTTATACCAATGGAATTTTACCCTCTTCTTAGTGAGTTCATGTAGTGGTGAGGCTATATGAGCAAAGTGGTGAATAAATTTTCTATAGAGGAACATAAGCCTAGAAAAGACCGAACTTCATGAATCTTGGTTTAGGCCAGTCTTGTATGGCTTTAATCTTTGAAAAGTCCATTTGGATTCCCTCCTTAGAAATCATATGTCCTAAGAAATGTATCTTCTCTAGGAAGAATTCACTTTTCTTTCCTTTAATGAGAAGTGAGTTTTCTTGTAGGGTTCTAAAGATGATATCTAGATGTCTTTTATGTTCTTCTTCATTTGCACTGAAGGCTAAGATATCATCAAAGAATGTTCCTACAAAACGTCTATGGGGTCGAAAGACTCGTTCCATCATTCTATTGAATGTTGCTGGAGCATTAGTAAGACCAAATGGTACCACTAAAAATTCATAAGGGCCAGAGTTAGTCCTGAAAGTAGTTTTATGGACATCTTCAGATGCTACTCGGATTTGGTGGTATCCACTTGTTAAATCTATTCTACTAAAGATACAAGATCCATTTATCATGTCCATAATGTCATCTATTCTTGGAATAAGAAAACAGTTCTTAACTATAATCTTGTTTAAAGCACGATAGTCCACACACATCCTAAAACTCCCTTCTTTCTTTTATACCAAAAGTACAGGAGAGCAATAGGGAGAATTACGGGATTTTATAAGGCCTTTCTCTAACAAGTCATTAATTTGCTTAGAAATTTCTTCTTGTTGAGAATGGCTTACCCTATATGGAGGTCTATTGGGTATGGTACTTCTAGGAATGATGTCTATCATATGATCTTCAGGTCTTTCAGGAGGTAATTAGGACTTTGGTAGCTCATCAGAAAAACAAGAAGACTACTTCAATAAAAAGTCTTTTCTACTTTTGTCCAAAGAATGTGCATTTCCATCATCATCATCATCCATACTTTGAACAAATAACAAGTAAGAAAATACCGCTTTCTTTAGTACTTTTGCTACTTGAATATGGCTTACCAAAGGAATTGTTTCTCCACTATGCCCTGCATGCACACTAATGGCTTTACCTTTGTACTTCCATGAGATCAAGTGCTTATTGTAGTCCACAAGAGGATTGTGCATTTTGTGCCAAGGCATGCCTAAGATTACAGCTACTCCCTGCAAAGGTCCTACCATGAATTCTATAAGCTCATAGTAGTCAGAGATTTGGAGCTTAAGTTTTCTAATTAGAGGGTAAATGTTTGCATCACCATCAACAAAAGCACCTTTAACCTTAAGCATAGATTCGGAAAAAGAACTAACTCCTATCTTTTGTGCAAGCTTAAAAGAGATGAAGTTGTGAGAGGAGCTTGCATTAAAGAGTATTAGGCAAAGTTTGTTATGGACTTGTCCCCATGTTTTGAGAAGGTCATGGATTTGAGTATCTTCAATGTTTTGTACGGCCACCTGCTTTCCTTTGTTTGCACTTGAAGCTTTGGCATCTTTGAGGGGGCATTTGAAGAAAAGATGTCCCTTTTTCCCACACTTGAAGCATCTTCCTTCTTTACGATAAACCTGTATTTGTTCTTTGGAAAGGCATTGAGTCTTTTCTTTTGGGTTTTGAGTTGTGGGAGGTTCTTTCCTTTTGTTCCCGCCTCCATGTCGATGATTATCATGCAACTCAATCCTGGTAGCATAGTATATGACTTGTTCTAAAGTATTAGCTTGTACTAGATCTAAGCCATATTGTATATTTCTATGCAAACCCGAATAAAACTTCATTTTCTGTTCTTTCTTGGAAATGAATGCAAAGTCTGAACTTTCAAAAGCAACTCCCAAAATCTCTTAACATACTCAACTACTTTCTCACTTTGCTTTTGTCTAAAGATATCCCAAGAAGCTAAGGTATCTTTCTTATATTCTTTTGGCAAAAAGTGGGCTTTAATTTGTTTTTAAAGCTATGCCATGTAGATGCAGCTTCGTGATTTGATTTCATAGCTGCCCACCTTCGTTTGAAATTCGGTAAGCAATGTATCCCACATCTCTCTTGCATTAGAAAGTGTTGTGAGGTCAAGCATCAGGCTATCTTCGATGGATGATGACAACACGACTACTGCCTTGTTGTTCTTCTCTTGGAGGCATCCTAGCTTGGAGTTGGGGAGCATCTTGAAGCTTGCAAGTTGCTTGGAGGACATTTGGAGGCTCTACCTTGGATTTGGAGGACTTCCTCACCTCTACTTGTAAAAGTGGTATCAGAGCTAGACAAAAGATGGGTAACCTTTCTAATCTTCTTCAAGTTCTATTAAGATCACCAACTAAATTTTTATTTGGAGAAGATTATAGGCTTTTCTAGTTGTAGGAAGCTTGTAGTTGAAGTACCCAATGAATCTAGTTCTCTTTGGAAGAGAGTAGTGATGCTTATGATTAGGGGCTGATTTTTTATCATGTTAGAGAAGTTTTAAAGTGGGCTTTGGGTTTTTAAAAGTTCTGAAAAAAGATTTGTGGGATGGGTAGAAGAAGTCTTCTTCTACATACACAAACTTTTTTTGGCAAAAAGATTGATTCTAGTTATGTGTTTTGATCAAAACTAGTGTTTTTTTTTTTGCATAAATGAAGCGTTTGAAGTTCTGATTTTCATTTTAAAGTTCTATTTTCATACCTGTAAATCTGAAAATCAGATCTGAAAAGTGAAGTTTTCATTCAAACTTCATTAGTTACACCTTTCTATCTCCTAGTTTAATGAAGATGGCAATGTAGGAAGGGAATGATAGTGTAACTTTGTGCATAAAACAAGTTTTGAAATTCTGTTTTTCGTCATTTTGAAGTTCTGATTTTTAGACCTGTAAATCTGAAAATCAGATCTAAAAATTGAAGTTTTCATAAAGCTTCATTAGTTATCCATTTCTAGACACTAGTTTCTTGGTTTTGGAAATCTAGAATAGTGAGAAATGTGAAAACTTTGGTTGCTTTTAACATGACAAATGGAATTGGAATGGGAATGGGAACTTTATGTAAACATTAGCTTGGATTAGTTAATTGAAGTTTACATAAAGATTTGGTTTTCATTTTTGCTTTTGATTAAGGCAAATGTAGCTTGTTGTTGTTTTCTTCTTAAGCTTGGATTAAGCTTGCAAATAGTAGGCTTGGATTGAGCTTACAAACAATAAGATTAAATGAATAAAAGTTTATGCTTTTTATTTGCATTGGATGTAACAATAGAAGAATTTCTATCATTCTAATTTGAGCACTTGTTGTTGTATTTGCATAATAGGAAAACACACAAGCAACCCCAATGGATCAAACCGATGAAAACCCAACATTTGATCTATCAAACCCATCCAATGTGGCACAAGCTCTTGAACTTTTATACCAACAAATTCAAGCCACTAATAAGCAACTTCTTGAAACTAATCAAAGAAACCAAGACTTAGAGTCTAGATTAGCCAATCAGAAGAAGCATGTAGTTCCACCTCCCGTAAAAGTGTTTAAGGGGGAGAAGAAGGATAGGAACTTACAAGTGGTAAGTTCTTGGCTAAATGTTTGGAACAAATACTTTCCCATGAACCAATTCCCTAAATCTGAAAAGTTATCCACTGTCACCATGTTCCTTGAAGGAAGAGCCTTAGTTTGGTGGGATGACTTAGTTGCAAAGGGCAATCAACCTTGTATATGGGATGATTTTTGCAAGCTTTTTAGGGATTATTTTCTACCACTTTTAGATGACTATGGACACTTTCAAAAGTTGAGTCATTTATCAATGAATAAAGGTTTGGAACAATCTATTCAAGATTTTCATGAGTACCTGAATCCACTTTATAGTGGCATTCCACCTAAGATACAAATGTTAATGTTTATTGATGGGTTACCAAAAGATTATCAAGTTGATGTTCGTAGGAACCATCCAAAAACCCTAGAAGATGCTATAAGGACTGCAAAATACTTTGATGACACACCTAAGCCACCTAGGGGTCAACAACCTAATGAAAAAAAAAAAAGTTTTCAATTTAAGAGGGGGGATAGAAAAGCTGTTAGTGAAACACATCCCAATTCCAACAATCTTAAGAAAACCAAGAAAAACTTTAAAAACCATCAAGGTGGCAATGATAAAGCTGAAGCTGGTAAGAAGAACCTGTGCTTCAAGTGCAATGGCGAGGGTCACCTTGCATGAGATTGCGTCAAATAACCAGCTTCTACCTCAGGTAATCTATCTTGAAGTAATGAGATGGATGTATTTTGTCCTTAGTTCTTTAGTCTTTGGACCTAATGACCTTAAGTGCATTAAAAGTAAAGAAATTGAACAAGGTAACCGTTAAGAATAGATATCCACTGCCGCGGATGGATGACCTAATAGATTATCTTGGTGGTGCTGGGTACTTTACCAAGATAGATATAAGGTCAAGATTCCATCAGATACGCATTAAGACAGAAGATATACCAAAAAACAGGTTTTGAACTGGCTTTGGTCACTAGAAATTTTTGGTGTTGCCTTTTGGTTTGACCAATGCACCGACAACTTTCCAATAGATGATGAATGATCTGTTCAGGCCATATTTGGAAAGATTCGTAGTGGTATTCCTAGATGATATCCTAGTCTTCAGTAAGACTTTGGCGGAACATAAAGAGCATCTTAGGATTGTCTGGGACATCCTAAGAAGGGAAAAGCTCTTTGCCAAACAGTCTATGTATGACTTTTTTTTGCGAAGGAATTGTCCTACTTGGGGCATAAGATTTTCAAACGGGGGGTGGAGATTGAGGCTGATCGTATCCAGAGGGTTATTGATTGGCCTATTCTCACCACAGTTCGGGAAATCAAGTCTTTCTTGGGGTTTGTGGGGTTTTTTCGTCGGCATATTTCCCAATTTGCTCGATTGGCATTTCCCCTTACCCAGGCCTTGAAAGACTATAAGAAGCTAAGCCGGAGGGCTAAGAGTCCACTAGTGGTGTGGACGGAGGATATGAATAATTGTTTTGAGTTGCTTAAGAAAAGTGTAACTTCGGCACCAATACTAATCATTGGCGATCCTAATAAGACTTTTGTGGTTAGGACCAATGCCAGTGATTATGCTATTGGAGCTATTTTGATGCAGGATGGACATCCTGTGGCTTATGAAAGCAAAAAACTCAATCCTGTTCAGTCTAGGTTTTGTACCAATGAGAAGGAACTGTTTGCAATTGTTCATTCCTAAATTTGGCAACATTATTTGTATGGAGCCAAATTTGAAGTTTTGACGGATCATCAGACTCTTCGATATTTCTGTGATGCTACAGATTTAAAGGGGAGGCAAGCTAGATGGGCTGAGCTGATGCAAATCTTTGACTTTTCTATACGTTATTGTAAAGGAAGTCAAAATACTCTAGCGGATGCTTTGAGTCGATTACTGGTTTTTAATCAGTTGTGCTTTACTGATATAGAACCGGAGTTGTTTCAGTCTCTTCAAGGACTATATGAGTCCGATCCTTTTTTTGGAAAGTATTGGCAACAAGTACTTTCGGGGGACGATTCAGGTTTGCAAGATTCTCGAATCAGGGAAAGACTGAATCGGATTTCCTAATTCGAAACAGGATTTTTTTTTGTAAAGGAAAGGTGTGTGTACCGGAGAATGGGTTCATACTAACATATGTGGTCCAATGAATGAAGCTACAGACCTCACACAATAAGCACATATGCTAGGTTCAACCCACACAATAACTCTAAAACATACACAATCACCTCGAAGAAATAGTTTATGATGCAAAGGTTTAAGCAGAACCTATGTAAAGAGTGTTTTCCTCTATGTTAATCCAGATCATTAACGTTTTTGGTCCTTTTTAAGATAGTCTGCTTATGTATTCAAAGATATACATCTACTTATGTATGACTCTTAGAAGCCCGTTTCGAGCAAAATGGGTTTTGAAGCTTTAACAATAGTTTTCGTTGGGATAAATTGAGCAAACTTCGTAAGTCTATCAACAATGGCCCAAACCGAATTGTGGCCCTTCCCTGTACGTGGAAGCCCGACCACAAAATCCATAGATATACTTTTCCACTTTCCGATAGGAATATCTGAAGAATGTAATAGGCCACTAGCTTTTAGCCTTTATGCTTTATTTAACTGGCGCTTAGTACATGTAAGTACATAGGCCTCTACCTGACTTTTCATCTTAGGCCACCAAAATTGCCTCTTTGTCGATTTTTCCAAGCACTAATAATCTCCTTCATCTCTTATTGGCATGCAATCATATCCTGAGGGTTATTAAATGACCAATTCTTACTACGGTTCAGGAAATCAAGTCATTGTGGAATTCTTCTGTCGACATATACCCCAGTTTGCTAGGATGGCATTTCCCCTCACTCAAGCTTTGAGAGGCTTTAAAAAACTTAGCTGGAGGACTAGGAGTCCACTAGTGGTGTGGAAAGAGGATATGAACAATAGTTTTGAGTTGCTTCAGAAAAGTGTGACAACTGCACCAATCCTGATCATTGGCGATACTAGGAAACCATTTGTGGTTAGGACCAATGCTAGTGATCGGAGTCATCTCGAATAAATTGTCACTAACTGCTTTAAGGACTAGTCCAGTTAATTCAACAAGAAATTTGGTTTGAGTGATTGGTTATCTTAATACATGGTTCTCTTGCTTTAGAGGCCCAAGTCTTATAAGCATAGATGCTAGGATTACGATAAGTTTGAAACAGACAACTCATTCTTGTGCAACACAATCAATCCCTTCTTTACATGATTCGCCTTATTTGTCTCACTACTTGATTAGATGGAAAAAAAATGTTGGGCAAGATTACTAAAGACCATCAGTTCAAAATTGCAAAGCAAAAGCCACTAAAAACATTCATCTTGTAAATAGATCCATTTGGTTCATATCAAATTCATGAACCTGTGACCATCTCTCGTCTGACGTTCAGAATGCCATCCATATAATCCGACCCATTTTTGGCCCCAATCGACCCGCATTCTCTAAAGCCTTTTATGGGACTAGAATTGCAAGGAGGTTTTGGGCTCTGAATCTGACCGTTCAAAGGTTGGTTATTTCTTGCTAGTTCCCCTCAAGGTTGCCCACTGGCCAGAACTAAAAGCGGGAAAAACTGGCTCCATTGAAGATACTAGACCCATGAATAGAAAAGTAAAAAACTAGTCCATTTTCCATGTCTAATAGTGTCCTTTTTAACATGAAGGGTGTTTCTAGGCAAACAATGCCAAAAATGAGTAGCAATGGAACCATCTGGTTCATATCAGATTCATGAACCTGTGAACACCTCTCATCCGATGTTTGCGATGCTATCCAACAAATCTAACCAGTTCTTGGTCTCGAATCTAGCTTCGAAAGTTGTAGGAAGTTGGAGGTTGGAATAGAAAAGAATCGGCTGACTAAGAAAATAAACCAATTGACTTGCAAAAAGAAAAGAGTGTGGGCACTCATTCCATCACCTAGAAGGCACCTTATGCCATCACATATTTTTTGAAGTGTAATTGTATAGAAGTATGGTTATATACATAGGTTGAAATAATGGATGACATGTCATCATGATATTCAAGGGTTGCCAAAATAGCAATATTATTGCATTTACTTATTAACTATAGCACGATTGTGTGTAGAGGTTTGCTATTAGGTAGTTGAGCATCTTTTTTTTCTCAATATCACACGTGTTGTCGAGGTGGGTGACAATATTTTATTGATCTACTAGGTGGATGACAATATTTTTTAACTCACTATATATAAAAAAATTTGTGCCTTAAAGGATTGCTATTAGCCTATTAGGTGAATGTCAATTTTCCTGTACTTACTACTATATCACATTTGTGCCTCAATTGTTTGCTATTAGCCTACTACGTGAATGGCAAAGTTTTTATGCTCCCTTGTATGTCCTAATTTGTGTACTCTATTGAAATACAGTATGACTTGGCTTTATGTTTTTTTCCCCAAATGATTAACCTTTATGTTTATTTTTTTCTTTTTATGTTGAACGATTAATCTTTGATTAAGATTTTTTTACAAAAGAATAAGAGGATCTCAAAGCCAGCAATACTAAGCATTTCTTTGAATAACATCAAGGTGGAAATGGAAAAATCTCCCTTCTGAAATTCCCTACTATTTTGGTCATCCAAATATGCCACAAAGTTAGAGCCATGAGACATTTGCCAAAATTTGTTCACAACTTCATCTAAGAAAAAAGATCATTGAGTAGCATAGATGAGTGGCAAAAGTTCTTAAATTCAACACATGACCTAACTATAAACAAATCACAAATTGTAGCCTAGAGAGGAAAATAACAAGCGAAGAAGAGGTGGCTCACATCTTTAGCTAACTTGCATTTAGAGCAAATGCGACAAGCATTACTTTTGTGTTTGGCTTTTTCAAAAAAAGTGCAAGTCACTAGTATTTCATTTGGAGTTTACCACGAGAAGGTGGAATTGGGTCCTTTGTTAGAGACATAGATAGAAGAATTAGAGATCATACCATTCTTCTCACAAGCTTTTAAAAACCATTTTGAGCTACAAAAATCCAGAGAGGCAGTGGATAACTTACCTTGGTCATAGTGAGAAAAGGCATAGAATAAAAAGTTATCTTTAATAATTCTCTTGCATGTCTTCAGTAATCGAGTATTTCTG
Source organism: Diphasiastrum complanatum (assembly GCA_029204225.1). Classification (NCBI taxonomy): domain Eukaryota; kingdom Viridiplantae; phylum Streptophyta; class Lycopodiopsida; order Lycopodiales; family Lycopodiaceae; genus Diphasiastrum; species Diphasiastrum complanatum. Next base: position 41,642,793 of record CM055092.1, on the reverse strand, counting down.
CAGATTGTGTGACAATGTATGTAAAACTGCAGCGATATGAATGGAACTAGATTAACACGAGATTCAGGAGAGTAGAGGAGATAAATCCAACAACAAGTTCAAGTTCAAGGGCAAGGATAAATGCAAGTGGTCTAAAGGACAAGATCAAGATGGGTCATTTTCTTTTGAGGGTAAAAAGGACAAGTCAAAGCTGAAATGTTTCTATTGTGGAGTCAAAGTGTTGGAGACGATGGAGAGAGAGAGAGAGAGAGAGAGAGAGAGAGAGAGAGAGAGAGAGAGAGAGAGAGAGAGAGAGAGAGAGAGAGAGAGAGAGAGAGAGAGAGAGAGAGAGAGAGTGTAAAGCATTCACATAGTTCATCTTGCTTAAGCAAGACCAAATCCTTTGAAACTTTTATTCATAAGCCAGCAAGGTAAAGTATAGCTGAGAAGTAAAATATAGTACAATAAAGCACCATAAAGCAAGACTTATTTCAAGACATCCAGCTGGTAACTGCCACCATCCCACAACACAAAACCACGTTAGCTAGTATGTGAGGAAGACAAGTGTCAACACTAAATGTCAATTGTTATCCATGTACAAAATAAGCATTGTTACTTAACAGCTTGGCTAAAATGATAAATACATAGTCTAATATTCCCATTCACTTGTAAATTTTAGCGATAGGCTAAGCTGTCATATTACCGTATCAAGGCGAAAGCCATGCTGATCAGTGTAACAGGCGTTAGTCCATATCAATAATCAATCAAATAAATGAAATAAATGAAAGGATGCTTGCTAAACGCGTGCAAATAGTTTTCACGAAAAGATTTTTAGGTTGAGCAAGGACTCATGTACAACGGTATTAGGAAAAATCCATGCCATACTAACCATGTTGGAGATTAAGCCCACAGTTGTCTCCTTGGTGAATGACTATTTCTATTTCAAGATTCTTCCTGCACGATTATTGATCGTTGATCTAGGGTCAGGTGAAACCAACTTTGGTTCTACGTCTGCTCATCTGATACCTACACAATCATAACTTAGACAACCAAACTATTTGAAGAACGTCTACAATGGGCTTCTGGCTGATCTCCAGCAAAGGGTAACAAATCCTATCATATTTCAAATTCAGATGTTAAGTTCAATAATTTGAAGATCGTTGAAGACTTGGCCATCTTCAAGAACTTCCACAAATTAGCATTTAGAACAACTCTGCAAAAATACACTAAGTGTCGCAACAGTTTGTAGAAATACACTAAGTGTCGCAACAGTCTACAAAAATGAACTATGTTTTTCACAGTGTTGACTTTTCTGAAATGCGGCAGTGTCAACTTTTTCCAAAATGCGACAATGTCGGCTTTTCCCAAAATGCGACACTTCAGCATAGTTCAACAGTTCAACTATTTTCAGTAGTGTCGGCTTTTTGCATTTCCTCGAAATGCGACAGTGTCGGCTTTTTGCGATAGTGTTGGCTTCTTGCCTTCAGCTTATCAACATCTGTATGCACGTGAAATTATATGCTCCAGTTTGGAGACCGTAACATAGGGGCGGTGACAAGTGCCTTGCTTGGTTTTCTCAAAGGCATCTAGGGCTTCTTGTGTCCATTTAGATTCAATAGTAAGACAACTTCTTCAATTGTTTTGGTAGTTAGGGCTTTATTTAGCTGCATTTGGAATCTCAAAAATATATTAATCGTTTAAATCCCATCTGAACCATTGTCACAACATCTAGGATCCAACTGCATTTTTACAAAGGAGACCTTAAGTCGTAGGTGCCCCAGCCCTCATGAGAGACCTTAAGTCATGGGTATCCCAACCCTTAATAAGTCGTGGGTGCCCCAATCCTCATGAGAGGCTAAAATTTTTAATGGGAAACTATGAATAGCATTGATGGGTCCTCATTTGGTAGCTTTTACTGATAAAGAAAGGCATAGTGTAGTATAACTTACCAAGCAATAAAGTATCATGAATATTTTTTTTCTTTTGGGGGGGGGGGGGGGGTGATTCTGCTCCACAAATGCGTTTTTGGAATTTCATCCAGAAACATATTGGTTCACAATCAGACATATGAAACTTTTCTAGAACATTCTCTAGATATTTTTGCTAGCTAAGTTAGATCTTCTTATGCAACCTATCTCTAGTAATGTGTATTCCTAATAGTGAATGAACAGTGCCTAAGTCGGTCATGTCGAATTCCTTCGATAGATCACCCTTAGTAGTGTGCAGTAAGAATGTGTCATTAGACTGAATAAGTGCATCATCCACATATAGAGCTACGTAAACTGAATTGACACCTATGTGCTTGGAATAGACATTGCAGTCAGCTGAATTGTTTGCAAAACCTAGTTGAATAAGATAAGTATTAATTTGTTTGTACCAAGCCCTTGCTTCTTGTTTCAAACCATAAATTGCTTTGTGCAGTTTGCACACTTTGTGTTGTTGGCCTTTGACTTTGAAGCCTTTAGGTTGGAAGGTGTACAGTTCCTCTTCAACATAGCCATTGAGGAAGGCTGTTTTGACATCCATTTGATGTATTTTGAGGTCTTCGGCGGTTGCTAGTGCAATGAGATTCCTGATTGATTACAACTTGACAATATGACTAAATATTTCTTGGTAGTTCACTCCCTGGATTTGAGTGAATCCTTTGGCCACCAACCTTGCTTTCCATTTTGCAATTGAACCATCATATTTGATCTTCTTGAAGATCCACTTGTTGTCAATAACTCTCTTGTAAGTGGGATAGTCGACTAACGTCCAGGTTTGGTTCGACAAAAGTGAGTTGTACTCACTTTCCATTTCTTCACACCATTTCATAGCATCCTTAGAGTTAATTGCTTTGGCTAGGATCTCTGGATCTCCTGATGAAGTCCAGGAAATATTGAGGTGTATACCTCTTAGGTATTGTTCGAGTTCTCAAAGACCTTCAAATAATTGGTTGACCATATTCGAATGGTGTCTTTTTTTGAATTTTTTCAGACTTGCTCAAGCTAGCTTGATCTGGTCTTTCGATAGGTGCTGTCGGCTGCTGGAGCTTTGGCTGGAGGTTCTATAGAAGAGACATCACGAGTGGAAGATTTGATGCTATGTAGAATAGGATGAAATGAAATGACACAACATCATTTATTGATTTGTTTAAAGTCATAGAATGCATCCTCCTTGAAGATTACATCTCTTGAAACAAATGCTACATTGGTGGATGGATCATAAACTTTGTAAGCTTTAAATTATCTTTCTTCTTGGTGTATAATGCTAGAGATTTATCTTTGACGGATAGATCGTTGGTCTTTCTCCGCATGTCTTCTTGAAAAAGATGACCGATGACCATTTGAAGAGTCTGATCGGGTTGAGTGGAGATCACTACAACAAAGTGCTCATAAGACTTTGGTAACGAAGAAGGTAAGGTCATTATTACAACATCATTATTCTGAATAGTGCATCCTACAACTGACAATTGGTCTAGCAAAGATTTAAAGCTGTTGATGTGGGCAGAGATGGCTGTTGAATTAAGCATTTTGAGAGGAAAGAACTTCTTCCTAAGGTGTAACCTAGTGGGCACATCTTGAGTCTCATAGAGATTTGACAAAAAATCTAATGCTTCCTTAGAGGATTTGCAAGGGGTAACATGAGATATTTGGGATTCAACCAGATTCAGTGATTGATGCTAGGGCCTTCTAATCTTTGATCTTCCATGCCTTAGCTAAATCAAAATCAACGTCGTTTGGTTTCGGGTCAGACCCGTCTACAACATCTCAAAGATCTTTATCTATAAGCATCATCCTAAGTTTCAAGTTTGTTAGCAACAAAGTGTAAAAAGAGAAATAAAACACCGTGGCATGTGTATTGGTGTGAGTACTTGTTAATAAACTTCTACTATGGCGTGTGTGTTATAAGACCATGGATAGAAGCTTAAATAAATTCTAAACTTCTAAGTTAGAAAATTTAAGTTTAGAAATAAAAGATTCCAAGTTATTTTATGTTCTAAGTTTAGAGATTCAAGCTTTCTAACTTAGAAGTTGTGAGCCTTATAATGGCAAGTTAGAAGACTAATCCCATAAGTTAGTGGAAACTTATGGAAGGCCCTTCTTGCCATAAGAAGAGAGGCATTTCCCTTGTAAATAACATTTTGAGATTATGCTAAGTTGCAATCTTGGATTGATCTCTCTAAGGTGAATAGCTTGAGGGAAGGTGCTTGAGTCTCCTCTTGCCTCATTGTGGCATGCTTCCATTGATTTGTTATTTAATTAGCCACAATTATTATTTTCATCTCGCTTTTGGTGTTACAACAGCTGCTAAACAACCTATCAAGCCGAGGGGGAGAAACAAAAGTATCAACTTGGGCATTTTCTCTAAAAGAAGTGATCCAAGTGAGATTTTTTTACCATCAAACAAGTATATCAAAAATTCGCTGGTCTAACTGCAGCCATAACAGAACATCATCTTTCAACATTTTTACATCATTTTTACATGCTCTGATACCATGTTAAAAATTCACAATTCTAGCTTGACTAGTTTTGGTCATATGACTTGTAAATAGTTAGATGGTCATGATGTGGCTTGTCACACGTGCCAAATAGCATAGGATTCCATTCATAAGGATGTTCTCAAGTAGACCTAAGTGTTAGAACCTTTGGAATGAGTCCAAATTATGCTTAGATACAAGGGAGAAAAAATAGGAGCTATTTTTGGTAATTTTTGCATTGTTGAGGGATCTCCAAGATTCCAACCCTAACTTGGTAGGGATGAAAGATCCACCAAAATTAGCATTAGGGATAGGTTTAGGGCTACTCATACCTGCCCAAAACCGTGATGGATCATGTATATATAGGTGATGATATCTCACCAAAATCAATCAAGCAATTTCATGTTTTTTCTCTCATAATGGTGCAATTGCTCTCTATGTTCATAATTGTTTGAGTACTTGTGATTACTAATGATTATAGGATTGAATGTAGGTCTGGTGTACAGTACTCAGACTGTGGGAGGCCGTACTTTCACACGTGTGAAGCCTTCTTCAAGGATTTGGGCCATTTAGTGAGGTTCAAGCATAGATTTTTGAGGGATTTTGATGGTTCAACTTGTGCTAATCTTATGAAATCATAATCTATTGTTTCCCTCATCATTTCAAGTGTTTTAGGATCCTTATTTACAAAATTACAGCAAATAAGGATCCTAAAACACTTGAAATGATGAGGGAAACAATAGATTATGATTTCATAAGATTAGCACAAGTTGAACCATCAAAATCCCTCAAAAATCTATGCTTGAACCTCACTAAATGGCCCAAATCCTTGAAGAAGGCTTCACACGTGTGAAAGTACGGCCTCCCACAGTCTGAGTACTGTACACCAGACCTACATTCAATCCTATAATCATTAGTAATCACAAGTACTCAAACAATTATGAACATAGAGAGCAATTGCACCATTATGAGAGAAAAAACATGAAATTGCTTGATTGATTTTGGTGAGATATCATCACCTATATATACATGATCCATCACGGTTTTGGGCAGGTATGAGTAGCCCTAAACCTATCCCTAATGCTAATTTTGGTGGATCTTTCATCCCTACCAAGTTAGGGTTGGAATCTTGGAGATCCCTCAACAATGCAAAAATTACCAAAAATAGCTCCTATTTTTTCTCCCTTGTATCTAAGCATAATTTGGACTCATTCCAAAGGTTCTAACACTTAGGTCTACTTGAGAACATCCTTATGAATGGAATCCTATGCTATTTGGCACGTGTGACAAGCCACATCATGACCATCTAACTATTTACAAGTCATATGACCAAAACTAGTCAAGCTAGAATTGTGAATTTTTAACACTCCTCCTCACTATCTAGCTTGGTTCAATCATTGCTTTACTAATCACTCCAAGTGATGATCTGAACTTCATAAAAGGTGTCTTTTGAAGTGGTTTAGTAAGTAGATCAGCTACACATTCATTGCTTGGAACATGCTCCAAAGCAATCTCCTTGGCTTGCACCATTTCTCTCACAAAGTGATGGCATATCTCAATGTGCTTAGATCTTGCATGGAAGATTGGGTTAGATGCAAGGTGTTGGGCTGATATATTGTCATTGTAGATGATTGGTGCCTCCTCTGAATCCATGATCTTTAGTTCCACCAATAATCTCTTGATCCAAAGTACCTCCTTTGTAGTGGTTGTCAAAGATTTGTACTCGGCCTCGGTTGAAGATAGAGATATAGTTTCTTGCTTTTTTGAAAGCCATGAAACCACACCTTCTCCTATGAAAGTTGAATAGGCACTTGTTGATTTCCTATCCCTCTTGTCCCCTGCAAAATCTGAATCACTAAATGCATGAAGGTTAATCACATCTCCTCTATATAGAATCCCAAAATCCAATGTACCCGAGATGTATCTTAGAATCCTCTTAGCCTTTTTCCAATGGATATTCAATGGCTTTTGCATGGATTGGCTCAACCTACATACACTAAAGCTAAGATCTGGTCTAGTTATAGTGATCCACATTAAGGAACCTATAAGTTGCCTAAACAAAGTGATGTCCATGAAGGATCTTTCATCATCTTCATTTGGCACTTTTACATCTTGCTCCATTGGTGTGTCAACACTTTTGCATACTTCCATCTTAAACTTCTTCAAAAGACTTTGAGCATAGTTTACTTGACTTATAAAGATAAAATCAGACCCTCTAAGTACTTCTATGCCTAAGATGAAGTGAACACACCCTAGATCTACCATCTTGAACTCTAAGGATAGATCTATCTTGATTTTTTCAATACCATCAACACTATTTCCACTAATGATGATGTCATCTACATAAATGAGTAAAAGTACAATACCAACATCATCAAACTTAATGTAAAGAGTGGGATCATATTCACTTTGAACAAAAGAAAGTGAAATAAGATAGCAATGTAGTCTTGAATTCCAAGATCTCGAGGCTTGCTTCAAGCCATAGATGCTTCTTTGGAGATGGCATACTTTGTTCTCCATTCCATGCTTGATGAACCCTTGTGGCTGCTCCATATAGATATCCTCTTCCAAAAAACCATTCAAGAAAGCATTAGAGACATCCATTTGACATAGAATCCATCCAAAATGTGATGCAAGTGCAATGATTAGTCTTATTGTGACCATCTTGGCCACGGGTGCAAAAGTTTCCTCATAGTCTATCCCTCTCTCTTGAGCATAACCTTTTGCAACTAATCTTGCTTTATGTTTGTTAACACTCCCATTTGCATTCAACTTAAGCTTGAAGACCCACTTGCATCCTATTACATTCCTTTGAGGTCTCTCAACAAGCAACCAAGTTTCATTCTCAATCAAGGCATCATACTCATCCAACATAGCTTTATACCATTCTTTGGAGTTCAATGCATCTTCAACATTAGACGGTTCTTCAAAACTAGATAAAGCATAAGAAGTGGATGATATACCCTCAACTTGCTGTCCTTTGCCTTGATATGTGAGCCTTGATGGCTCCACTTTTGCCCTTGAAGATCTCCTTGGTGTGATAGGTGGGTTTGGTGCTTGCTCCTCCATGAGCTCCTCCTCAAAACCAAGATCTTGCTCCTCGGCCATCTTCTTCTTGATTGTTGGAGCACTTGAGCCTTCTTCAAGCATATGAATATGATGTTCATCAAAGATGACATCCCTTGAAACAACAAATTTGTTCAAGGATGGGAGATAGACTTTGTAGCCCTTGCTTGAGCTTGCATATCCAAGCATGATCCCTCTTGTGGAAGATGGATCCTCCTTGGTTCTTGTTTCCAATGGCACATGCACATAACATATACACCCAAAAACTTTCAAGTGATTAAGATTGGGTTTCTTTCCATACAACATCTCATATGGAGTTTTGCCTTCAATTGCTTTGCAAGACACCCTATTCATCAAGTAGTTTGCACATACAAGAGACTCACCCCAAAAGGATTTGGGCAAACAAGCATCTAATCTTAAAGCCTTAGAACATTCACATAATGTTCTATTCCTTCTTTCAGCAACTCCATTTTGTTGAGGAGTGTAAGGACAAGAAGTCTCTTTCTTGATCCCTTCCTCCTCACAAAAGGCCTTGAACTCATTGGAGATGAATTCTCCACCATTGTCACTTCTAAGAATCTTGATGCTATGATTATGATGCTTTTCCACAAACAACTTGAACTTTACAAAAGTATCAAATACTTGAGACTTGAAGGAAAGTAAGAACACCCAACAATATCTTGAGTAGTCATCAATGAAGGTTAAAAACATGGATGAACCTCCATTAGATTTGGTGCTAGCAATGTGCACATCCGAGTGTATGAGTTCAAGAGGATGAGATGACTTTGTGATGGAGTTAGGAAACACCTTCTTATGTGCCTTGGATAAGGCACAAGCTTCACAAACCTTGTCTTCCTTCCCAATAGACCTTGGTAGGCCTAAAGCATACTCCTCCTTGATCATAGCCTCCATGGAACCCGAGTTGACATGTCCAAGTCTTTTGTGCCATAAAGTAAAGGTAGATATCTTGCTCTTCTCGGCCAACATGACAACATTAGTATCCACAAATGCATCCAGCTTATAAAGTTTGCCAAGTCTAGTGCCCTTAGCCACTATCTTACCCTTCTTCTTGATGAAACATTCATTTGAAGCAAAGTCAACATTGAAACCATTGTCTACCATTTGGCCAACACTTAGTAGATTCTTTGTTATTGTAGGAATGTACAAAACACCTTCTATGTTGATCTTTTTGGAAGATCCTAAGCAAAGGGGAATGCTACCAACTCCTTCAATCTTACAAGCTTCATCATTTGCTGTATAGATAGACTTTATAAGTCCATCATAAGATAAGAGAGAAGAGAAAAACTCCCTTTTACTAGTCATGTGTGAACTAGCACCCGAGTCAATCCACCAAGGATCTTCTCCTTTGAAGCTTGTTGAAGAAAATATGGACATCATGAGAGAGTCCTCATGTGAACTCTCCTCCTCCTCCTCTTTGCTCATGTTGGCTTGGCTTTGATCTTGCTTCCTCTTGAAGCATTCCGAGGCATAATGCCCCATCTTGCTACAATAGTAGCACTTCACCTTTGATTTGTCCTTCTTGACTTTGGTGGTTGATGGAGATGCCTTTGGGGGTCCTTCTTGATCCTCAAGCTTTGTAGACTTCTTGAATGTTGATCCTTTGCTTTTGGACTTGCCTTTGCCTTTGGTGAAGAGAGCTTGGTCATCTCCACCTTGGATGGAAAGCCTATCCATCCTCTCTTGCATTTGGCTCCTTCTTGATTCCTCGGCCATGAGTGTGCCTTGGAGTTCTTCAAGTATGGGTAGCTTACCCATAATTGCATATCCCTGAACCAAATTGTCAAATTCAATTCAATATGAGTTGAACAAGCTCTTCATCCTTGATAGGGTCACCTATAAAGGCTAGCTCTTTGTTCAATTCCTTTACTCTTAGGACAAAAGTATGTGCACTCTCTCCTTTCTTTTGATAGCTTCTATAGATTTGATTCTTCAAAGCTAACATTCTAGTTTGGTTCTTGGATTCATAGACCTTTTGCAAAGTCTCCCAAGCATCTTGAGCTGAAGTGCAATCTCCTACCTCTCTTAAGAGTTCATTTGCAACATTCATTTTTATGCAATGTAGTGCAACATTGCACCTCTTGATGTATTTGGCTTTTTCTTGAGGATGAATAGGTTCACCCTCCTTACCATTTACAATTTCCATCAGATCTTGCATGATCATGATAGATTCCATTCTAACTTTCCATATGGAATAGTTAGTTTTGTTGAGCCTTTCATTAGTATCCAAAAGATATGCATTTATAGATGCCATCTAGTCTCCTAATCAAGGACTTGACACAAATGAAGGTTACTTCTATTGATTTGATTGAAGGTCTACCTTATCCCACTTCTTAGGGACCTGAAAAGATCAGTAATAGACTTCCTATAAAGATCTAATAATGATCTCTAACAAAATCAAATCATAGAATACTAGAAACAATGCACTTGCTTGATTGAAGTAGACAATACTAGTAGAATTGCCCCTCTTTCTATAAAGAACATTAAAGCTTCCAAATGATCTGATCAAGAGTGAATTTCAGCAACCTAATATACTTACAAAATCACTTGTAAAAGATCTAAATGGAACTTAATGAGGATGCAACACAATCTACTATCCAATCACAAGCAAAAAATGATCAAAATTGATGAAAAAATGATCTAATTTGGTGCATAAGTCAAGCAATGGTTGGACTGAACCTAAATCACTTTAGGAGGTGCCTACTACACCTTAGAACAGCCTTGAAGAGTCCCCAAAACTCTGATCTTCCCTCTCCTTGAATGCTAGAAAGCCTCCTCTATGAAATCACCTCCAAAACTCGCTTAGAAATCAATGCTTGGAGCAAGCAAAACTTGCTATCTTGGTAATGTGAATTGAATTCAACTTTGCCTCTTGTTTTAGACACCTAAACACCTGCAAATGAAGTCACACAACACCAATCTCCAATGTATTTGACTCACTTTGAGTTCTAGAATCAATACTAGATGCTAAGATCCAATCTACACAAGATTTAGATCAAAACTTGTGATCAAATTGAATGAAAACCAAGGATTTAGCTCATTTCAGCCTTTAGGCTCTGATACCATGTAAAAATTACAGCAAATAAGGATCCTAAAATACTTGAAATGATGAGGGAAACAATAGATTATGATTTCATAAGATTAGCACAAGTTGAACCATCAAAATCCATCAAAAATCTATGCTTGAACCTCACTAAATGGCCCAAATCCTTGAAGAAGGCTTCACACGTGTGAAAGTACGGCCTCCCACAGTCTGAGTACTGTACACCAGACCTACATTCAATCCTATAATCATTAGTAATCACAAGTACTCAAACAATTATGAACATAGAGAGCAATTGCACCATTATGAGAGAAAAAACATGAAATTGCTTGATTGATTTTGGTGAGATATCATCACCTATATATACATGATCCATCACGGTTTTGGGCAGGTATGAGTAGCCCTAAACCTATCCCTAATGCTAATTTTGGTGGATCTTTCATCCCTACCAAGTTAGAGTTGGAATCTTGGAGATCCCTCAACAATGCAAAAATTACCAAAAATAGCTCCTATTTTTTCTCCCTTGTATCTAAGCATAATTTGGACTCATTCCAAAGGTTCTAACACTTAGGTCTACTTGAGAACATCCTTATGAATGGAATCCTATGCTATTTGGCACGTGTGACAAGCCACATCATGACCATCTAACTATTTACAAGTCATATGACCAAAACTAGTCAAGCTAGAATTGTGAATTTTTAACACCTGTCACCTCTGCGACTTCTGACCCTACTTAGATTTCTAGAAATCAACCTGTCTTACTGACAAATCTATGTTTTTCAACTAAATCTTCATCTTAGAATTTGCCAGTTCTATTGAGCCTAGATCTGTGAAAGATCAGTCCTCTGGCAGCTCTACGAATTCTGTCTCAAAGATTTAGTCTATTTCTTGTTAAACAAGCACTTTTTTCACTATTGAACTTGTTTGTCAACAAAACTACAGTTCAAAATTTGTCGACCATCCCATGAATTCACCCATAGTCTGAAACTTTTACATACACCCTTTGCGAATTCCTTCCTTTACAAAAAATCTCCAAAAAAACACACAATACTATACTGTTTATCTGTACTGTTATTTTGTTCCCCCCTTTGCATCATGTCAAGAGACTTTGAGGCCACACTCTCAAGGATTGTATGAAATCTTGTGAAGGCACTAACAAAAGGAGAGCTCCATCAATTAACTTGGCTAGAGGGGAATCCCTCGGAACTAGTAAAAGATGCACTTGCGTGTTTGCATGGTTTTCCACAAGTTTGTGGAGCCCTAGACTGCACCCATATCATATTTGGTTTTCTTACCAGTCAAAGATCCACTGATTCGTTTTGACAAAGACCAAAACTTTAGCATGGTTGTGCAAGCAATTGTGGATCAAACATGCAATTTCTTGACATTTTTACTAGGTTTCTTGGTTTAGTGAATGATGCTCACATTTCTAGCATATCAACGTTTCAAACACTTGTAGAGAGTAGTCAATGACTCAATGGCCCCAACAATTCAATTACAAGGAGAGAATATTAAGGAAGTGATCATTGGTGCAAGCTATAACATGTCTCTTTGGATGTTTATTCCATTTCCAAGCACAAGGTTGGCTTCTATATATGATCTGTTCAATTACAAACATTCATCACTTAGAATGGTGGTCGAGCATCATTTGGTAAGTTGAAGGGTGTTCGGAGATACGAACTCACAGCTTGCGGGTAGTTTGTGTTATTCTAGCATGTTGTTTGTTGCACAACATAATTATAGATAAAAATAGACGATGTGGACAATACATATTCTCTAGTAGGTCACCATGATGAAGGCTATAGACAACAATTTAGTCGTTCCATAGTTGGTACTGAGGCAAGGTGTGTACACTAGACACTTATACTTGCTTGATGGACAAAAAAGCCAAACTTCTAGTTAGATAAAATCTCCATACGAGCAGCAAATTTTGAGCAATATGTTACTATATCGTTCCTCTCATTCGCATCCCTGATACTAGGCTCTAGCTATGTAAGGTATCTTTGCATGTTGTAAGAATTTCAGATCCAAAACACACTTGATGGATATTTGATCTTGGCTAAATTTGGATGCACATCTAGAATCATTCACAAGCTAGAAATCATATATCTACCATGCTAAAATTGAAAAATTCATGTAGATCTGATCATAATCACTAAGATCTGATATGATATTGTCCCTATCTATACAACAATAGCAAAAAAAGTACTTCACATGTGTGGATTTAAGTACAAAAAGAGAATTCACATTCTATACAATAGAACTCAAGATATCATGAGAAATATGCAAGAGATGGACATAGAATCAAAAGAGGAAAGTTCTCCACATAAAAGAAAGGTGGATTGGTGCTTTGCATTAAGTGTAGCCCACCGAGGTTGCTAAGAGTGTAAGGAAAAAAGTATTGAAATGGTAGAAAATTATTGTTGCCACTTTGATATTCCCAAGAAGGTGAAAGATGTGTGGGTGGATGTTGGAGGGTTTGCAGATCCCAAGGCAAACCTAACCCTAGTTAATCAGTGAGAGGGATTTGGCACCCTGCGTGTGTAAGTCCAACCCAATGATCACATAGAGATTTGATTAATTAGAAAGTCCATAAAAGGACTTTAGGCCTTTTTGCGGGACTTTTAATGTCGCAGGGCCTAAATGTCAAGTTAGTGAATAAAGTTGGGTTTTCCACTCTTTTTTAAATTTGAATAGTTAGGGAGACAGAAATTGGACCAATAGGATTCAGAGGCCAGGGTCATCCTCTTTATTATAAAAAGGGACCAACTCGAGTTTTTCACATATGTACATATCTTCATTTCAATAAAGCAGATTGGTTCTCTTGTGAAATGGATTTATAAATGTCCTTGCTCTCTATCACTTTTCCTCCATCTCTCATGCTTTTATTGGGTTTTGCTAATTGTTGGATCTGATTGTTAGTGTTAATGGATGTAGTGTTAATGCTTAGGGTTAGTGGATGGTAGAGTTAGATGTGAATCTTCCATTCATGCTAAAATCTGAACTATGCTATCGCTCTCATTGGAACGAATCTACGCGTGACAACTAACTTCATCTCCTCGATGTTAGATTGATTAGATCTTGGGTTGAGAATAGGCAAGGAAAGAAACCCACTACAATTTTGGCGCTGTTGCCGGGGAGCTATGCCAATTTTTTAGTTTGCAGCATGTCTGTTGGATGGTTAGCTTGCATTAGGCATCTTGCAGTCGTAGCATGAATATTGTTAAATCTGCATTTAGGATTAGTTTGGGAGTCATTTTGCCTGATTTGAGTGGATTTGCTTGTTTGAAATCTAATATGATTGTGGAACAGGGAAAGTTATTCAGATCACTAATCTTAAGACCCATTTGGAATTGAGATATCAGAAAAAACAACAACAATCGGTCAAATCTGTCATATTTTGGTCAAAAGGAGACAAAAATCGTCATCAGAGCTGATAACTTTTTGCCCTCTTTCATGAAACATTCGTCGAGTTGCAGACACTTTCGGTTTTGATCACAGAACCTTCAGTTTGAAGGGCAAACAATCCTTCCCAGCATATTTTCAGAAACATAAAAAAAACCATCAAAAAACACCAAAAAATCACCAAAACCCTAAAAATATAGAAAAAGAACTTTCGTCCGATTCACTGTGCATAGGTGTGATTCAGATCTATCTACTGCCAGGTCGACAAAGAATTATATCAGAAATAGAAGGCTTCTCAGAGGATCAGTTGTCATATTGTCATATTTTTGCCAAAAAAGTCTCATTTATGCAAAAATATCAATATTACTCTTGATTCTTTGTCAGAACCTTCGCCGAGTTTTCAAATCATTCTATTTATAGTAAATTACTGTTTTTGAGTTCGGCGAACATTTATCCTATCAAGATTATAGAAAATCTTTATTTTTACCCTCGCCAAACTATAAAAACTGTGTTTTTATGTGCCAAAAACCTTCGCCAATTCTACCCTAGCTTTATCTGTGTCAGATTCTGAGTCTGAGAGTTTGGCGAAGGTTATTTCCGAGGAATCTGTCAGAAAAATCTGATTAGAGAGTTTTTTTTCTTACATAAATAGCAATGCTGAACCTTTGTTTAGGGAACCTTCGCCAGTTCTATTTTTAGAATTTGATTTTTAAGATCAAGTCCGTGTCAAATTTTGGGTCAAACCTGATATAGTCTGATTTTGATTTTGAGAATTTTTTTTTTTTGAGAAGTATCGATTGGTTGAATTTCAGAATTTTTTTCACGATATAGGAATCTGATTCTTGTCAAGTGAAAGAGATTTAGCAAATTTGATCTGAGATAGTTTTGATTAAAAATCTAGATCCAATCTCATTGTCTGCTTGATTTAATCTGTAAAGATGGCTGCCCCCTGAGGTGCTCCTCAAGAAGTCAATCCAATCATTGTTAGAAGAGCACCCCGTTTGGATCTACCCAAATACAATGGATTAACATATCCAGTTACATTTCTTCAGATCTATTCTGAATCTTGTGAAGTCTATGGTGAAATTTTTTCTCAGGATAAACTTAAGCCCTATGGCTTTAACAGGTGCAGCACAAGATTGGTACTATAATCAAGATGAAACTGAGTGTACATATTGGGAGACTGTTAAACGAGCCCTTATCACACAATTCAAACCTTTATGGAAGACCCTTTCCTACTTTTGAGTAAAAAATTAAAATGGAAAAGCAAGAAATGGTTTGAGATTACATTGAAAGGGTAAAACACCTCAGATCTGAGTGCGAACCTGAGCTGATTAACAAAAATGCCATGATTATGTGGTTTTTGTCAGGATTACCTAAAAGGATCAAACGTGAGCTGAAACGCCATAATGAGTACGCACTTTTGCAAAATGCTATGGATGATGCAATTCGGGAGGAGGATAAAGATTTGAACGATGAGCCGAATATCAGTATGTTGCCTTATACAATAGGGCAGATGAAGATGAGGAGAAAATTATATTTAAAAAATGGACTTAGGAAAAAGAGTTCGTAAAAAAAAAAAGTAAAAATAATAATTACAATATTTCGACAACTTCTCAGTGTCAGTCTCGTCGCGCACAAGTTGATTTCCAACTCATGCCCTACATCCAACTACTGCTTCCTGTCAAAACATGTGGCAATAGGTTTGGCAAGTGACAATGTGGCCGCAAGTTTGGCAAGCTAAGACAGGTGTGTGGGTTTTCTTCGAACAGGTGCGAGTTTTTGGCAGCAGGCAGCAGGTTCGTTCCATCTCAATATTCATCGGTATTCTCACAACATATGCACATTGATAGGTACAGGGGTGACATGTGTGGTGTTTCGACAACTAGCATCATGCAACAAGTTCATTGTTCATTCCATCTCCTCAATGTTCTTGCAGTAGATAAAACGCAAGCAGCAGGTAGCAGGTTTGGAAGTTCTGGCATGGACTCCACTGTATTGGGTTTGTTTCCTTGCCTATCGTCAACCTTAGATCTAATCAATCTAGCATCGAGGAGATTCATCCATTAATCCTAAGCATTAACACTACATCCATTAACACTAGATCCACAATGAAGATAACTTACTCTTTCTCTCTCTCTCCCTTTCTCTCTCATAAAAAGTATAAAAACATGCACTCCCAATAACAATCAGATCCAACAATTAGAAAACTCAATAAAAGCATGAGAGATGGAGGAAAAGTGATAGAGAGCAAGGACATTCATAAATTCATTTCACAAGAGAACCAATATGCTTTATTGAAATGAAGATATGTACGTTTGTGGGAAACTCGAGTTGGTCCCTTTTTATAATAGAGAGGAGGACCCTGCCTCTAAATCCTATTGGTCCATTTCTGCCTCCCTAACTATTCAAATTTAAAAAAGAGTGAGAACCATCCAAATTGGAGGGAAACCCAATTTTATTTACTAACTTGACATTTAGGCCATGCGACATTAAAAGTCCCGCAAAAAAGCCTAAAGTCCTTATATTGGCTTTCTAATTAATCAAATCTCTATGTGATCACCTGGTTGGACTTACACACGCAGGCTCACTTACTAACTAGGGTTAGCTCTGCCTTGGGATCTGCAAATCCTCCAACAGTATCCCCCACCAAAACTGGTGGCGGTCCCACGACACCTGCGAGATGCAGTTACTGTGGGCTTTTATTTGCTTCATGTCGAATCTTTATTAAATGATATTGCACCTTCTCCATGACATCGAGTCGGGCAGTGTTGAAATCTAAATTGTGCGGCAAAAAACAATGGTGGGCTCCGGCAATCCACTTTGAAGTTGTCGAAGATGTGAATCAAGATTCTCAGGAGCCTCTCATCATTGCGGCACGGAAATACAATCTAGCCACCAGCAACTGATCCTTAATCCTCTTTGACGCCATTGGATGAGAAAAGCAATCATCCCATCGCGTTGCCACAGATGCCAATAGAGTCAAGCCTTTTGCAAAAGCACCGATTGCCTCATTGTCGGATCGAGAGAGTGTATATACTCCCGCTAGTGCATGCTTGTAGTGCCCAGTGGAAATCCACTGAAATTTTCCAACTGTAGGGTTGGTGGATGATTGGCCAGTTTGGTGTATGGATAGTAATTTTGTCCATGGCCAATCCCAAATATCTATAGAGAAGTGTCCTCCACCCATGCCATCATGTGAAAACGTGATTAAATCTGATATTTCATGCGGTAAAACACATCTACGTAGAATATTGTCTAATCCACGACGATACAATTGTCCTACAATCAATTGATAAGGTTGAGCCTTATGAATCAATTGCCTTTTATGTACTTTTGTCAAAGAGTCATTCGGTTGTCCTAGCATCAGGTACTCAACAATATCCGCTGCCCACTCAGATACTGCTTCTACATAGAATAATGTAGCGTCTGGTAATTCATCATCCACTTCGGTATTAACTGGTGCGGATTCTATTCGCGAAACGTGGATAATGTTGCTTCCCCTTTCGAACCACAATTTAAAAGTCAAATTCAGTCAATAATAGTAACCATCTTGCAATACGCCCAGTATTGCACGTCTTGTTTACCAAGTAAAGTAACGGCCGATGATCCGTATAAAATGCAAAGTGCATTTTCATGAGGTAAGGACAAAATTTTCGTACAGAAAAAATCATGGCTAACGCTTCACGTTCTGTTGTTAAATAGTTTTTCTCCAGATTTGTAAGCTGTCTGCTTGCAAATTGTAATGGACAGTCCTTCTTATAGTCACCTGGCTACGTCGAAACTGATCCAATTGCATATTTCGAGGCATCAGTGTAAACATGAAACTCAATCGTCCAATCTGGAGAACGCAGTATTGGTGCTGAAATTAATGTTTTTTTTAATTTTTCAAAGGCTTCTAATGCCTCTACTGTCGAAATAGGAACAATAGTCAGTTTGTATATAGGTCTTGCTAAATCCGCAAAGAAGATAATAAAAATTTGATATTAGTTCGCATGATCCATTAACACATAAACTCCACGAATTGTTGTTGGCGGTGGCAATTCCACAATAACCTTGATTTTCATTGCCATGTCTAGATATCACATGCCCAAGCACAACTCTGTGGGAAACCCATATCTGGCATTTTTCTGGATTTAGAAAAAATTGATACTTGCGACATCTTTCAAATACTTTCTCCAATGGATCCAGGTGGTCTATATCTATACTATTATGGACTCCTAGGTCATCCAAGTAAATTTTAAGAAATTTCTGTAGATAATATTTAAAAGCAAATTGCATTACTCTTTGGAACGAACTTGGTGCATTACAGAGTCCAAACGACATTATTTTGTAAGCATAGGTGTCCCATTCTGTTGCAAAAGCTGTTTTGTGATGATCTGCAGGTGCAATTTTGACCTGGTTGTAACCACTAAATCCATCCAGAAAACTATAAGCTTCCACTCCAGCAAGGCGATCCAAAATGCTTTCAGTAAAAGGTAACAAAAAGTGATCCTTCCACGTCACTTTGTTCAAGGCCTTGAGATTCACACAAATTCTCAATTTCTCATTCTTCTTAGGAATAATGACAATTGGTGAAACCCATTATGTATGCTCGATCTCATAAATGAAATCGGCGTCAAGCAGTCTCTAAAGCTCTTTCTTTATTAGATTCGCAACATTAGGATTACAGCGATAGAACTTTGTAACCTTTGGAACTGCATCAGGTACTAAAGGTATGGTGTGTCCAATAACTGACGTTCGGATACCCTTGAGATCTTGATAAGTCCATGCAAAACAATCTCGATACTTAATAAGTAACATTCGGAGCGCTTAAAACTATTCAGAATTAAGTTGTGATTCCAGCTTGTACAATCTTTTCTAGTTCTCCTGGTTCAGCAAGATTCATAGCCTGTGTCCTAGCTGGGCGATCGTAAACATCTTTCGATTCTGGCACCTGTTCTTCGGATTCACAATGTGCTTTGGGTAGCATGATAACCACATCATCCAGTGTATAACGTTTAAAATGTTCGGGCATATCATGCTGGATTACATCTGCTTGTTCTTTTTCAAAAGGATTTGTCTTGGATCTTCGCTTAGTCTTCTTAGCAGGAATTGATCGTGGAAGTGATGACTTCTGAGAAGATAAACTCTTCTTTGAACGTGAAGACTTCCTAGACGATGATGTCTTGCTAGAACTCTGACTTGTATAATCATCCTTGAATTTTCCTTTGTCTTTATCCAGTAAGGGTGGCACATTCTTTGAATCAATCTTTTGAGGAGGATTTTCCCATTTCAAGACCGTATTATAATGTTGCTTGGATTGTTTCTTCATCATTGACCCTGTGATCCTGTCTTCCTCCAATACAACTACTTTTGGCAGTTTTATTGCTGGTTCATTAGAAATATTACGCACACCAAATTTGGTCGGATCCATATGATTTAGAATCTGGTCATCAGTAAGCTTTGCATTGTCATCATAAGTCAAGGCATGACTCATAGGAATGAGTTCATCTTCAATCGGATATGGTATAGGCTTCGTTGATATCCAAGCTACATCAGCACATTCAATGGAAAAGTGACCGGTGTATTCAAGATTTGATCCAATAATGAAATCTCGTTCAAATCTGACTGATTATCTTGTTGACAAATATATCCTATTGTACAGTCAATTGTTGCAAGACCTTCATTCTAGTTGACAGTATCGATTTGAGAATCGTAATGAACTCCCAATTTTTTTACTGGTCGATCACAAGTATGATCCGTTGTTGACGAATCATCATCCTCTTTTTGAACCACTGGTTTGATAGTCCTAGTTACAGGATCAACCTTGACTGCATGTTCACGATTTTCAAAAGTGATTTTTCCAGTACCCAGTTATGAATTACTTGCGCAACTCGTAGCCATGGGCGTTCCAATAGGACTCGGTAGACATTTGGTGCTTTTGGTAGGTCCATTACTACGAAAGTAATGATGAATTGTACTCCGACAATTCTGACAGGTATATCTTCAACCATTCCTCGTGGACAAACTGTTGTTTGATCAGCTAGCTTAATGGTAAAAGTCGCGGATTTTATCTTTATAAGGCCCCATTTTGCACGTAGCTTTGTAGAAATCAGGTTAGCTCCCGAACCGCCATCTATCACAACTGCTTCATTAGGAAATTGTCTATGCTGTATCGACAGGGTGATATTTTTTTGTTCACTTTCCCAAGCTACTCCGACATGGAGTACTTCATTAGATTCTTCAAATCCAGCACAAAAAAGTGGCTCCTGATGAACTTCTGGTTCAGCTTGAGTTAACTTTTGCGCTAATACTTCTTTTGCTTTTGGCACCAACTTCAGGAACTCTCCCAACAAAATATTGATCTTACTAGACAAAATATTCATGAGCAGTTCTATTTGTGGTGCTTCGGATTTAGTCATCTTGAATGGTTCTTCATGATGATGCAACTGAGCATTCATATTTGTACGTGAATTTTTTGGTGACTGCAATGGTGAAGAACGAACTTCGGTTGTTGCTCTAGCAGCTTCAAGCTTCTCTTCTTCTTGCAGATGTTTAATCCACTGCCTCATATCCTGATATCTTCTTTTTTCTGCATGAAGATTTGGATAGACTCTTGATGTTGTTGGTATATCAGTTAATGGTATAGAATCAGCAGGTACTGGATCTACTACCGGTTCTTTCTGCTTCTGTGCTCCAGTGACCACCATCAAGGGTACACTTGGTTTATTCTGAGCTATTGGTCTTTTTTTTATTGTTATTAAATTTACAGGAGTTGTAGCCGGTGGTGGCTTCGGTTTTGTTGGACACTCCTTATAGCAATGCCCATAACCATAGTCATGACAGAATGGTACAAATTTTTCTTTATTTGGACATTCTGCAACTCTGTGATTTTCTCCACATGCAAAGCATCCAAGTGGTGCTCTGGTCCACTTTCTAGATGCTTGAAGATCCACCTTCTTGATCATTACCATAGTTCCATTGCTTGGCACATTTGTAAGGTTCTGGTTCCATCAAATTGGCAGGAAGAGCGGGGTGCTTTGGTGGGGTAGGTAAGGCTAACCGTTCTGGGTATCCAGAGCAGATTGACGAGGTCTAGCTGCTGGATTTCCTCCACAATGTGGTTCTCGATATCCCATCTGGGCATACCGTTACTAAATTATCTGAGGATTGAAGTTGCAAAAAGCAGTCTCATGATCAGGCGAATTACACAAATGGCATATACTGATTTCCATTCGTTTTTTCAATTGAGGACACTCATTCACTGTGTGATTTCCTGTACAAATAGAATATTATACATTTTCTCTAGTAGGAAAAGTCTTTGCAAACTTTTCGAGTTCCTTGTTCGCTTGTCCATGGAAATCTTCCAATGCTTTGATCTTCTCATCAAATTGTGACTGCAACTTTTTCATCTGATCTGTTGGTTCTTCCCAAGTTTCTCGAACTCATTGAGCATCATTTCTATTGTAGCGTTGACATTCGTTGATGCAATAGTGGTGGATGTCGTAGTATAATTTCTCCGTTTTAGTTCGGATTTGAATGCTGTAAAATGCAAAATTATTTTGGGTGGCAAATTGAACATAATTGGATGAAGAATTGCCATGGAAAGGCTTATGCTCACGCGTTCACTAGCTCTCGATGTCAATCTCAAGGGGAGATCTGGAAACAGCCTCTTATGTCCCCACAAATGTTTTAACAAAAACATAGGAAATGGTTTTCACAACATGGTTGCATTAGAGAAAATGTTTTTGGCATGGTTGCATTATGCAAGTTTGAGTGCTTCACCAAGGTCTAGGGCCTCAAATATCTCTGCTTGTGATGGTGGTCACAATATGTCTTTGCCTTTGGACATGCACACAATGCCCGTCATACTTAAACACTTCCCGCTCTTCACGAAGCGCGGCCAGCTCGGCAGCCACGTTAGCAATCCGCACCAACAAATTCTGACCAATCAACTCTTCCCAAATTTTCATATATAACATCAATGTCACTTGAGAAGTCGGCAATTCAAAGCATTTTCCTCTCTTTTCTGTTTGCTTTCTTTCGCTTGCGATCGATCGCCCTCGCTTACTATCTCCATAGCTCTTGCTGCTGCGATGGCGCCCAAGGCAGAGAAAAAGCTTGCCGAGAAGAAGCCCGCAGAGAAGAAGCCTAAGGCCGAGAAGAAGCCCAAGGCAGAGAAGGCCCCAGCGGCAGCTAAGGAGGGCGGAAAGAAGAAGAGAGTGAAGCGCATTGTGGAGACGTACAAGATCTACATATTCAAGGTGCTGAAGCAGGTGCATCCCGACACTGGCATCTCCGGTAAGGCCATGGGCATCATGAACAGCTTCATCAATGATATTTTTGAGAAGCTGGCTCAGGAGGCATCTCGGCTTGCTCGCTACAACAAAAAGCCTACTATCACTTCGCGGGAGATCCAGACTGCTGTGAGACTGATTCTTCCTGGGGAACTGTCCAAGCATGCGGTGTCGGAGGGCACCAAAGCAGTTACTAAATTTACAAGTGCTTGAATGTTCAAGCGTTTCATTAGAGATGTTTCTGAGATCATCTTGCCAACAAAGTATCAGCTCTCTGGAACCAGTTTGGAAATTCACTTGCATGGGTGGTTTTAAGGTTTTGCTTTAATGAAAAACAGATTTAGTCTTAACAGGGCATGGATCATTGATGAAAGCTTTCTTGATACAGAATTCTGGACAGCCTTTGTCCAAAACGGCCTTTTCTGTGGTATCCAGAATTCGGACTCTTGCTGCTATTGTGGCTCAGCACACGAAGACAGACGTAATAGTTTGTTTGTTTGTTGGTCTTGTTGCTATTGTGGCTTAACAAAAGGACTTGCCATTATATCTTTACAATGGCATTCCAAACAATTATCAGTTGTCCAATGCAGAATTCACTTGAATATTTTATTTCTTGTCATACGATTTAGTGTATTAATACACATAGAAGTGTGTTTTGTTTGCATATTAGAATCATTTAAATTCGTCACCATGTTGTAATTTTTTATCTGCACCAAATGCATTCATAGTTTCTATTTCTAAAGATGTGTTCTATTTTTACTTCCAAATTGCATAGACCAAGGAGAGGTGAATTGTAACTATAAGAACCAACATTTTTGGGATTATCATTTTGCAAGAAATTACAACCATAAAAAACATAAACTGATAATTTATAATCATTAACTTACATTTGCATCTATGTGTTTGTCATTCAGGGTTGAGTTAAGCTGTATTTCATAAATCTTATGTAAAGTCTTGTATAGACAATGTATACAAGATTGAGTCAAATTATTGTGTATGAACTATTGTAAAATGCATTCATTGTGCATGCTAAATTGTTATATCATAGTTTTTGCATGCCATTGTTTACAATATAAATAATGTAATTTTGATGTCAATTACATGTGCAATTAGTGTGATGTGTAATTTTGTGTGTTACATTTTTGTGTGGTATCTATAATTTTGCTTCTTAGGCCAATCCGTTTATAAGATGGAACAATTTGAAATCAGTCTATTATGTTGGTATTTTTCTTAGCAAGTATTGGTTTGATTGGTTTATTTTGTTTTGACATTTTGTAAAATCATGAATCAATTTTTAAGATGTTGAATGTTTGAAAAAATAATCAATTAGGTTTGTAAGTATTAGTTAGCAATTTATTGATTTTCCAATTTAGTTTTGACCTTTTTGATTTTATAGTTTTATAATATTTTACTCTTAGTCTTGTTTTTGTTTGATTTGTTCATTTCTCTTGGAAACCCAAATATAGAAAATTGTAAATGAATCATTCTCTTGTTTTGTTAATTATTGACCTATAATTATTTTATTTTTCTATTTTGTACTATCATTGATTTCATAATTTTTTGTTCAATAGTATTATTTTTATATGATATTTCCACATGAAAGTGGTCACTATTGAATCTCAATAAAGCAAATATTGTCCATTGTAGCGTGGTGCTTGGGTAGAGTGATTGACTGTGATCAGTATGGTGCAAGTTTGAATTTTAGTTGTTGTGTAGTGACATTGTAAGGAGCTTGCTCTGATTTTGGCGTTGCCTAGATGGTGTGGCTAGGCTATATATATTGTGTATAGTCCACTAGTGGCGTAACTCTATCAAAAAGAAAAAGGCAAATATTTGAAATTATTGTTTTAGCCTCTACCTATCTTGCTATGATAATAAACATAGAGCTTTGATATTCTAGTTAATGGTTATGAGGGATTTGATATGATTCTAATTTCAATAATAGTTGTAATGATTAATAATGTGCTTGGAGGCTAGGGTGAGTGTTTTAGGACATGAAAGTCTATGTTTGGATATAGGAGGTGAGAATTGCCAAAATACACAACATAGGGTGACATGGTACATGCCTAATAGATTTTCCCTCCATTTATTCTATGATTAAGTTTTTGTGAGATATTTATTGATTGTCCTTTTTTTATTTGGTAGTTATGCTATTCTCCATAGGTGGTTAAATGCATGCCATAGTTAGGAGTCTAACAATAGATGGCATTATGATTTTGATAGCTTGAGTAATTGATTCATTTGTGTTTAGATTTTTATTTGATTGGGTTGGATTTTTCTATTTCATGTTGTTGTCTAGTGCAATCATTATAGTGACATCATAATGATGGTAGTGACATAGCACCTCTTGATTTCATTTGACTCCATCCTAACATTCCAAATAACGTAATTTGTAGAATTCAATCTCTCATTGGCTTCTAGAAGGTATGTTTCAATAGATCCCATCTTACTAGTGATTTCTATTGACAAGAGATAGATTTGATTAACTTTGAAACTCACAAAGGTCGCACACTTGTAGTGTTTCACTCAAATTAGATTTTTAATTGCCAATTTTTCACTCTATTGACTACACTTCAGAAAATCAATGAACACAAAGTAGATTGAACTTCTTGATCCTCCCTAAGTTCTTTTCCAAAATTTTCCCACTAGAAACTTACTTGAAATGCACAAAGATTCAAGTAGCAAGATCCCCTTGATCTTGATTCAAAAGAACTTTTTGGAAGGATCCTACAAAACAATGCTCAGAAAAATCGAAATTGATTGGTCTCACTTTGTCTTGATTACCTCAAATTTGACTTCTAGCCCTCTCTTGGACTTCTAGTCACAGTTCTTACAATCTCTCACAAACATGAAATGTAGATTAGATGAGATTCTATCAATGACATCAAATCCTATCAATTTTGGCTATTTTTGGACAAAAAACATGACTAAATTTCCCTCACAGTTTTTGATATACTTTCAAGACCTGTAAAACAAGTTTAGAGGACTTGATTTCAGCCTAGATTAATTAGATCTCATGACCCTCTGTCAAATCTAATCAATAGCACTCAATCTTGGCAGCTTATCCTAAGATTTTCACCAAAAATTACATCAAAAGCTCACAAATTGAATTTCTTTGGATCAAATGAATACCATGCATTAAATGCAAGTTCATAGGTTTCCACACATGTGAAAAGTACATATTTGGATCCCTACCAAGTTTGGGATCAAATCCCCTCACCAAAATCAAGATTCTAGATTGCCCTCTCAATACTAGTTTTTGGCACCAGAACTTGCTAAAAATGGATTTGCTTTTGATCAATGGTTAATGCTCTTGTACTTGGCTTTGATACCATGTGAAAGTATTATACTTTTAGACCATAAACAAATCTACAAAAGATTCACAAGAGTGATTGGATGCTTGTTTAACAATCTATCAAAAAACTAGACACAAAAAAGTTGATCTAGATTGGCAATTTGACAAACAACAAGCATTAGCCCTCTCAATGTGCCCCTCCTTTCCATTGAAACCACCCATAAGTAAGGCATTGAAATATATGCTCAAATGCACATATTCAATACGACTTTTGAATTATAAATTTTTGGATGCATTCTAGTTTTCTTAATGATGTATGCTCACTTCCAATGGGTCTATGTAATGACATCCAAGGCAACCTTTATGGTCAAGATTTAAAGGCAGCCATGAAGTTTAGTGGGACTAGCCTAGAAATCCGGGCGAGCCTAGAACGGAGGAATCGAGCTGTGCACTGGCAATTTTCTTTTACAAGTTTTTTCGAGGCCTACATAACCATAACCTTAGTGGTGGTGACATCATAATCATAACAATGGTACTAATGTCCTTGTTCTTACATCATTATTATGGGCAACCTTCATGGATTAGTACTAACCTCCTTCGTAGTTACATCATCACACAAAAAACAAAACGTTATTAGCCACTTGTGATTTTCCTTCATAAAAAGAGGACGCTTAATATGCCATTTTGCGCTTCGGATCATGCTTAGTAGTGAGGTTGAAGGGCGCACTTCGCTACTGAAACTCACAGGCGTGTTGAGGAAAGCCAAAGCCTGAGAATCATCGACAGCATGGCAAGTTCCAGAGCTGGCAAACCCACTGCAGGTGCCGCAGGAGTCCTCATGGTCGGATGACTTCCTGAACCCACATCGCAAGATAGATCAGACTGATCTAAGAAATCAAAGGCCAACTACAGGTCGCAGCAATCAAACTCTCAGAAATCAAAGCAATCAGCCAACCACACATCGTAGCAATCAAACTCGTAGAGATCAGAGCAATCAAGCAGCCAGAGATGCAAGCAATTAAACTCTCAGAAATCATAGCTATCAGCCAGCTCCAATAGCAGCAATCAAACTCTAATAATTCAGAGCAATTGGCGAGATACCCATCGACCTCCTGCTACTCGTGATTTTACAACCAGCAACGGTGGATCAGATGCTGGTCTACAAAAGAATATAAAATGGAGGAACCCAAGCACAAGATTGAGACAACATAGCTTCAATAAGATCTGGCTTCCTGGAAACAAAATTAGACTAGCAGTACAAAAACCAAGTAGTATCCGGTAGTAATAACAAAGAAAGACAAGAGTAAGATGATAACTCTCCGCTTATGGCATCCTCCTGTTACCATTCCACTTTCTTTGTCTAGGACGAGAACGAGAACGATAGCCTTTGATCATGAGAGAATGGAAAGGACGGGCAGAGCAGAACAGATAAAAATATTGAAGGGCAATGGAGGGAGGGAGAGTGGCTAATAACGCCACATTTAGGGCCCTGAGGGCCCCAAATGAAATTGAGGCTCACCCTCCCGGGCTCGCCTAAATTTCATTTAGGGCCCCCCACTGCCCTAAATGTAGTACAAAATGCCCCTCTTTTGTTGCCAATGCCCCATTTTATCTCTGATTTAGTCCTAAATTCATAGAAGTCTGTTATTGCACGGAGTGGTTTTTTGCATTATGGGTTTGAATCATAAAGACCCTCAAACAATACCCATAAGGCGATTTTGACATGAAAAGCTGGGAACAGCAAGAGTATAGAACTCATCACGTCCTTTGTATCAGAAGAAAATAATAGTTTACAACAATCACACAAAAATGACTAGCCTGTATGATTCATAAGTATCTTTGTCATGAATATATGCAAAATTTATATCCGGCATTGCACTTCAGAAAGCTAAGCGCTACATATCCTGTTACAGACTTTATTCCATGCACCATAAGGATCAAATGCTGTGAATATTGATCTGATGAAGAATACGAATCATCAGAACAGACCACCCACATGGTACAAAACAATCAATGGAAGCATAACTACAAAAATAATCAGAGCGATCAAGAGCTTGCAACTGCAGAAAGGTAATCGTTTCCACCAGCGCTGTGCTTCCAACCGATCTGCAGCTTGGGAGGGGTTTCTTTCGTGGAAGACACTCCTCAAGTCCATGTACTTGATTCCAACAACATTGGCAGCACTTACACCACAATTTTCACAGATCCTGAGCGCAAGTCAACAGATTGTTAGCTCAATCAACCTCAGAAGGGTTTCGCATACTCTGAAGCCAGAATGAGTTAAGCTTGTGTTTTTTAAACTTGGCATAACTGTTTTAGACTAGTGGAGTCTGGATTGTGTTTTTGTCTCTAGATCAAATTCCTGAAAGAGAACATCAATCTCTATAGCAACAAGTTGTAGTACTGTCAGTCAGAAAACACAAACATGGAATAAAGGACACGACTGTTCAAGCTCCAAAGCATTTGCTAAATTCAAAAGCTTCATGAAGTCGAGCGTACTCGGATTGACAACAAAAGATGAAGATCTGCAAGTACTGAATATGGTACCGCAAACGTGCATTCGACTGATGAAAGGTTCAATCTACACGTATACCTCAATTAGACGACAGGCACTGATCAGACAACACCCATTTTTATTCTCTTGTATGCACAATTCCCATGTTTAAAAGACGCTCAATGAACGGAACGAGCAGTCTTCAGAAGCATGTACATTAAATGCCTCTACCCATTCTAGTGAAAGGCCATGTTGTGGGGCTATGTGTACTGGTAATGGCAATCTAAATTAGGTTTTCAACTTTCATGTGTTTCTATCTCCTAGACATAGATTAGAGTCAAGGCAAAGCATGAAGCTAATTCATCAACCCCCCCTTAGATAGAATTGGACTCTATTGGGTGGCATGTGATTGGACTTTAAATTGTTTATGATAGATATCAAAGACTATGGATGGCTCCCCACTAAAGAGTACAACTTTGTATATAGAGAGTCATATGGTGCAATAGTGGATAAGCTGAGCACTGAGGGCCACCCTTATCGACTAAGTTATTTTGCAATATATAAGCTTATTATATACCACAAACATAAAGAGCACAAAACTTGTGATTGATTTTAAGTGGTAGCACAATCGATCGTGTCAATTTGTGTAGGAGGGCATGAGATTTGTTTTTTATCTTGTTGCTTTGATTCTAGACAAGCTGTTTGAATCTCCAAGTGTGGCCGGCTCTTCATCTAGACTATGGTCTTGTGATATCCGAGTCTCTGACTACTGATAAAGTGTTAGGTGACGATGAGGAGGCAAGATTGGCCGCAGCCTACGACCCAACACAGGCTTGTGCTTTGTCAATTCTCTCTCTCTCTCTCTCTCTCTCTCTCTCTCTCTCTCTCACACACACACACACACACACACACACACACACACACACACACACACACACACACACACACACACACACACGTAGCTTTGAATGACAAGAGCAAAACTTTGTTAGATTTGACAGTTCATTGGATGAATGATGTTCCCTACTTGTCATTGAACGATACTGGAGACGTTTTGATCTGAGAGAGGATGAGATCTTATCAATTCTATCCAATATGATTAGAGAGTTCTCAGATCTCGTAGATTTTGAAGCCGATGACCTGAAGGCCGGTACTGCCTATAATGATGCCGCTAATTGGCTCAGTGGCAGGGACGCACTGGAGTCAATGATGTCTGAAAGTAGGGCATATGAGGCTGATATGCCTAGCCTAGTGAGGAGGAATTCCTTAAATTCCAGATTAGATACTGTTAGAATCCCCAATGTCATGCCGGTCATTGCTAAAGCACAAACAAGTGACGAACGCTACGTTACCACCCAACCATAGACACCATACCACCATGCCTTACCCTCGACC
Source organism: Diphasiastrum complanatum (assembly GCA_029204225.1). Taxonomy (NCBI): domain Eukaryota; kingdom Viridiplantae; phylum Streptophyta; class Lycopodiopsida; order Lycopodiales; family Lycopodiaceae; genus Diphasiastrum; species Diphasiastrum complanatum. The sequence continues at coordinate 41,613,360 of CM055092.1, read as the reverse complement.
CTCACCTACCCACCATTGACACGTGGCACCCAACAGACCTATAGCTCCAGATCAGCGTTCCGTCCCATAACTGAGACCGTCACCTCAAGTTTCTTGTTGCGTACCCTTATGGGTATGTAACATTCCCTCCTCCTTTAAGAGTCTCCTCCTAATGGGAGCAAGCCCGGGAAGTTCAGTCTTAAATAGTCTTCTCTTTCCCAAGTGTCCTCGTCATCTGCCATGCCTTTCCAACGTACAAGAAATTCAGAAACCAAACGGTTTCTCAATTGGTGACGACAAACGTCAACAAATTTTTTAGGTACATTAGGAACGAAGGTAGACAGATCCTCAAGCTCAACTAGTTCACCTTCCAGAATTAGGGAATCCTTCCTACTAAGTCGTTCTTTTAAACGAATTTCATGGAAAACAGGACGAACCCCAACCCCAATCGGAAGATCTAGCTGATACGCGATCGGGTTGATTTTCTTTACAACCTTATAAGGTCCGCTATATCGAGGAGATAGCTTATGGCATTTTCCCGTTTGGAGTACCTTCGAATCCTTAGGGATTTTAAGATACACCCAGGTTCCGACCTCAATATCCCGAGGTGAACGACCGCGATTAGCATAAAACTGAGCTCTATCCTGAGCGGTTTTCATGCTTTCCTTGGCCACTAGCATCATTTTTTGCATATCTTGCAAGAAATTTACTGCAGCTTGCACCTTGAGACCTTTGAGACCGACCGAAACTGGAGAACGCGGCTGAAAGCCATACATCAGCATAAAAGGACTGAATCCGTGGCAGAATGCTTAGCACTATTGTGCGCAAACTCAACCAAAGGGAGATACTTTTCCCAGTCAGACTGTCGGTGAGAAATGTATGCTCTAAGCATATCCTCCAACGTCTGGTTGACTCATACAGTCTGCCCATCGGATTCTGGGTGATCCGAAGAACTAAGACTAAGGGTTGTTTCAAGTTTTTCAAAAACTGCTTGCCAAAACTTGCCAGTGAACTTGGAGTCACGATCACTAACAATATCATTCGGCAAACCATACAATCTGAACAACTTTTCAATGAAAAGCTGGGCTAGTTTAAATGCCTTGACAATTAATTTAGTTGGTATAAATTGCGCCATCTTGGTTAGCCTGTCAACCACCACCCAAATGGCATCGTGATCACTCCGGGTTTTAGGGAGTCGAACCACAAAATCCATTGAAATACTTTTCCATTTCTTATTGGGAATTTCCAAGGGATGTAAAAGACCCGCAACTTTGAGTCGTTCCGCTTTGTTTTGTTGGCATTGCTCACAACTTTGAATGTATGCCTCCACATGACCTTTCATCTTAGGCCAGTAGAAATTCTGCCTAACAAGGTCAAGTGTCCTCTGTATGCCTGGGTGACCAGCACAAGGGTTCTCATGACACTGCTACGGGATTTGGGCCCGCAAGTCTTCCCTATCCGGCACACAAACCTTTCCCTTTTGGAAAATTAGGTCATTCCTTATGGAATAGTCTTCAAGTAACTTATCATTACGGGATTGCTTGGGAGGGATCCTGCATCCCAAGGTCATCACTAGATCTAAAATTTCTTGTCAGGACATCTAGCCAGATGCAACCAAAAAACCTATCGGTTCGACAAAGATCCCGTAGTGAAAGATACAAATCAGATGGGATCTCAGCAAAGCATAACTAATTAATCTCTCCAATCCGGCGAAGGTCCTTAGCATCACAAATATAATTAAGGGATTGGTGATCAGTCATTACCGTAAATCTGGCACCATAAAGATAATGCCTCCAGATTTTTAACGTGTGAATGACTGCAAATAGCTCCTTCTCCTAAGTAGAATACCTAGTTTGAGCAGGATCCAGCTTCTTGCTTTCAAAAGCAACTGGTCTACCGTCCTGATAAAGGACCGCTCCAACAGCAAAGTCGCTAGCATCCGTATCAACCACAAAGGGCCGATTAGGATCGACAATGTGTAAAATTGGAGCCGTAGAAACACAGTGCTTGAGAGTCTCAAAACTCTCATTCATTTCATCCGTCCACGTTATCAATGGACTTTTTCTGCCGCTACATTTTTTCTTCACCCCCTTAAGAACGTTCGTCAAGGGCAATGCTATTAGGGCATAGTCCAAAATGAACCTGTGAAAGAGTCCTGTGAAGCCCAAAAAGGATTTCACATCACGAATTGTCAAAGGTCTCGACCATTCTCGCACCTTACGGACTTTGTCATAATCAATTTCAAGACCTTTATCCGATATGACATGGCCCAGGTATTTGAGTTTAGTTTGAAAGAACTCACATTTCGACTCCTTATCATAGAGCTTTTCTTGCCTTAGAAGATCTAAGACAATACGAAGATGCTCTTCATGCTCCTCAAGGGTCCGACTGTAAATTAATATGTCGTCCAAATACACCACCACAAACTTTCCTAGATATGGATGAAGAATATCATTCATCATCTGCTGGAAAGTGGCAAGAGTCCGAAAGGTAACACCAAAAACTCATAATGGCCATATCTGGATCGAAATCCAATCTTAGGAACATCTTCGTTCCTAATCCTTATCTGATGGTAACTTGATCTAAGATCAATCTTGGAGAAATATTTAGCCTCATTTAGACGATCCATAAGATCATCCATCCTAGGTAAGGGATATCTGTTCTTGATGGTTAAATCATTTAATTTAAAAATTCACCACACAAACGTGTGCCACCATCCTTTTTACTTACTAAAAGGATTGGTGCTCCCCAAGGGGACTTACTAGGCCGTATATGGCCCATCCTAAGGAGTTCTTGTAACTGCTTAGAAATTTCATCCTCTTCCTTGATGCTAACCCTGTATGGAAAAAGAGATACAGGTTGGCTTCCAGGAAGCAACTCTATCTGATGGTCAGCACTCCTTTGGGGAGATAGGCCATCAGGGAGTTTATCAGGAAAGACATTGCTATTATCTTGCCTAAGTTTGTTAAATATTATCCCTTCAGGTGAATTAACACTTAAGGGATTATTTACAGGCACATTCAAAGGCAAATGCGATAAATCAATATTTAGACTCTGGATTGCATGGTCATCCACATAAATTTCATCTTTCAAAAAACAAAGAAAATGTAACTTTAACAGGATAGGATCGACAAATTTTCTTGGAATTAGGCATCTAACGACCTAGTACCCATCTGCACGGTGGCAAAACGCCGCCAATGCTCAAAATCATCCAACATCGGAAGAAAAGCCGTTTTAAAGGCTTCTTGAAAGGCATCCCATGTAGAAGGGGCAGTTGCCCTCTCCTTTAGATCCTGCCACCATGTAAACGCCTTACCACGTAAAAACATGAGAGCAGAAGCAATCTTCGTACTATCAAGCACATCGTGCATGGAAAAATGACTATTCCATCGATCTAGCCACCACAATACCACATCAGGAAGCCGGTCTTTCTTTTCACCTGAAAAGAATTCCAGATTAAACATTGGATAAACACCAACGGACCGCGAGTGCGTCGAAGAACGCCACTCTTGCTCGGCCGCGACATGCTTGGCCTGCATTTCTAAAATTTGATTTTGCAGCATATTTAGGGCCTGAACAAGATGGTTAGTATCTACATCAGGAGGAGGTGGTGAAGACGGTCCTTCACCCGAGAACATAACAGGGTCCATGGCACACTAAGGAAGAAGGCAAAGAAAAAACTGCAAGGGCTTCGCAACAAAAGGACTTAGAGAACTTGAGACCACTACTCAAGGAGACCAAGCCACAAAAAGCACCTCAATGATGGAAATGGAGCCTATACCCCCCCATCCCACCTCTTCTCCTTCTAAAAAAAGCCACATCTTTTTATATCAAATATTCAATTTTGGTTGTTCAGAATAATTTGATAAGAAACGGTGAGCTTTGGCTCCTCTTATGCCTGGTTTGCGAAGGATGTTTCCCGTTTTGCCTAAAAGCTTCTCATCCTTTTGTATTTTAGCATGTCCCTTATGAATACTTGCTTTTGACAAAACTTTCTCTAATCGAGCTATTGCTTGTTTGGATGATGACTCTCGCTTAGTATTTCAAGCAAACAAAATATGAAGGTAGATACTTTTCTATGATCCTTACCTCACCATGAAGTGTGTAAATATGAACATTTTTAAGAGGAATTGATGGCACTGGTTTCCGATTTGGGTCTTCTATATCCCTTGAAACTCCTATGCTCTTCAACATGTTTTTTGTAGTTTTCATGCAACATAGGCATGGATGTTTCAAATTTGCTCCATGAGAGACATTGAACATGCACTTGGTATCGAATCCCTCTGCTCCAACTTTCCACGACCAGGTACAACCCTTCAACAACAGCTTCTCACTAGTAGGGCACCCAGCCTCGTGCTTTTACAGTACCAAAAATCGCTTTATATAGCCAAGGATCCACAGTTTTCCACTATAAAATCCTAGGTCACATAGAAGAATAGGTTTTTGGGCATTTGTCAATCTTTCTCTAAGAGTTTTCTTCCAGCTCTCCACCACACTGAGGTCGCCCTCCTGTAATCTGAATACAGTGATTTGCCTCACTTCCAATGATCTGAAAATGATGCAAGTAGTGTTGTTGCTACTTCACACACTCTCACTATAGCTTAAGCTGCAAAATGCTCAAATGCTCACCAGATTGACCCCAGTCAGTTGCCAATGGCTTCCCCACTGTATTTGCCTCCTTATCCTCTGAATAAACTCATCAAAGAGTGTTCAAGCGCTTCCTACCATGTTTCAATGCCTACAATCTGCTCAAGAGACTATTCTCATCAACGCTGTAAGTTTTCTTGCATTCACCTCCTGTGAAGGACTAACTCACCTCAGTACGGAGCCAGTGACAAGCCGAACCCAGTAGTCAGGCACTCAGGATCAGAGGAGCTCTGATACCATGTCAAGAATCTGATAAGCACTCACAATCATTCATCATAAGCAATCACCATAAGGAGGAGTAAGAGCACACAATCACTGTAGATCACACTAACTGAAAGAGAGTACAATGAACCTTGAATATATATATATAGATAGAAAACTAGTAGTTGACTATAGACTAGCCTACAGCTATTTACAGTTGGTAACAATAAATTGTAAACAGTAACAAGTTTATCATTGGTTTCTAACACTTACTAAAATAAAAACTCAATAAGCATACATCAAGTATTCCACACAAATGTAAAAGAGAACCAAGCATGAGATGATAATATTGCTTTGCAAAGCTTCCAAAAGTGGAATAGCTCTAAGGTCTTGCATTATCCATGCCCTACTTGCTATTTATACTTGAAAGTGATGACTCTCTCAAGAGTCATTTGGCCTAGCTTATCCAAAACTTGACCTACACTAGTCATATTGGCCAAAATTGCCAAGGCTGGCTAAAAATGAACTTTTGTATTTACAAGTGACTAAATGAACTTGGAACCAACTCAAAAATGTCATGTACTTTGATTTCACACATTTGAAAAAAGTATGTGAAGTCTATATACAAGTTTGGCCTCCAAAATGCCTAAGGTATATTTTCTAGTCTTAGCAATACTAGACTAGAAAATCTTTATCTTTCTAACTTAAGTTTAATTCTTTTACTTTCTTTTTAACTTTGAGATTGCCTGGTTAAACTTCAAATTGACCCATTGTAAGACTTTGTCATGCATATTGAGGAAGGCCCAACTTGAGTGATGAGAAGAGCTTATAGAAGTAGGCTTGAGGCTCATGCTTGGAGCATGGAGCATACATCACTCACTCAGTCTATATTTTTTAAAGTTCACCTAAGATAGTTTCTGACTAGCTATTTGTAAGCTAATACATGAAGTATTTTAATTAAAAGTGCTTTAGTCCATAAATTGCTATTGGTGGATATAGAAAATACCTCTCTTGCTTGCATCCTTAGCTTCATACTTTATAGCGAATTTAAATAAATAATGTAACAAGAAAATCTTGCTATCATCTTTGCTCAAAATCTTCTAAGTTTAATGAAATCCAATGTCAAACACCCATATCTAGGTCAAGAATCGCATACTTCTAAATGAAGATAGTTTTTTTTTTCAATAACCCACAATACACAATCAAAGCTTTGAATATATACTTCTATTATTGTGGTCATCTTGCTATAGTAAGTTTGTAAAATCTATTAACTTGAACATTTTAGATAGCGTTGAATCTTCAAACACATTAATGTAAAATGCATAGCGCCTCACAAGGACTATAACTTGTAGACTATTCTTTTTGTATCTAGAAATTTTGAGAATATTTTGCAACAAAATTACCAATCACAAACATGGCACACTTGTGATTATTCAATTTTAATTCAACCTTATAAAAATAAGATCAAGTTTCCAACAAGAATTTATTTGAGTATAGAGTGCTCTAGTTATTGCAATTCAATGACAAAGTATAGGATGCATAGATCATAGAATCTAGAGAGATAAGAATTGGTACAATAGGTAAGACTAGCTAACTTTGAGGGCTTAGAGATTAGGAAGTGCTAATTAAAGTTGTCATCTATGTTGATTGATAGGAGTTGTTATATCCTTGATTAACTAGGGTTTTTCTCTAATCTTGGGATGGGAGAGCTCAAATGAGAATAGGAGCTAGCAAATAATTAACTAAGTGAAAAGTTAGTGCATGCATAACTAATTTTGGATGAAGGTTGGACTAGCAGACAATTAGTGCATGGACATCAAGAGTTGGAGGAAGCTATATATGCACTTGTGTGGAGCCAAGGGTTGTGGCTAAATATGCTAGGTTGTGGGCATCTAGATAAGTTATCAATTAATTAGTCATTCTATGTTTGAATGGATTGAGAGTCTTGACTCCTAGCTTACAAATAGTTAACAAGCATCTACAAATAGCTCATAGAGGAGGCTAGCATTGAGACTCAAACTTTATATATGTTGAGTAGAGGCTCCTACTCACCACACTGATTGGCACACCTTTCTTGTGTCATTACCTTGAGCTCTCTTTCCTCCTAGTTTATGTCATATTCTTAGTCATCATAGTGGTGGACAATCAAGCTTTCTGTTTTGATTAAGAGCATAATCTTATCTTTCGAGGGATTCATCAAGGTTTGGCTAGCCTTCATTCCAATAGTTGACAAAAAAATCAAATAATTTCTCATATTCAAGATTGTAGCACATGTAATATATCCTTCCAGCATGAATACTTTTTCAAGGGAGAAGAAAGTTAAGAATATTGAAATGGGTAAGGATTGGCTATAACTAGACCTGATCTTAGTTATAGTGTTGGAAAATTAAGCCAATTCATGCAAAGTCCTTTGGTATCACATTGGAAAATGGCCAAAAGCGTTTTTAGATACATTCTATCAACTAAGGATTTTGGCATATTGTACAATGGGGACTAATCTTGGCTTAAAGGCCTATAGTGACTCGGACTTTGTAGGCGACAAAGTGGATCAAAAGTCTACAAGTGCATTTGCTACTTTCTTATGTGATGGAATACTATCATGGCTTTCCAAGGAGCAAGATACAATTTCCTTATCTTCCACAAAATTCAAGTATAAGGCCTTGACATCAACATGCAAGGAGGTCTCATGGCTCAAGAGGTAATTGGTGGAGCTTCATGTCATTGAGGAGGAGGTGCCTATCATCTATTGTGACAACCAATCAGCCCAATCACTTGCTAATAATCCTACATTCCACGCAAGGAGCAAGCACATCGAGATTGCTCATCATTTTGTGAGGGAGAAAGTGCAAGCCAAAGAGATCAAGGTCCAACATGTGTCTTCATCGAATTGCTTAGCTAATATAATCACTAAATCCTTGCCTAAGGATTCATTTGTTAAGCTAAGATCTGCAATTGGAGTAATTGATAAAAGTATCATAATTTCCAAGGTTAGATTTGAGGAGTGTGCAAAATTGCCAATGTTGGCAAATCTAGCCATGTAGAATAATGTAAATTATGTACATAAGTGAGTCCCACACGTGTGAGGCCATGGATCCATGTGGGAAACCTACCCTAGTGTAGGTTATATCAAGTCCAAAGAGTTGGTCAAGTCAATTTGGTAGTGCTTCCTACTTTATAAAACCTACATCCTAGATTTACGATGAAAATTGGCCAACTAACCATTACTTGCCATGACTCTAGGAATGAGGCTAGAGTGGACCATGTGAAAGTACAACAAAAAGGACCAAGAATGGATCCAAATCAGATCCACAAGTGTGATTGGGTGTTAGATTAGATTTATCTACCAATCTACACAAGATTAGATAGCACTAGATCAGATCTACATCAACAAATCTAACAAGAACAATCAAATATGATCAAAACTTGTACTTGCTGGTTTCACACGTGTGATTACCTGTCAGAGTACAGACTACCAGCAAATAATGAAGTACACTAAGCTTAGAAACCATTAGAAGCATAAAATCACAAGACAAATGGAGAGATTACTCAAGAGATGCACCAAAACCAAGATTTAGCTTTCTTGTCAATTATGGCCAAATGAGCCACCATATATACACAAGAGCTGATGCTTACTCAGCTGATTTGGCACGTGTGAGAGTGCCTACTCATCAAAGGATCCACCAATAATCATCAATATGGCACATGGACCAAGTTTCCTGGATCTCACCTACTACTGATGTTTTCACACATGTGACAATCCTTGGCACGTGTGATATCACTCCTGTCCATGTGAAATAGCTTTTCCTACCAATAAAATGATGCCAAGTGGCATATAGCTAGAAAACTAGATTTTGGCCATTTTAGCCACTAGATCTCAAATGAAATGGTATGTAGAACCTATATGACTCATCTAAATGATAAATGCATTTATTTCACACGTGGGAACAGGCTCCACACATGTCTTATGATGATATGTACTACTCATAATGGTATTCACAAGATATGATCAAGTTAGCTTTTGCCAATTTTAACACTCCTCCTCAAAACTAACTTGATTAAAATATGATGATATTGAGATTGACTCCATGGGCTGAATTGGCCTTCTAATATGGATCCTTGCTGGTTCAAAGGTGTGAAGATCAGCCAATGTCGATCCGAAATCACCATATCCATGATAGTGCCTCTTTGATGTTGACTTTTTTGATGAACTTGAGAGCTTTGCACCATCCTAGCATCTCTTTCATTGATTTGTTCCATCCTTGAAGCATATGGTTGATCCAAAAGCCCCTCCTCCTTGAAAATAGCTGCAACTCCATGATAAAATAAAGAGTCCTTCTTGACTCATGAGGATCACAAAGATCCAACATCATGTTACCAAGATCTCGAGGATTAGGCTCATCAACATTGGCAAGACTATGCATGCTATAATAACAAAGAGTTTGTATCATATCTTCATGCTTGGTTACCATGCTAATCTTAGATCTAATGAGGCTAGATACTTCATTATGGAGATAAGTTCCCTTAGAGGATGATTCACTTTCTCTCATAAAGAGTTTACAATTTGCCTCAATACATGAAAAAAGACAATTTTTCACACTATGAGTGGACAACTCACTCATGCTCTTGCAAGACTCAAGAGCATACATCTGATGAAATAACCATTTGCTTTCTAATTGATCTAAAATCAATTTCATATAATTAAGAACATCAACTATGTTCTCAAGAGAGACACCATACTCAACTAGTATTACTTTACTCCAACTTTGAAATGCAAAAGTCTCACTAAAGCAGATTGATTCACCAAATGACATAAGAGAAGCAACCATGAGATGTATACTACTTGAAATGTGCTCCTCTTTCCCTTGAAATGTGAGCCATATGAGATATTCTTCTTGGAATCATAACTTGAGAAGTACTCTCCTCCTCAATCCTTGGCACACTTGAACCTCAAGATGACTCCTCAAGATCACCTTCTTGGTGCTCCTCCTTGATGGAAATCCGAGACCTCCATGTCTCAAAATGATCACAGCAAACATGATCATATAATGTGTACTTCATGTGATCATCAACATTACTTATGCTAGAAACATAAGTCCCAAAATGACCACAACTTGGAAACTAGATTTGAACACATTCAACAATCTAGAAGGATCTACACAAGATCTAGACCACAGATTTTGAATCATATCTCTTTCAACCTACTCAATTGGAAACTAATCTTTGCGTTGATCACTAAGAAAAAAGCACTCTATCAAATCACAAAATCAGATCCAAACCCCCCTATTGGACTCAACAAATACCAATAAATATTCCTCTTGAGAGTTGGAATGGATTTGAAAAGATTTGACACCTAGATTTTCCTTTTCTCTTGACTAGTTCTCTCAACTTTTGAGATTCTTGAACAAAGTATGGGTTTTGTTTCAAATATTTGAAAATCAGACCTAGTCACTTCTTTTAAATTCACTCTTGACCCAAATAATCTCACTCTTGAGATTTGGATTGAATTTGATTTGATTTGACAACAAATTATGTCAATAATTGTTCACCAAGCTTAAAAATTAGACATCTAGAGATTCACAAAGATCCCAATCATGTATAAACACTCAAAATTGGACTCCTCCCTGTTCTAGACTCCCAATGGGATCACAACTTGACCCTCACACTCTCACAAAGAAAGTTGAATAGAACTTATTTGAGTTTCATACATATAATGTCAGAATTTTGCTCAAAAAATTGAATTCATTCACCCCTATTGGACTCCACCAAGTACCAATGACTCTACCTCTTTAGAGTTGGAATGAAATTCAAATTTCCAAAAATGTGATGCTTCTCTCTCACTAAGATATGTGATTACAAAGGGCTAATGCCACTTAGCAAGATTTGATCATAATGAATAAGACAAATTTTCCACCAAAGTCAAGAATTGATTTACTAATTCTTGCCCTCTACAAAGGAAGGATCTCTTAAAAATTTTGGATCAACCACAACACATATGCCTCACTCACATTTATGACTTTAATTAAAGTCAAAAGCACACTCACACACTTGAGTAGGGGTGAACAATGTGACTTGGATCTCAAATTTTTCTCCTAGTACTTGCCAACAATTCTTATCACCTTGTATTGGTAGATTTTGCCTTTATGAGTGTTTGTGCTTTAGAAATTCACTAAGATTTCACTTGGAGGATTGATCCAAGAGTGTCTTCTAGCATTTAGATGCTTCTAGACTCAGCCCTTTCACTCTTGAACAGATCTATAATGAGGGTATAATGGATTTCAATCACTCCCCTTGCAAATCACTCCTTAATCTTTGGTTTAAAGCACTCTTTCTCTCTCAAATTCAATGTACACTCAAAAAATCAGAGAATAAACTTCAATGTACTGTAAAAAAGCTTTAATCCATCTATATGATTGATCTAAACCAAGAACAAATCAATGGAATAGAAACAATGCAAGTGAAAGCTTGAAAAATGCACTAAATTGACTCAAAATTGGGTGTATGAGGCTCAAAATGCACCAAACTGAATTTTACTGTCCAAAACAGGTCCTGTACGGCCCCACACGTGTGTAAAGTACACCTGCAGCCCACATCAAGATTTGGTACAAATATGATGGTTCTAGCTATCCATTCAACCTCACTACCTCAATATTAGCTTGTTTCCAAAAACCTGCCAATTTGGGTATAGTTTAGATCAATGCCTTAAATGCACTTGTACTTGGCTCTGATACCATGTGAAAGTACAACAAAAATGGATCCAAATCAGATCCACAAGTGTGATTGGGTGTTAGATTAGATTTATCTACCAATCTACACAAGATTAGATAGCACTAGATCAGATCTACATCAACAAATCTAACAAGAACAATCAAATATGATCAAAACTTGTACTTGGTGGTTTCACACGTGTGATTACCTGTCAGATTACGGACTACCAGAAAATAATGAAGTACACTAAGCTTAGAAACCATTAGAAGCATAAAATCACAAGACAAATGGAGAGATTACTCAAGAAATGCACCAAAACCAAGATTTAGCTTTCTTGTCAATTATGGCCAAATGAGCCACCATATATACACAAGAGATGATGCTTACTCAGCTGATTTGGCACGTGTGAGAGTGCCTACTCATCAAAGGATCCACCAATAATCATCAATATGGCACATGGACCAAGTTTCCTACCTTATAGCCACCTCCCTTGATTTTAGGCAATTTTCCTAATTTATAGGGACTTGCACAAATATCTACTACAAGTTGGATCTCACCTACTACTGATGTTTTCACACATGTGACAATCCTTGGCACGTGTGATATCACTCCTATCCATGTGAAATATCTTTTCCTACCAATAAAATGATGCCAAGTGGCATATAGCTAGAAACCTACATTTTGGCCATTTTAGCCACTAGATCTCAAATGAAATGGTATGTACAACCTATATGACTCATCTAAATGATAAATGCATTTATTTCACACGTGGGAACAGGCTCCACACGTCTTATGATGATATGTAATACTCATAATGGTACTCACAAGATATGATAAAGTTAGCTTTTGCCAATTTTAACAGAAAATTAGGGCAAGAAAGCTGAGTTAAATTCCTTATTAGATGCTGGAAATTCACCTAACTTTACAAAGTAAGAAGATTTTAGTATGTATTCCATCCTCCCATAGTGAGCACTTAGAATATTTTTGGAGCTCATTGGCAAATCTCGAGCTACTACGCCTTTGTATTGTGTGTTTGTGATCTAAATGCAACCAAAGTGATATTGACCTCATTATCTATCTTTAGGCTTTACAGCAGGTATGGTTTACACGTGTGGACTCGGATTTCATCTATGATCAATGCTTTTTATTGTTCTTACTTGTTGAATGTCAAATTGACATTCTAGATCAATTTTTTGTGTCTAGTTCTGCAATAGATTGTTAAGCAAGCATCCAATCACTCTTGTGGATCTTGTGTAGATCCATTTATGGTCCAAAACTACAGCACTTTCACAACACACATCTTAGGAGATCATTCACATGGTTTGAGAAGATGTGGAGGCGTTGAGGGTTGAGGAGGAACATCTTCAAGCTATTACACAAAGAAGATCTACGGCAGAGAGATCCGAACCGAGGAGGCTCACATCTATGGAAAAAGACAAGCAAGTGAGGATGGCACCTCATATCATGCATTTTTCATCTCTCATGATGAGCCAAGCAATGTCCAAGATGCACTCCAATCAAAGGAGTGGTATGAAGCTATGTCAAAGGAGTATGAAGCCTTAATTTCCAATCATACTTGGGAGCTCGTGGATCCACCCATCAACAAGCACGTTATTGGATGCAAATGGGTGTTGAGAGTGAAGTACAACAATGATGGATCTGTCAATAAGTTCAAGGCAAGACATTGTGCCAAAGGATATGCTCAAATCCATGGCCTTGATTATGAAGACACATTTGCATCATACATGGCCAAGATGGTCACTATAATGATTATCATCTCTATTGCATGCTATTTCAAGTGGAGGATGTTCCAACTTGATGTATCTAACGCCTTCCTCAATGGCTATCTTGAGGAAGAGATATATATGGAGCAACTTGAGGGTTTTATCAAAGATGGTGATGAATCCAAATGATGCTTATTATTCAAAAGCCTTTATGAGATCAAGCAAGCCCCAAGTTCTTGGTATGCAAGGCTCAAGTCATATCTCTTATCACTTGGATTCAATCTAAGTGCCTATGATCCATCCTTGTATATAGAGTTTGTAAATAGCAATCTTGTTATTCTCATCATATATATAGATGATATAATCTTGCGTGGAAATTTCATGAAACTTGTTGATGAGACAAAGGGTGCTCTAAGTAATGAATTCAAAATGCAAGATCTAGGTGAGCTTCACTACATCTTAGGCCTAGAAGTAGATCTTTTTCAAAATCATGCATTTATTAGTCAATCTAGATATGCTCTCTCTATGCTTAAGAAATTTCATTCAAAAAATTATAAAAGCATTGATACTCCCATGGAGCATATTGTAAAAGATCCTATCAAAGGGGATGAAATATCCTTCAAGGTTATCACCCTTTATAGGAGTCTTATTGGCTCCTTTATTTGGTTGACTATTACTAGGCCCGATTTGAGCTTTAGTGTGCATAAATTGAGCCAATTCATGCAAGATCCAAAGATTCGCCTTTGGAAATCAGCCAAAAGAATCTTTGTGAAAAGTACAGTACTAAGGACCATAAATGGATCTTTGAATTATCCATAAGGTGATTGTATGCTTGTTAAACAATCTATCAGAAACTAGTCATCAGAAAACAAGATATAGTTTAGCAGCTTGATAGGAAACAAGTAGAGACAATCAAAGCATTGATCAATTAGTATAATCCAACTCCACACGTGTGGAAATAAGGCTGTAGTACGGCCTGTAGACAGTGTTTAAAAAGTGCCAAAGCTGGGTTTCATTGGAAATCAAGAGTAATCACCATACAATGAGAGGAAACTCGAGTTTCTCCTTGAGGCTCCAAAAAGTTTCTTATCTTCTCACTATGGAGAATGGGAATACATAGTAAAACACACTTCCTTTGCAAAGTTAGGAGGTGAAAATCCAGCATGTAATAAGGAAGTAGACTCCAGTTTCTTGCCCTAATGTGAAAAACCCTAGCCTAGATCCAAGAGTCATGCTTGGTAGGTGCATGGTAGGTACAAATGTCATCATAAATCATGGTCTAGATCCTAAAAAGTAGGAATCACTACCAAATGGACACAACCACTCCTCTTGACTCGTGGTAACCTAATTTAGGTGTGTATTACAAGTGGCACTTTGGCCATTCAAGTAACTAACAAACAATATTGACAAAATGTACAATATTCTACATGGCTAGATTTGATAATGTAGGCAATTTCTCACACTCCTCCTCAAATCTAGCCTTGGAGATCACAATGCTTTTATGAATAACTCCAATTGAAGATCTAAGCTTGACAAATGAATCTTTAGGTAAAGGTTTAGTAAACAAATCAGCCAAGCAACTTGATGATGGCACGTGTTGGAGCTTGATCTCTTTAGCTTGCACTTTTTCCCTCACGAAATGATGAGCAATTTCGATGTGTTTGCTCATTGCATGGAATGTAGGATTAGTTGCAAGTGATTGGGATGATTGGTTGTCACAATAGATGATAGGGATCTCCTCCTCCATGACATGAAGCTCCACCAATAGCCGTTTGAGCCACAAGACCTCCTTGCATGTTGATGTCAAGGCCTTGTATTCGGATTTTGTGGAAGATAGGGAGATGGTATCTTGCTTTTTGGAAAGCCATGATACTACTCCATCATATAGAAAGGTGGAAAAGGCACTTGTTGATCTTCTATCCACTTTGTCACCTACAAAATCCGAGTCACTATAGGCTCTTAAGCCAAGATTAGTTCCTCTATACAAAATACCAAAATTCTTAGTGGATGAAATGTATCTAAGAACTCTTTTGGCCATCTTCCAATGTGAAACTAGAGGACTTTGCATGAATTGGCTTAACTTTCCAACACTATAACTAAGATTAGGTCTAGCTATAAATAAATAGATCAAGGAGCCAATAAGCCTTCTATATAATGTGATGTCCTCAAAGGATGCTTCATCACAACCAATAGATGCTTTTACATGTTGCTCCATTGGTGTCTCAATGCCTTTACAATTCTTCATTCCAAATCTATCTAGGATAGATGTAGCATATTTAGATTGACAAATGAAGCTAAAATCACATCCTCTAATTACCTCTATTCCAAGAATGAAGCTCAATAGGCCGAGATCTACCATCTTAAACTCTTCTGATAAAACAATTTTTACATCTCTAATTCCATCTAGATCATTACCACTCAAGATAATGTCATCTACATACAAAACAAGAATAATGATCATGCCATCATGAAAACTTATATACAATGATGAATCATAGGCACTCATTACAAAATTGATGGAAATGAGAAAAGAGTTTATCCTAGAGTACCATGCTCTAGGTGCTTGCTTGAGCCCATAAAGGCTCTTCTTCAAAAAACACACCTTTCCTTCATGCTTTGCCTTGATGAAGCCCTCGGGTTGCCTCATGTAGATCTCTTCCTCTAAATAACCATTGAGGAATGCATTTTTGAAGTCAAGTTGGAATAGCTCCCAATTGAAGGTTGTAGCAAGACTAATGATCAACCTGATAGTAACAAGCTTAGCCACAGGAGCAAAAGTCTCATCATAATCAATGCCTTTAAAAAACCTTTGGCAACAAGCCTAGCTTTATGCTTGCTTATTGATCCATCTTGATTATACTTCAATCTAAAGACCCACTTGCAATTAAGAGGTTTCTTCCCTTGAGAAAGATCCACAAGATCCCAAGTATGATTCTCAATAAGAGCATCATACTCTACTTGCATAGCATCCATCCAACTTTTAGACTTACAAGCATCTTCATAGCATGTTGGCTCATCTAACATTGAAGTAAGAAAGGTGTAAGATGTGAAAGATGATGAGCCTTCCCTTTGATCACGAGCCTCAATGGCTCGGATCTTGCCTTTGTAGATCTTCTTGGAGTTCTTGGAGTTCTTGCATCTTGAGGTGGATCCTCAAGTTCTTCTTCACTTCCATCCTAACATGATCCTTGGCATCAAGATGATTAGTAGCATTATCATCCAAATCACAAGCATGTCCTTAATAAAAAATAACATCCCTACTCACTATCACCTTGCTAGTGATGGGATTGAAGACTCTATAACCTTTGCTATTCTCACCATATCACACAAAGATGCCTTTGATGGATGTTGCATCATCCTTCCTTCTCTTATCCAAGGATTGGTGTACATAGCAAGTGGATCCAAAAACTTTGAGATCCTTGAGATTGGGCTTCTCTCCAAATAGAGCTTCAAATGGTGTGATTCCTTCAATGGCTTGGTTTGGCAATCTATTGCACAAATAGTTAGCACAAGTTATTGCTTCTCCCCAAAATGGTTTGGATAGAGAAGCATCTAGCCTTAAGGCCTTAGCACACTCACAAAGAGATCTATTTCTTCTCTCACTCACTCCATTTTGTTGAGGGGTGTATGGACATGACAACTCCCTTTTTATGCCATTAGAACTACAAAAGTCAATCAACTTAATGGAGATATATTCACCTCCATTATCACTCCTTAATACCTTAATTTTGGTACTAAGTTGATTTTCTACCAAAGTCTTGAACTTTACAAAAGAATCAAACACCATTGATTTGCTAGACAAGAGGTACATCCAACAAAATCTAGAATAGTCATCAATGAAGATTACATAGTACTTGGCACCACCATTAGACTCATGTAAAAAACTATGGACATCCGAATGGATGAGTTCAAGAGGAGAGTTTGTTCTTGATGTAGATCTTGAGAAGGGTAGCACATCTCTTCCCACACTTTGATAAATGCTTGGGGAGTCCTCCTGCAAGCTCCTTTGCAACCATAGATTCCATGGCTTTGTAGTTGGGGTGGCCCAACCTTTTGTGCCACAGTTCCACGTTTGATAACTCCATCTTTGCCAAGTTAACACTCTCCACTGCAATATTAGCATCAAGCTTAAACAATCTACCTTGCTTAAAGCCTTTGGCTATACATTCATCATTTCTAAGGATGGAACAAACTCCATGCTTAAATTGTACATCTAGGCCATTATTCATTAACTGGCCAACACTAAGCAAATTCTTGGTTAACTTAGGAACATAAAGAACATTATCAAGATTCATCCTTTTGGATGATCCCACATACAAGGTAATTGTTCCTATTCCACTTATCTTACATTCTTGACTACTTGCAGTATAGATTGATCTATGTAAATCATTGTAAGAAAGTAAGTTGGAGAATATGTCCTTTTGATATGTCATGTGGGAACTTGCCCCACTATCAATCCACCAAGAATCATTGGTGTTGCTCTTGGATGATGGTGGTTTGTTGGAAACCATCAAGGATGACTCTTCATCCTCCTCCTCCTCCTGATGTGCAATGTTGCTTTGTTTGCCCTCTTGTGCCTTCTTCTTCTTGAGACATTCTGATGCAAAATGTCCTTTCTTTCCACAGAAAAAACATTTGTACTTGGACTTGTCTTTGATCTTGCCCTTTGAGCTTGAAGCCTCCTCCTCCTCCTTGGTCTCCTTGAAGTGCTTCTTCTTGCCATTGGTCTTCTTCTTGCTTTTGAATGAGAAATTAGCTTTCTCATCACCATCCTGCAGAGAAATAGCATTCATTCTTGCATTGGTATGCAACATCCTACACTCTTCAGCTACTAATACACTGTGTAGCTTTTCTATAGTAGGCAAAGTGTCTTGGATTGCAAAGCTTTGGACCAAATTTGTAAAGCCACTCCCTAGACCATTGAGGACAATCGGAACAAGCTCACTATCTTGAATCTTCTCTCCAATGGAAGCTAACTCCCTATTGAGAGACTTGATTCTTAGCACATAATCTTGTGCACTCTCATCACTCCTCTTCATGCTTTGTAGAATTTGATTCCTAAGCATGAGAACCCTCGAAGTGTTACTAGACTCATAGATAGATTTTAAAGATTCCCAAGCCTCTTTAGCACTCTTACATGATGATACTTCCCTTAAAAGATCATTGCTTACATTCATCTTAATACAGTGAAGTGCAAGCCTAGACCTCTTCTTGTATCTCACTAATTCCTGTGCACCTAGAGGTTCATCTTCATCATCTATTAGAAACTCATAAAGATCCTGGAGCACCATTAGTGACTCCATCCTCACTTTCCAAATAGCATAATTGGTAGAATTTAACCTCTCACTAGCTTCTAGAAGGTAGGCTCCCACTGATCCCATCTTACTAGCAAGATTCTACACACAAGATATAGATTTGTTTGGACCTGAAACTCACAAAGGTTTCTAACTTGCAGTGTTTCACTCAAATGTTGACTTCTAATCCAACAGATGGATTTGTAATCACAGTTCTATCACTCCCTCACAAGCTGGAATGAAGATAAGATGAGATGAAAACTACACTCAAGCAAATCTTGCCAATCTTGGCTGTTCTTGGACAAAAACTGACTCTATCTCTCTCATTCACTTTAATGTACTTTCAAGACCTGGTTTCCACTTTAAGAAGGTCTGAAATCAGCCTAGATTAATTAGTTTTCATGAAACAAATTCAAAACTAATCAATGGCAAGTGATCTTGGTAGCTTATCCTAGGATTTGCACCAAAAATTACATCAGATTGACACCAAATGAATTTTCTATGATCCAATGAATAT
The DNA here is from genome assembly GCA_029204225.1 of Diphasiastrum complanatum. Taxonomy (NCBI): domain Eukaryota; kingdom Viridiplantae; phylum Streptophyta; class Lycopodiopsida; order Lycopodiales; family Lycopodiaceae; genus Diphasiastrum; species Diphasiastrum complanatum. The sequence goes on along the minus strand of CM055092.1, from coordinate 41,594,293 downwards.
GGGTTATTAAATGCTAGTTCAGAGATGCCCACACATGTGAACAATATGGATTGTTATCTTGAAAAAGTTTGGGATCAAATCCCCTCACCAAAACCTGGATACCAGCTCGCCCTTCCAATACTAGCTTTTTGCACCAAAACTTGCTAAAACTGGATTAGATTCAAACATAGATCAATGGCCTTGTACTTGGCTCTGATACCATGTGAAAAGTACAGTACTAAGGACCATAAATGGATCTTTGAATGATCCACAAGGTCATTGTATGCTTGTTAAACAATCTATCAGAAACTAGTCATCAGAAAACAAGATCTAGTTTAGCAGCTTGATAGGAAACAAGTAGAGACAATCAAAGCATTGATCAATTAGTATAATCCAACTCCACACGTGTGGAAATAAGGCTGTAGTACGGCCTGTAGACAGTGTTTACAAAGTGCCAAAGATGGGTTTCATTGGAAATCAAGAGTAATCACCATACAATGAGAGGAAACTCGAGTTTCTCCTTGAGGCTCCAAAAAGTTTCTATCTTCTCACTATGGAGAATGAGAATACATAGTAAAACACACTTCTTTTGCAAAGTTAGGTGAAAATCCAACATGTAATAAGGAAGTAGACTCCAGTTTCTTGCCCTAATGTGAAAAACCCTAGCCTAGATCCAAGAGTCATGCTTGGTAGGTGCATGGTAGGTACAAATGTCATCATAAATCATGGTCTAGATCCTACAAAGTAGGAATCACTACCAAATGGACACAACCACTCCTCTTGGCTCGTGGTAACCTACTTTAGGTGTGTATGTGCAAGTGGCACTTTGGCCATTCAAGTAACCAACAAACAATATTGACAAAATGTACTACATGGCTAGATTTGCCAATGTAGGCAATTTTTCACAATCTTGAGATATGTATTTTCCACACTTGATTATGGATTATTTTACAAAAGGGAAGATCTATCAATGGTTGCCTACTCGGACTTAGATTTTACAGGTGACAAAGTGGATAGAAAGTCCACTAGTGCATTCAATATCTTTATTGGAGGCAATATTGTGGTGCTTTTAATTAATAATAGAGTATATCCCAGCCTCTCAAGCTACAAAGAAAGCAATTTGGTTGGAAACTTACTCTCAGATATCGAAAATCAATCTACTCCGACATTATTATTTTGTGATAATCAAAGTGCCATTGCCTTATCAGCCAACCCTAGATTTTATTTTAGGAGTAAGCATATTGAATAGAAGTATCTTTTTGTCAGAAGCAAAGTTCTCAATGAAGAGGTCAAATTGTAGTATTGTAGAATGCAAGATATGATAGTAGATATTTTTACCAAAGCATTAAGTTTGGAAGCACACAGAAGATTCCATGTAGAACTAAGTTTGAAGGTCAAGGCATTCAAGGATTTAGATTAAGGGAAAGTGCTGGATTATTATTGTTCTTCTTACTAATCGACTAATTGGTTTTAATCCTCATCCAAGTTCTACGGATTTTCCCGTGTTTTTATACAGTCTATAGAATTACAAGTGTTTATACACAGTCTGCAGAAATACACAGAGTTTGACAACAGTGTTGTATTTTTTTCTCTCTCTTTACAATCCAGATTCTGTCGCCTGTCAAGAATTACGAGTAAAATTATAGTGTCGCATTTTTTGCATTTTAGCGACACTATCGCCTATCAGAAATTACGTGTAAAAATGCAGTGTCACATTTTTCGCATTTTTCGCCTATCAGGATTTGCGAGTAAAACTGCAAAGTCGCATTTTTCGCATTTTTCAAAGTGCCTCAAATGTTAAGGAAATGACTTTGGGCAAAAAGCCGACACTGTCGTCTTTTTGCAACACTGTCACCTATGATAGTTTTAGTTCATTTCTGCAGAATAACAGTTTTAGTTCATTTATGCAGACAGACTGTTTACGACCAATTTTCATCGCTTATCAGCAATCAATTTATGAAAAAGAACTGGATGAATGCCAACAGACTCCAGCCAACTGGCAATTGCATTTGACGACCTAATTACTTAGTATAAATCAGCTGTTCATACATCTCTTTTCATGTAGCGAATCAACATTGTGAATTATGAAGGAGTTGAGTGTTATTACATGACACTTCCTATGCTCTCATCAAGCACATCGTTCATAATTAAAAAGTATTGTAATCAAGCTTGAACTTTCTTGAGCATTCTAGCTCAGTCTTTTAGAGATTTATTTTAGAGTTGCTATTGCGCGACTGCTTATCAACAGAGCTGCTGATTATCAGACTTATTCTCAGATACTCAGAGATAGCTTAGAGTGTGTGGTTTGTATCTACTATTGTCTTGCACTCATTAGCATCTGATTTTATTTTTCTGAATCAATATTATTTCTTATTGCGTTCAGTTAATGTCAGAATGCATGCATCTTTGTATTGCTTTTGTAACTGATAGAATTCGTTTGAAAAATTCAATACTTTATGTTTGGCTATGTAATCACTTAGTATCTAGAAAAAGTTAGTTGCTAAAGATTGAATGTGATTTCCATCACTACTGCTTTGTTCAATCTTTTATAGGCATAGTCATGCATTGGAAGTAGGAACTTTCTGCATTCCATTATCTACCTATTTCCGACAAGATAGGGGTGGTAGACACTAGCATCTTCAAAGCCTCAAAGCTTTGATATAATTCATCAGTCCAAACAACAAGTGGACTGATTTTTGAATGCCTCTAAGCTTTCTTCTTATTACCCTTATTAGTTTTACTTTTAGCTTTCTTCACTCTACCTTTTTTCAATTGTATAGTTGAATTTTTTCCTATTAAAGAACCCAAAACATAGGATAAGTCATCTAATTTGCAAACTTGCATTAATACATATTGTCGGAGTTACTCTTACTTCCCTCTTTTTCTAAAACCTTTTTTTGGTCAAAAACTTCAAAGACTCGCTAAATAAATATGTAAGCTATGCTAAGCATAACATAAAGACTTTAGGTTGACATGCTCAATATAGAATGGTAGTCGAGTTTTACCCTCCTATGTTGAGCATAGCAAGTCCCTTGACTTTTTGAGGCTACACTACGCTCAACATAACAACCTTTTACAACGTCTTACACCTGCTATGTTGATCATAACAACTATTATCTGTTTATGCCTATTCGATATGTTGGGCATAGGAAATAGTTTATTTAACTCAATGATGGCTATGCCTAGCATAGCTCTTGTAAGTTTTGTTTACACAATACTATGTTGAACATATCGAAGAGTCCGAGTTCTTATGTGCTTCTTTGCTCGTTATGGAAAACTAAATTATTTTGATGAAAATTGCAGGGTTGATAGTGGAACCAGGACTACAAGATGAAGATGACTGTGATTCAAAGAATAAGATTTTCCACAAAGAATTAAGACTTTCAAAGGTTGGAGACATCAACTAGCTAGACCTGAAGGCACTTTGCGCACAAGAGATAAGCATGCCTTACAATATAAAGAATTCGACATAGAGCCTTATAAAATATGATAATTTCTACCAAGTTGCCTTCCATATTGGCCAGGTAATTGTTTTGCTATGCTTAGCATAGTAATTTGTCTTTGTCTGCCAACTTACTTTCCATAGTGGCCAGATAATTGCTTTGCTATGCTCAATATAGAATGTATGTTTTTAAAATATATGATTAAGTTAATTTTAACACAATTCTAATTTTTTGTTTGCTTTATTTTCTTATGTTCAGGAATTTTAGTTAAAAAGAACTCTTTATATCTTCTATAAGATTTGAAGAGTTCTTTAATATTCAAAATTCGACATTTAGCTTAATTTTTTAACTTAGAAAAAGAAAAGATGTCTAGAGTCATTCAATTTATAACACAATTTCCTATTGAGTGGGTAATTGAAAAGGTTTTTCCTAAGAAGGTTCCCTTCAAAACTTTAAAAAGTAAAGTATAAAAAATAAAATCACATTTTTGGGTAAAATTATTTTTTTAAGTGCAGGCTTTTTGACTTTTTAAAGTCCTCAAAATGCACATACCATATTTTCAAAAATACATTAGTAAGAAACTACACAATTATGTGCATTGCAAATTTGATATTGTTTTAAAAAATATCACAAACAAAAAATGAACTTAAAATTCATATAGCTGATTAACTCTTCACTAAGATGTGTTATAGGTACTTTCATAAATCATTAATAAATTAATCATATTTTAAATACCATCTAAATATTGGCATCTAGATATTTTCAAAACATTATAATGATGCATTAGATTGCATAAAAAGTATCCAATAATTTTTTTTCATAACAAATAAATTTATCAAAACACAGAATAATAGTG